>RPOG01000997.1:14095-115501 GCA_008086565.1 Thalassoma bifasciatum
CAGACTTGTTGCGTTTGTTGGAAATAGATCATCTCTGACTCCTCGAGGGTCACTCGCGGGTCGCATATGCTTTTTTTAGGCGCCGGACTTTCCTGGGAAACTCTGCTGGTTGCCTGACTCAAAGCATGGCATGTCTGTTCTCTTTTGGAGAACAGGAGTTGAAAATGACATAATGACGGCACATTAGGGATGATGTAGTGAAATGTAATATGGACCGTTCTTCACTGGCACGACAAAGAGCGGCGTCTGGCCAGGGTTGCTACAGTGATTGTGTTTGTGTGCGCTCTGACTCTATCGGGCCTTTCAGAGGCTCAGAGCCTGTAATTAAAAGTTACATTTGCAGAAAAACTGTTGCATAAACATCTCATTTAGTCGGGTTTCATTTGCAGCGTCTGGGTTGCGTAACTCCTGTTTGACAGCGAGCGCTGGCAGCGCTGCTGGCAAGAACGCGCCAGATATGACAGGCATCCAGCGAGCTCTGAAATCAAGAAAAGAAGTCCTGAGTGTTTCGAGCCTGAAGCCATGAGAGGAGTGAAGAAGAAGAGAGGGATGAGTGATGGCCGTGGCTCCTCTCCATCCTCGTAAAAGCAAAAACGCTGGTGCAGGGACAAAGAAACGAGATCGTCTCCTTCTGCAATCCAAACAAACAAATCCAAAGAATTTTAATCCTGTGATGGTTTTCAATTTAAGTCAAGACATTTTCCAAGAATTCCTGCACAAATAAAGTCATTACTCCGCTTTAAACCTTCTGGGCTGAGCACTGTATAAAAAGATGTTCATAAAGGAGTATTACGTGCAAAAAAAGCAGATTTTCTGACAATTAAAGTGTTTATTAGTGTTAAAAGTTTTATACCAACGATTAAATCTTTCCACTTATCCCTTCATGCCTGAGTTATTAATACTTAAATTTATATTTTTCTCAACAGCTTGTTTATTTCAAACACAGCTGTGTTTTGGGGGAACTTCTCATACATTTGTTTGCTCATATAAAAGCTGTGGGTCATAAATGAAGTCTGCAAGAATTTAATCAAATAATAAATTACAAAAACAAAACAGAACTGTGGGAAAATAAAACCACAGGAGAGCAAATCCAATTGAAATGTTGGATGGAGATGGTCTGTAGCCATGATGAAGCTAAATTTAGCTTCTTGGCCCAAATCATAATTCTCTGTGGATGTTCACAGCATCTTTTCAGGTTGACTAATGATTTTGTCAGAGTTATTCGTGATACATCAGCTGAAAACATGTTTCTTTTAAGTGACTGAGGAAAACTGTCTTGTACAGCTAAAGGTCAGGCATTTATCACTGTTGTTTGAAACATGACAACTATCAAACTTCATAAGTTTGTGGCATAGTTTAGTAGCCGGCAACATTTAGCTTAGCTCCTCACAGCTGCCACGAGACTCTGCACAGACATTGCAATCACTTAGGACCAACACAGGATGGTCCAGAGTAGATGGTTGAGGTTGGAGTGGTTCGTCTCGTTTGCATTGGACCGAGAAGTAAAATAACTATCTGAGAGTCCAAACTTGTCTAGTGACGTCTTATTGACGACGTACACCTGTCCTATCAACATTAGCACAAACACATTAGCTCCTGCTTTAGCCTTTAGCTTCTGTTTTAGCTTAAAGCTCATGTTTTGGACTTTAACTTGTGTTTTAGCCTTGAGCTTGTGTTTCAGATTCTTGGTCTATGGCCTTTGGCTGTTTTTAGCTTTGAGTTCAAGTTTTAGCCTTTGGTTTGTGATTTAGCCTTTAGCTCTTGTTTAGGCCTTAAGCTCCAGTTTAGCTTTTTGCTTGTGTCTCAGCTTTAAGCCCATGTTTTAGCCCATGTTGAAGCCTTTCGTAACTGTTTTAGCTTTTAGCTTGTGTTTTAGCCTCGAGCCCATTATAAAGCATTGACTGTATATAGAATGGACAGCGTGCTTCCGCCTGTCACCGTTCTACGGTTTTGAAGCCAAAAAACCCCGTTTCTCTAGCCGCCATTGTGCAGCCAGAGTCTGCGCAGTAGAGAATTTACGGTGGAGCAGAGTAAAAAAGAGAAATAAAAATATTTATTTCTCCTTCTTCCGAAGGTTAAGTCTCCTTTTGGCTCTTTCCCGAAGTTTCTTATATCCCTGGTAAAAACTACTCATGAACAGCAGCTGTCAACTATCGTAAAACAAAACTTATATCGAGGTTTTTAACGTCCAATAACTAATGAGAAACTAACTTCTCAGAAAAAAAACACCTGAACACCATGCAGCCAGATGACATCATCATACTACCTTAGTGTAAGGATGAGAGAAACGTTTCTACGAGGTATCGTAATTTTTTAAAGTTTTCCCGGCTCATAAGACCTTATGTACCCCTCCGCCCCGAATACTGGATATGACGAGCCAGACACCAGGGGGCGGGGCTTATGACCTATACTGCAGCCAGACACCAGGGGGCGGGGCTTATGACCTATACTGCAGCCAGACACCAGGGGGCGGGGCATCTGCTGGAGGCTTCAGTTTGAGCCGAACGTCATTACGTCCACTCATTATACAGTCAATGTTATTAAGCCTTTAACTTGTGTTTTAGCCTTTAGCTCAACCTTATTAACCTTAAGCACGTGTTTAAACCTTTAGCCAACAATTTAGCCCTCAGCTCATGCTCTATCACTCTCTTGTTTAGCTTTTTTCTGCTTTTCTGTCCCCCATGATCCCATTTCACAATTTCAGGATGGCTCACAAACAGAGTTTTGGCTACTACCAACAAGCTAAGCTTAGCACAGCTAGTCAGGACAAGGTGTACATACCATTGGATCACAGACATGTCAGGGCTCTATGAGTATATATGCAGGTCTAGATCTATAGATGAAACCAAACCGAGGTTAACCATATTTCTTGTTAAATTGGTGGAATTTGCTGGATAACACACAGAAAGATTAGCATCTGCTTGCTAAAAGAGGACACCTGTCTGTTTTAACACTTTCACTGTTAATACAGGCATAAAACTGCTTTAAAATGCAAAATAATGGACTTCCCAGCATAGAGAGCAGATAAGAGTGAAAACAAAGAGGCGAGTTCTTTCAAATATAACTTCCTTTACTTTATTCATGTACTGTACAGTATTTCATTTCTCTATCATACTATATGACAATAATGGCTACCATTTACTACAAAAGGTTGCATAAATAATTTAAATGTGGAAATAAAAAATAAATATGCAGTTCATTCTTTGTAACAGTCCTTCTTTGTGTCTGTAGGAAAACAGCTCCCCCCTCCCTCCCTCCCTCCCTGCTTCTCCGTCACACCAAGTCAAGTGAGGGCGTCGCCGCGGGAGAGCACACAGGTATGATATGTACAATCACAATATGCACCACAGCTCACACCACACAAACCTTCCAGTTGCTTTTTCAAACAATACAATCAGGAAAAAAAAGAAGAAGCAAAACGTTGTCGGAATCAGGAAGCAGAAAAACACCAGAGTGCTGACAATGAGTGGGAAAAGCATTGTGGGTATTCTTCATGGAGTAACTCAGGCGCTTTGAGGAAGGAGCTTGTGTTGTCTGGGTATCTCCACGTCCTGTTCCTGCTGGAGTTTTATCAGGGAATGCAACGATATAAAGTGGATTATTGTTTTCATTAAGGTTTTTTCTGCTCCTCTGGTTCCTGTTTGAGTTATTTACAGTATCTGCCCCCCCCCCCCAAATACAGAGGATCCTGCAGCCCATTTTTTTCTGGACATGGACACTTGATTGTTGCTCTATTTGGCCCATTGCAGAGAAATTCCGGGTGGGTGAGCTGGAAAACGCTCTGCCCCTTAGGTAACAAAAACGACCATGCACGATTCTCCGTCGCCTCCTACACACTTGTGCACTTTCGGGAGTGTGATTTCAGGGAAACAGGAACTGGCTTTCTCAAGCTTTTTTGCAAGCGACGGAGAGAAGAATGGGTCTGTTTAGTAAACGGCCGCGCTGCCAAGCAGAGGTGGGAAGTCACGAAGCAGAAATTCTGTTCTGAAGAATTAACTTTGTACTTTTCCCTCAGCTTTTTCACACCCATATCTACACTTTCCATTCTCTGCATCTCAAAAACAAGTTGGTTCTGTGGCTGCTCTGAGATCTTAACAATCATCAAGTTGCACCAAGGGGCGCCAACTTCCAAACATCTAGATCAACTTCAGCTGAAATAGATGACACAGAATGAGTAATTTGTGTGTTTTTATGAGGGATGAATGGATTCTTTGCCCATGGCTGATATTAGCTTTTTGTTGCATACCAGCATCTAACTTTTTTTAATCAGTAGATGAGAGAAAAGGAGTTTAGAAATAACCAATTTCAGTGCGGAGTATCTCATTTTAGGTTGTAGATTACGACTAAGATCACTTCAAACCGTGCTCTACTTAAGCATGATTGCCCCCAGCGGACAAGACTTAAGCATGATTGCCCCCAGTGGACAACACTAAAGCATGATTACCCCCCGTAGACCAGACTTAAGCATGATTGCCGACACACCCGTGGCCCATCATGAAGGGTCTGTTCACAAGACACTAGAGTACCTTTTTGGCTTCTAGAAGCCCTCCAGAAATATTGTCAAAAGCAGTAGTTGCAGCAATTATCGTGCTTGCTAAGCGGCAACCTCAGGTCTGAAAATATAAGACAATGCAGAAATGCTAAAAATCTGCTTTTCTTCTGTTTTTGTAAAGGTAGTTGTTAGCAGTTTGTCTCAAAATCTGCTGCAAAAACTGTCTGATATTTTGACACATTTCAGTTCAGGTTATGGAAATATTTCAATTTCTGCAATTACAATATTGCAACAGGACGCATTGCAATTTAATCTAATTTGCAATTAATTGCCCAGGTCTACTTGTGAGTACTCTACTTTGCTCAAGCTTTACTTGAACAAAGTCAGATCTGCTCTTTGGTTTTTTGTATTAGCTTGTGATTTTATGTAGATTTGATAAGTTTAACATACTAATATCAGGAGCATGTTTTATGTGTTATTGGCGTGGATATTCATGTTGTGCGTCCCCAAGTGGAAACAGTTACCGTTTGTTTTCCCCTGCTTTGTGCGCTTCATCCACCTCTGCGTCCCAAACACGACGTTAGCGCCAATAAAACCACTTTCTCCCCTCAGCTCTTTTCTTCCTGACTCTGAATCGACTCGTGGGAAAGAAGCTACTGTTACAGAACGGAGCGTGGAGTTTACGGTTGGAGCGTCCCGCTGATTGAAGCCTTTAGTGGGCTGTCAGAGACCACCGCACAAGCCAGGGCCTCTCAGACCTGTCAACATCCCACCTTTAAGGCCCCCAGAGGTGCCAGCATCTCCTCCACGCCGCCAAACGGAGACAGATTACAACCACTTTGGAGGGAGAATACGCCTCGAAATGACGCTGCGTTTGCATCCGCTGGATGTTTGTACAG
Source organism: Thalassoma bifasciatum (assembly GCA_008086565.1). Taxonomy (NCBI): domain Eukaryota; kingdom Metazoa; phylum Chordata; class Actinopteri; order Labriformes; family Labridae; genus Thalassoma; species Thalassoma bifasciatum. The sequence goes on from RPOG01000997.1 coordinate 19,487, forward strand.
ATGGCTTTGATATCTCAGGATAACGCTTTAATGAATCTGAACCATAAAACCCAGGGTCAGGAGGGGTTTGGTCCAACATGATGCTACTTCTCCTGACCGGACCACGCCATTCGTGGCGAGCCCCGGCAGTGAATCATGCAGAAAAGCAAAGTTCACACATTTGCTGCGAAACGAAGACTGATGGCGTGAAACCAGCCCAGCAGTTAGCTTATGAAGTCTTTGAAATGTCTCTTGCATCTCCTCCTCACTTCAAGGAGACATGTTGGGTGGTGTGTCGTGTCATGTGTGTGTGTGTGTGTGTGTGAGTGTGTGTACTTTGGCGTCAGTTTGTGCTGCAGAGGAGCATCAGTACGAGTTCCCAATCAAAGGAGAGCTGTTCTTGCTCCGGTCTTGAGGCAAACGGCTCAGCTTCTTGTTACGCGGCCTCTTCGGGACCTCCTTGGCCACCGATTGGTTATGATGAGGCCTGAAGCGTTTGCACTTGCAGGAAGTGACGACGCGGATTTTGTAAGTCCGAGTGTTGCCGTTGGGACAGTGCAGCTGAACCCTCCGTGTCCTGGAGTGAGCGGGAATGCAGCGGTATTCCGACGCGTTGCTCCTCCACCACTTCCCTCGGGCGATGGAGTTGGGCATGAGGTGCGAGGGCATGCACTGACCCGAACACACCAGCTCCTTCACGGGTTTGGCGCTGCGGCAGGATCCGTCGGTGATGTAGCGAGTGGAACGCAGCTCCCTGCAGCTCAGCTCCGAGGCACCTGGGTGGAAGAGCAGGATATCACAGTTACACTGGTGGCTGGAGCCCAAAACAAACACTTTGAAGCGCTGCATGTTGGAGCGGACGTCCTGCAGGTTAACTGCTTCAAGACCGCAGCTGCGTTTAATTCAGGTTCCTCATCATTTCTCCCAAACTGCGCATGTTGACATCACCTAATGTGTTTTTTATTGTTTTCGTCAAACAACATAAGCCAGGACATCACTGACGCAGATCAGGAGAGAAAAACTACACCCATGAGTCAAGACTAATGTTCAAAACAAAGTGTATCTGTTTTGTTTACGAGATGACCAAGCTGGCAGCAATTAGTTGGAAATCGCACCTGAAAATGCGCCTTTAAATGACCAACTATCAACAACACATTTTGTGCTTCACTTGGGACTTCAATCAATCGAGTTTTAGAATATTATTTCAAGATTGATACAGTTAGCAGCTCCCCTTATACAAAAATCTTGCACACTTTAACAACAAAATTGCACCTAAAAGTGCACCTTTCAATGTGCACATTTTTCTATACTCTTGGAGATTAAAGTCAAATCTGGGTTTAAATGTGTCATTTAAAGGAAATCTGTAACCTTTAATCCGGCCCAAATTTGAAAAGCAAAATCGCGCCTAAAAATGCACCTTTGAAAAATTGATTTTTCTACCACACAAGTTGGTCCTCAAATTAACCCAGTGTTTCTGAATGTTATCTTAAATGCGATACAGTAAGCAGCACTCCATAAACATTCATTCTGCACACTAAAACAACAAAATTGCACCTAAAAATGCACATTTAAATGCTAACATTTTTCTATACTCTCGGAGTAAAAGTAAGCATAGACATCAAATCTGAGTTTCAAAGTTTCATTTAAAGGCAGTCTTTAACCTTTTATTTGGCACATTTTGAAAAACAAAATTGCACCTAAAAATGCACCTTTAAAAACTCAACTTTTTTTGCACTACTAGGAGTTGCAGGTTGGACCTAAAATTAGCCCAATGTTTCTGAATTGATACAGTTAGCAGGACTCCATAAACTTAAATTTTGCACACTTGCACACTTTGACAACAAAATCACACAAAAAATGCACTTTTAAGTTCTTCAGTTTTACCTAAACATTTTGAGTTAAAGGTAGGACATCAAATCAGTTTCAGAGTTTTGATAGAGCTAGGAGCAATCCATGACCATCAATGTGGCTCACTATGACTCTAAGAATGCACATGGAAATGCACCTTTAAATGCACAACTTTAGACAACACTTTTTTTCTTTAGGTTGGGCTTATATTCAACTCAGAGTTTAAGAATTGTATTCAAACGTTGATAGAGTTTGTAGCACTCCATAAATATGAATTCTGCACACTTATACACACAGAAATGCGCCCAAAAATGCACCTTTCCATTTGACAAATGCCCTTACATCAAAACTTTCTACATGAAGGTGAAGATGTGAACTCAGCTCAAAGTTTCATCAAGGTCTGATGATGACATGAAGGTGGAAATCAGCCAAAATCAAACATGGTGAACCCAAAAATATGAAGATGCACCAGAAAATGCACTCAGAAAAAGCAATTTTTAAAATGGCTGCTTTCAAGATGAGTTCTTTTGTTAAAACTTACTGAGAATTGGTGCATTCGTCAGACAAAACCTGGACTTGGCAAACAAATTCAGGAAAAAGAGAAGTGACGCATTTTGATGCACAATTGCACCTGAAAAATGCACTCGAATAATTCCCAGTTATTGCGACAGATTCTTAATTGAAGTCATACGGTCGGATCAGAATCTTTCACCTTCAGCCAGACTGAAAGCAAAGAAAATAATCCAGCTGGAAACAATCAGCTGATAGCAAATCTGACACATCATGAAACTGGAAAATGCACCCGAAAAATGTGCTTTAATAAGCCGAACTGTGCAGCGATTTTCTGCATTTGAGTGAAGACGTGAGATTGGATCAGTTTCATTTAATCCTGACATCTCGTAGAAAAACTCTCTGTTTTTATAAACTCAACTTATTACGGCAATTTCTGCATTTGAGCGCCGACCTAAGGTCAGATCAGAGTTTCTGAATTTGATTCATGGCGTGATCATTAGCCGATGACGGGCTCTGCTCAGAAATCCAGCTGGCAGCAATCAGCTGATAGCAAATCCAGACCAGAGGGCCATTAAACAGCTCAATCAAACCTAATGGAGGTTTTTTTTTTTTTTCTGTGCTGGGAGAGAAAAACTGGCATTCAGTTTTTGGCCCTCAGGAAACGAATGTGGTGATGGAGGAGTAAATAGCTGTCTGGTTATTTTAAGGCAGCGCAGCAACTGTACAACTCTCAGCAAACTGGAGCCGAGCCAGACTGATTTAAGACAACACACTCCAGCCTGTAATCCCGTGTTTCAGCCACAGCTTTTAAAGAGCCGTACGCATGAGTTATCGTGCAGTGTTGTTTTTTTTTAACAGGCTGAGTGTAGAAAAGAAGGAACCGTGGGTTAAGAAATGATACACTCAGAGAGAGATCTGTTTTCCTCTGTGGCTTTCTTTGCAAAAAGGGCTGAACAAAGGATTTATGTGAGGTGACTTCCTTTTTTTTCTCCGCTTGAGAACTTGATCTGGTGTTGTTCTGCGGACGCCGCTGAAGGGACCGCAGGGGTGCACGAAGCAAACAGCACGCACTGGCTTTTATTTTATATATTGCACCAAGTTCAACCACAGCCAGGGGCGGCTCTTCTGGGGGGGCATAGGGTGGCAGCTGCCCCCTTGAAAAAAAGCCTTAGAGGCCCTGTTCCCACCACAGTTATAAAGATAATGATAAATTCACCAACTGACTTTGGATAAGCCAACATTTTGAGCTTAAAAATAATATTTTCAGACTGAAAGTCAAAAGTTTAAAAATTAAAAGTCATAATTTTGAGATAAGAGGTCGAAACTTTGAGATAAATACTCAAAATCATTGGGCAAAAGTTGAAAGTTTGAGCCCAAAAAATAGTTTTAAAGTCAATATCTTGAGATAAAAATCAAAATTGTGTGATGAATAGCCCAAGTATGGGGCAAAAAATGAAATTTTGAGTTTAAAAGTCTAAACTTTGAGATCAAAGTCAATAATTTGAGATATCGAAGTCAAAATTCTAAGATTATAAGTCAAAATTTTGAGATAAAAAGGCAAAATTTTGAAAGATATACTTAAAGTTACGGGGGCAAAAGTTGAAATTTTGGACTAAAAGATCAAATTTGAGTTGAAAAGTCAAAATCTTTAAATAAAAAAAATAAAAATTTTGAGATTAATAAGCCGGTGTGTTGGGCAAAAGTTAAGAATTTGAGCTAAGAAAATCAAAAGTTTGAGTTTAGGGGTCAAAATTTTGAGAGAAAAGTCAACAATTTGAGATATCAAAAACAAAATTGCGAAATAAAAAGTCACAATTTTTGAGATACTTAGATAAAATTATGGAGCAAAAGTTGAAATTGGCTGTATTGTAAAATTTTTGACTATATATGTGCAAAAAAAAAAAAATTAAGAGAAATGTCAAAAGAGCCAGTTTTTATTTTGATACTTTTGACCGGCAGAAATTTGCTTCAGTCCATTATTTATGTTGCCATTATACAAATTTTTCACTTCAAACATAAAGGGAGTGTTGATAATAAATGTTTGGGTTATGAAGCTACTTTGCTGTCTTTGGTAGAGGCTCCTCTTTTTGGATTTTCAGAATAAAATCACCCTGATATTAAATTAACCCAGTACACAGACTTCTGCCCCTCTCTTGCCTCCCCCATAAATATTTTTCTGGATCCGCCCCTGACCACAGCCCAAACTGCCCAGTCATCTTTGTCACGAGGAACACGATTCTGTCTTTGGCACATTTCCTGCTCTGTTTTCTTCACTCAGCCTTTTAATGATGTCGGCCTTGTACTTCAGACGACTGCAGTGTTGCATAATTCCTTCTCACCCCCCCTGGCAGAGAGAGATGACCCCACAGGGAGCATCTCAGGGTGAAATCTGAAGAAAATAAATTTGGTGTGAAGCTGCACAAACAAAGATTTGTGTTTCTCAGTCTATTTTTGGTGACTAATGGAGACAAAACCATGTGGACGAATCAGCGTGTGTGGCAGCGCGGAACAAAAATCCATGAAATGATCTCTTTATCTTCTGAAATGTGCGGCTTTGTTGCGGTAACACCCCCACTAACGCGTCTTGATTTGCTAATATCTCCTCTCAGCTGTTCTCCCGTAATCTAATCAGTGTAGAGGTGGAGGATTAGAGGGGAGAATCGCAGGTGCTACTTCGCCACTCTTAGGGCGCGGTGGTGGGTAGAACTTAGGTACTCTCGCTCGGCACTCTAATAGGAGGAGTTAGTCTTGGACCTCACAGGTGTCCACCCTTAGTAAGTGTTTCCGTCACAACGTAAATTTTTCGTTAAAGGTTGTTTGGGGTTTTCTCTGTAGAACCGTGGGGGCAGGACATGTTGTTGCAATCAAATAGTTATAACGCAAGTAGAGCTTGACTAATAGTTTAAAGAGAGGAGGAAATAACGTGGAAGACAACGTGAAACGGCGCTCTGAGTGCTGCGCTGCACGATGTGGAGGGGAAGAAACCGCAGGAATGTGTTTCTGCAGCGTCACTCTCATCACACTCTGATTTGGCAGAGGATGAAAAAAGAAAACACACACACACACTTGGACACACACACACACTCTAATCAGAGGAGAGAGAATGAAACAGGGAGAGTGGACAGGTTGTTTAAGCGTTTTGAGGGAGTTGAGATACAGGTTTTGAAAGTGCATTTTATCACTTTAACCTCACTGTTAAATGTTGTTTCAACACAAAAATATGATGTGAAGAGCTGCATTGAAATTTTGCGTTAAGTCAAAAATTCATAACACCAACAGAAGTTTTCTTCATCAAATTAGTCATCTTGTGTCAACCTTTGTCTTACTTTGATCAATATAGACTTGTTGTTGAAATTAACTTCTTCAAGTAGTTGTTTGAAATAACGTAACATTTACATCTTAATAGAAGTCTTCAGCTGCATAAAATCAGCTCTAACATTTTGTGCCACTACTCAAATTTTCTCATATCCACTCAGTTCTCTTCTCACTCTCTCACTCACTCAAGATGTAACTGTAAAGTCACAACTCACAAAAGCATTGTGGGTATAATTTGAAAGCTGTAGCTTTACTAAACAGCTGGGAGGGGCCACAGCTATTGTCAAGTGCATCCCTTATTTATTTGAAAATAGATTCTCTAGTTGAGACAACACCAACTTATAATTAAATGTTATAGCAACAACTTCTGTTCTCTTTTGTCATATTGACAGATAATGCAAAAAAAAAAAAAAAGTCCAAAAACACATTTTATGATGTTAAGTGATGAGGCTTAATACATTTTAATCAAAAAAGAGATTTTTTTCCAAGTGTGAAGCTCTTGATTGTGACTTTTTAAAGTCATTTGTGGGTTTTTCCTCACTAAATTCTTCCCAAACTGATTTGAAAAATGTTTCATCTGAGGCTTAAAGTACATTTCCTGCAAAATTCCAACATGAATAAGTAATTTATCCCCTTTCCTCACAAAAAAAATAAACTCCTGAGTACTTACTTTTTACATTTTGATCTTTAATCCTCATGTTTACTCTAAATTAAGCTGCTTTACATGTTGTCTTAACACAGAGTGAGTTGCTCGTTCAATCGCTTTTACGCGTAAAACCAAAAGTCCGCACCTTCCCTGCTCAAGTTGTTATGTATTAATCCGATTTTAAATGCATTAATTATAAAGTTTTTATTTATTTTAGTTATGTCTTAGCACCTGGAGCCCTCTACCTGCATGTTTTTGGAGATTTTGGAGGATTAAAGTAGAAATCAGACTCACTGTATGCGATAGTGTTGGTCGTCTTTGGGCGCGTGTTCGCCCTGTTGTTCGTGTTGCTGCTGCTGCTGCTGCTGTTGTTGTTGTTGTTATTGTTGTTGTTGTTTGTCTGTAGCATCGTCTGGACCCGCGGCGTCCCCGTATTCTCTCTAAACTCCGGTGAAATCTCCGTGCCGTCGTTTTTTAGTCCATTCCATCCTTTGACGGCGCTGCAGCAGCATCCCTGCAGCAGCAGCAGCCTCAGCAGCAGCAGCAGCGCGGAGCTGGAGACCAGGAGAGACGGAGACACCTGCATCCTGCCCGACCGACAACCAGAGGGAGAGAGACGGCGGAGAGGAGAGGAAGGGGGAGACCTACGAGCGCGGCGGGGAGAGAGAGAGAGAGGAGAGAGAGAGAGAGAAGGAGGGAGAGGGAGGGTAGAGAGAGAGAGAGAGAGAGTGATGACTGTGACGAGAAGTTCAGATCCAGACTTAAAGAGGGAGGCGCGCGCAGTATTTAAGCTTTACGCACAAACCGTCACACTGATAATTAAGCGTTTACACGAGGTGGGCGGGGCCTCAGCTGTGTTTAGGGTTCATTGATAAACAAGGAGAGAGGGGGAAGAAGGTGATAAAAGAAGAGGAAGTGTCATGAGAAAAGAGGGAAAGAATGATGGAAAGTTTAAGAGAGGATGAGGTGAACAGAAGATTGGACAAGTGTGAGAAGAAGTACCGTTAAGGTGAAAGAGGAGGGAAAAGGTGTCTGAGGACAGAAAAACAGAGGAGATGAGGCAGAAAATTAGAAACAGGAGGCGGATGAAAATGTGCAGAAAGTGAAAGAGAAAAAAGAATAAACTGGAGAAAGAGAAGTGATTATTCTGGAGAAAGTGGACGTTAATGTCTGGTGTCGTCATCCTCTGCTGATCTCATCCTGTTGCTGCTGTTGTTGGAATTAAAAGAACAAATTCACCTCCTCCTCCTCCTCTTTAACCTGGAGACGTCGCACTGCACAGACTTTTTGTAAGTCGGCCAAATAAAACCTGAGTAGAGGTCCGCGACGTACGTCTTAATTTTACAAGGTGAAGACGCTGTGTGCGTGGAAGTTTTTGAGGAGGGTCCTACGAAGTGACGACGTCAATTTCTGAGTTGAGAAGTAGTAGGAGTAGGAGTCTACTTCAAGGGTGTCTATACAGCTTCAGTGCAGACATTAAAAGCACTTTACTGTCCAGATCTAAATGATCCCAGGCCTGGTCTCTGTTCCTGTGACACACTGTTCCCTGTCCTCCATCTGCACAGATACACTTCAGCACCACGTTGTGATTTAAATTCGTCTAATTTCTCACATGCAGGATTCTATAGCCGTGGATCTGGTTTGAATAAAACAACATGGACTGCAGCTCTCGCTCCTCTCCCAGTTCTTGGCATCCTTCATGTCCCGCTGATTTGATGAGCGCTGACAGATGGAGGCTCTCTCACTCTAACACTGCCCTCTGGAGGGAGAAAAGACTCTGAGAGAGAGAGAGAGGAGGATGAAGAGGAGGAGGAGGCTGTGCTCAGGTTCTTGTCTCCTCTTGTGAGTTTGTTTGCGTGCAACTACGAGTTAAGAGCGTGATGTTTTATTCTGCTGCTGCTCTTAGAAAGGATTGCAAAGTCACAGGTCAAAGGTTAAATTTGCTGCTTGCAGAGCGAAGACATCACACTGTTACATGTAACTTCTTGGTTCAAAACATGATTGAAAGGGGCGACCCACAAATATCCTGTTACGTCAAATAAGAATTTTGTTGTTTTAACACTCACAGAGACAAAGTATGACATTTTCAAGAAAGAATACTTGAAATTTTAAGCTCATACGATAAAGGTTTTGTCCTTTTTTCCCCAACTGACAACATGAGTTCATCATTTCATTCATAAACTGACTATGAGATAAATCAAAATTATGAGGATAGGTGAAAACTTACAGTTTAAGAATAATACTGTAGTTTGAAAGTCAAAAGCATGAAATAAAAAGTCAAAATTTTGTAAATTAAAAGGCAAAAATATGGTGCAAAAGGTGAAATTCTAAACCAAAAAAAAATAAAAAATAATATGAGATAGTTATAAACATAGGTTAAAAGTTAATAGTCAAAGGTAGAAAAATAAAATGAAATAAAAAAGTGGATTAAAAGTCAATATTTGAGTCAAAATATGATTCAAGGGGCTACCCTCAATTTAATGTTGGGTCAAAAAAAAAGAATTTTGTTGTTTTAACACCAACAGAAGTAAAAATAACATGAAAAAAAAAGAAAAAAATCTTGAAATTTTTTCGCTCCTACAAGAAGCGATTTGTCTATTTTTCCCCCTCTGATAACACAAATTCATCCGTTCATTGATGAACTGACAATGGGAGTCAAAATATGAGGGAAGCCCAAAACTCTGAGCTTAAAAACAGTATTGTAGTTTTAAAAGTAGAAATTTTGAGATTTAAAATAATATTGTAATTTCAAAAGTTAAAAGCATGAAATAAAAAGTCAAAATTTTGTGATCAAAAGGCAGAAATATGGGGCTAAAAATAAAATTTAGAGCTTAAAAATTAAAATTTTGAGATTAAAAGTCAAAATTTGAGTCAAAATATGATGGAAAGGGCTACACTCAAATAAGTTTAAAAAAAAGAACTTTATTGTTACAGCACCTACAGAAGAGAAGATTACATTTTCCAAGAAAGAAAGAAAACTTACAAAAAAGGATTTGACCTTTTTTCCCATTGATAACATAAAAAAATGTGTGAAATAGTTGAGTTAAGTTTGCATCTTTTACTTCTTTTACTTTTGTCATGCTTTTATTTTGTAGTAACATCTCTCCTCTCATATCAGGCAACTTCCCTTCCTGCCCTCTAGTTTTCCCGCCATTGTGATTGTGAGCTCCGCCCTTCATTGTTTCCACCTGTGCACCTTTACCTGTTTTCTATTTCAGTCTGTGTCTCATGTTAGATCGTCTTGTCCCCCATGATTAAAGTTTTTTTTTGATTAAAGTTTTTCTAGAACCTTAAGTTGCAGTTAGTGGTTCTAGTTTTTCCAGCCTTTGTTGAAACTTTGAGTTTTTTCCCCTTTGTTCATCAATTAAGTTTTCAAGTTGAGTCGTGCGTTTGGGTTCTGTTTTTGTGCTGATCTTGTCACAGAGTCTGTGCAGTAGAGAATCTGAGGGGAGCAGGGTAAAAGAAAGAAATAAAAATACTTATTTCTTTTCCTTTCAAAGGTGCAATCTCTTTTTGGCTCTCTTTCCTGAAGTTTCTTACATCCCTGATAAAAACCACTCATGAGCAGCAGCTGTCAATCATCATAAATCGAAACTTTGACCTCGGTTTTTAACGTCTAATAATGAGATTATATTGACACAGAACGATATGCTAGAATAACAAATGTGCAAAATTTTACAGTGCAGTGGTGGTTGGCTAAAGCAGACATCTCCGTCCTCGTATTGTGTGACTCTGCAGCTCTGAGGTCGAGCCAGATTCTTAAAGTGACGGATGGATGCTCCCTCTGTCTGCACAACACAAAGCCAGCTCTGATTACAGCCTCCTCGCCGACATCTCGACCCATGTCGGCCTCAGTCTTAATTTAGACCTTTCTGGCTTTCTTCAGCTCCAGCGCAGAGTTTTTTTTATCATGATAACAGCACAACCAGACCCAAATAACAATCAGATGCTCGGCAGATTGCAGCTCAGCCTCCAGAGCTGCACTCGTTTTTATGGGAATGGAGGAAAAGTGTGTTTTCAGTTCGTAAACAATCGCTCCACTTCCTCATGTCGTGTGTTTGTTTTCGGGATTCATTTTACAAGTTTGTTAACGACTAAATCACGCAGGTTCACACAAATTAGACGCTTTTCCAGCACAGTTACACACCAGTGAACGTAAACACAGATACAGTTACTGAAGGGAAAAGAGCTTTGTTTGACTCCTGGTTAAAGTGGGGGGTTATTTATGACGTTTACTCCAAAATTATGCAAAGTGGGTTCAAGTTCAGCTCTCCACTTTAAAAACAATCAAGTCTTGGTGATGAAAAGTAAACATGTTGATGTTCTTCTGGAGAAAATACCGCTCCAGTTCCATCGTTATTCTTTCATTAACAAACACTTTTCACTCTTATGCACAGAAATTAGAGTTGCATCTTTAAATTTGCACATCTCTGCAAAAATGTCAACTCATTTCTCCTGCTTGGTGTCACATCCTGGCTGAATAAGAAGTGGACTCTTTCTGACCTTTGACCTACAACCACTTGTAACACATTGTTTTGGGCCTGGATGATCGGGTTTATTCTGAATTACATCAGACTTAAATGTCTGCACATCCTGCACACATTACTTTTGCATATTTTGGCTCCCAAGATGGCGCTTCATCACATGTTTTGACACTCAAGAAGGCACTTAAGCATATTTTTGCTCCCAAGAGGAGGGAATTTAAGTCTGTGTTTTGGCTCCCAAGCACTTTAGGATATTTTGGCACCCAAGATGGCACTAAAATGTATTTGGGCTCTCAAAAAGAAGGCACTCAAGTTTATGTTTTGGTTCCCAAGGGAGCACTTTGGGATATTTTGGCTCCCAAAGAGAGCACTTTATGTCTTCAAGCTCTGTAGATGGGGCATAAGCCTATGTTTTGGCTCCCAAGATGGCACTTAAGCATATTTTTGCTCCCAAAAGGAGGAATTTAAGTCTTTGTTTTGGCTCCCAAGGGGGGTCCTAAGGATATTGTGGCTCCCACAAGGGTTCTTTAGCATGTTTTATCACCCAAGATAGCACTATAATGTATTTGGGAGCATTCAAGGTGGTGTTTTGGTTCCAAAGGGAACACCATGGGATATTTTGGCTCCCAAGAAGGCACTTAAGCGCATAGTTTGGCTTCCAAGATGGCAGTTCAGCCCATTTTGGCTCCGGAAAAGATACTTGAGTCCATGTTTTGGCGCCCAAAGGGACACTTTTTACATGTTTTGGCACTCAAGCATATTTTTGCTCCCAAGAGGAAGAATTTCAGTCTGTGTCTTGGCTCCCAAGGCAGCACATTCGGATATTTTGGCTCCCACAAGGGACTTGAGCCCATGTATTGGCCCCTAAGATGGCACTGTAATGTATTTGGGCTCCCAAAAAGAAGAAATTAAGCCCATGTTTTGGCTCCCAAGGGAACACATTAGGGTATTTTGGTCCCCAAGAGGCACTTAAGCATATGTTTTGGCACCCAAGATAGCACTGCAGTGTATTTGGGCTCCTGAGAGGAAGGCACTGAAGCTTGTATTTTGATTCCCAAGGGAGCACTTTGGGATATTTTGACTCCCAAAGAGGGCACTTTATCCCATTTTGACTCCTAAAAAAGAACTTTAGGTTATTTGGCCTCCAAGAGGAGAGCACTCATGCATGTGTTGTGGCTCCCAGGAAGGTAGATTGTCATATTCTAACCAGCCAAAGGTGCAGATTAGCTTGGTTTCCCAACTAGTGAGGCAACTGAGTGTATTGTGGCTCCCAAAGTGGCACTTAAGCACAAGTTTGGCACCCAAGAGGGCACTTTAAAACATGTTTTCGCACCTGAGAGGCCTATGTAGGATATTTTGGCTCACAAAAGGAGGTAAATTAAGCATTTTTTGGCTTTCAAGAAGGCTCAAGTACAAGTTAAGTGTCAAGTTTTGGTTTCTTTTCTTCACATGAGTGAGCCTTGTTTGCCTATGACCCTCTTTGGACCGACTCCTGCCGACATCTCTCCTTCACAGTTCAGCTTTTACGGAATTTGCGTCTTAACCCTTCTTAAAATCTTAACCCTCACCCATTTTCAGTTTCAAAACTGCAGCTGGGAGGACAAAGTGTTCACTTGCTGCCTAACTTATCCCACTCACTGACAGGTGCCACAGTAAGGAGATAATCAGTGGCATCAGCGGTCACGATGTTCTGGGTTTTTCTGTGTGTTTTTCCACAACACTGCCCGTAAGTGGATCTAAAATCAGCCTTGTCTGTATAAAAAGAAGACATGAGCTTGACAAATGAAGATGCTCCTGGAAAATAAGCATCCAGAGAGCGTCTCCTTCATGGAGCGGATCGTTTTTGGGGTGATTTCTCTCCTCTCTGCTGAGAATAGCACCTGTGGCCGGCTGGCAGGCAGCGTGCTGGCGGTGAGCGGTGCACCCAGAGGCTCTGCTCGGTTAGCGAAGAGCTAAGTGTGGTTTCTGAGGTCCAGCCTGGGTAGTTCCCACAGTCCCTACTACTATTTCAGAGGGCGTACTTTCTATTTTGGAGCCTCTCTGAAAAGCCCAAAGACAAACAATAGAATGTGCTGGAGTCTGATTTACAGCCGCTCTGCTTAAATCTCCTGTTTTCCCGCTTGGAAACCACATAAAAGATCAGAGAAGAAGAAGAATCCCACTTTGGACTTCAAGGCTTATCATGTCTCTGCTTGAGCTCAGCCACCTCCCCGTGACCTCCTGCTCCTCAGCGCAACCCGCCACAGCTGCCAGGAGACAAACGCCGTACTGCGAGCTACAAGTCAGGACGAGGAAAACACAAATCACTGTTTCACAATCTGAAGCATCTTCCTCCATTCAGCGCTCAAATCTCCGTCTAATCCACAGTTATTCACTCCTCTGGCACCATTCTCGAGGCGAGCAGTGATAAATTATTTTCATCATTTGCTGCAACACAGATATGGTTTGGAGAAAGCTGTGTATACGAACATTTGATGAATCAGTCGCAGGCGGTTAGTTCTGTTGGTCTCTGCAGCACGATACACAAAGTGATGCAGAGCAGAGCCACCGTCAATATTGAAACACTTTCAGGGTCGACGTACAGCAATTGATCATCATTACGGCGCTCTTTGTAGTCCGAAACTTTAGTCCCAGATTCCTTACACATGCATGGACCAGGAGCGCTCGAAAACGTACGCACAGGACGCTTTTCACACTCGCCAACAACAAAACTGTCACTCAAAAGAGTCAGGAAATTTAAAGAGGAGAGAAAAATGACATTAGATTAGATATTTAACTCCTGAGGCTGAGCTTCTAAAATAAAACATCCAGTGATTCTCCTCTGAAGGCGCTAAACATATCCAGATGTGCAGCTACTTAAGACACAGATATGAGTGATGTCATCTATATTGATGAAAACAGGCCTGGCTTTGAAACACTCTGTGCAGTTATGAATGAGACATTTTTATTCTGAAATTCATCTTTCATGCTCAAATGTCTCCAATTTATCCTGAAAATGCTTCTCAAGTATGAGGTGCAACAGGTGGTTTTGAGTCATTCTGCATCTCCAGGGCCGGTTCTGGACAATTTGTGGCCCTAGATAGTTGAGTATTGCTTTCTTGAACCAGCAACTGTAACAACCACAAACCTTACGCATTTTAGCTGTTACTCTTTGAGCATGACGGGACACAGTTATTTCACCGCCTCGTCACAGTAAAGCTTACAGACTCGTCACATTTCTGATACTCCAAACCTTGTTTTGACCTTTTGTACTGATTAAAACAACAGAGAAGTTGCACCAGAAGTACTGTTTAAGGCATGAAAACCTACTCTCTTGAGATAGTAGAGAGATTACAGACTCTACAAAAGATTCTAGCTTGAATTTACATCTACACAGCACAGCAAGATAATAAAAAATACCAACGATGGAGTATTGGGGCCACTTTAACCCTAGAATACTAACGTTAAAAAAGTGCCACCATCACTAAAGTTGGGTGAAAAATCACCCGAACGCATGCCTTATAAAAAAACTATAGATGTGAAGGGGGGAAACATACTATGTATAACATCAGTGAGCAGCCTGAAGCTGCCCAAGGACCCATGAAACTCAGACAGCGGCGACAAATATTCACATGACCAGAATTGTGTTGGTAAAAATCAACCGACGTTAGTGTTCTCGGGTTAAGAAAAATAAATGTTTCAAGTTTAAAAGCAGCAAATTTGCCGGGTTTTAGCCAGAAGTCCAGGATACTATGATGATGGACATGGGCTTCAACACTTTGGATGTTGTGTTTTGTGTCTGAACGTTAATAATAATGCGGTGACTCTGGGCTAAAACCAGCATTATCTCCTTGTTGTTGAGCCGAAGTGAAAAGTTTAACCTGGTAAAGCTGTTAAGTCAGATTATGATGCAGTGAAACGCAACGTGATAAAAATCTACAAATGAATCTGGTAGGAACCAAAGTGGAAAATTTACCACTTTGTAAAAAAGATTGTTTTTTCTTTAAGTGGCCCTGATGCTACGTTGTTGTTGCCATTTTTTGAGCAAACAACCAAATATTTTGTGACTGAAAATGTAAAATTATTGAGCAGCTCTGCAGGAAATAAAAACTATGTCACTAAACCAGAGTGTTGTAAAATAAAAGCTCGACTTAGTGTCGCCCTCGTGTTAAAAGTGGAAACCGTAAGCTGAGTCAGGAGCTCGCTGACATCTTCACTTATTGTTCTTCCTCTTTAATTAAGTCTATTGTCAAACAGGAGTGTCATGAAATTTAAAAACAGCAGATGAGGAAACAAAGAAAGGGATTAACACAGTTACTAAAAACGACATCATGCTCCTTACATGCACATCCGGTCGACAGCGGTTTTCATGTTTGTTAGTTTCACATTTTTGCTGCACGCTCTGTCATTTTCAATCCACATCAGTCATTTCTAATATAACAGATTTCTGCTTGTGTCTTTATTTTTTCCTCATTGAAGCCGTTTGCAGTTCGTCTTCTTTGTCAGCTGCTGCACCGAACCAAAGTTTATCAAAATATTAGCAGAAGCGAGCTGTGATAAATGAAGGTGGTGAATGAAAAATCTGCTGCTGCTTCAGCACAAAACCCGCACATCCATCCTGGCTATCAAAACCTCCCAGGATGCTTTGCAAGGTGTGTTAATTAGGCATGAAAGTATTCCCAGCCTCGGCTGCCGTGCCCACGAGAGCTGCAGCACAGACGGTGAGTTTCAGAGGCTTCAAACTTTGATTCTTTTTTTTTTTTTTTTTTTTTTTTTACAGGATTAATAAAACATGAAATAAGCATGTCAGAAAAACGCACCGCCCGTGTGTTTAATCCAATAAAGTGTAATGAAAAGCAGACCGTAATTTTCCTCAGCAATGCAATTCCACGACGTCGAGCGGCAGTCGAGAGTCGGGTGGGTGGCTCGTCGAGCGACTCCTTCAGGTCGCGAAACAAAATGCGAGTTTAGAGTGAAAAGACGTGGAGGAGTGTCTCACACTGGTGTGTCCCTTATAAATCCCCGTCACTACCGACGTACGAAGTGCATAATTTAGTGGTTGCAGCTGAAAGAAACCTGCGAGAAAAGGCGCTGGAAAGTCGTCGGTTTGAAACGGGTGGATCTCTGAAAAGTGGAGCTGAACATGTGTGTGCATATATTTCCAATAATCAGCTCATATATGTAAGATCCATGTATGATTTCTCATCACTCCCTCACATAAACACCGCTCCGCATCAACAGTCAGAATAATCTTTAAAGCATTAACGCAGAGGAAAGAAAAAGCTCCTCCATTAGTTTTAATGAGGTAGCAGCAGAAACACACACACACTCAGCTCTGCGTTATGAATGTGAGCCAGTTAACTTTAAGCAGGTGATGCTAATTGAGTGCTACAGCCCATCTGGAGCCCATTACATAAAACCTATCACTCAAAATGCAACTTCTGCAACTAAACAGGCACAAACGCAGAGAGAGAAACACAATGCACGACCTCGACTCCTAAACCTGCACGCTCACGGTGAAGAGGAGATTTAGTTTTAGCATCAGACTCTGAGTTTGTGGCTGAAGAATCTGGTTTAAAGCTGGAGAAAGAGAGGCCTGCGTTTCAACACTGTCACAAACTGCTTTCAAGAACGACCACATCTTTAAAAAAAAGGACGTTTGACATCACAGGAATTTTAAACAACTTGATCCTCATTAGAAATCAAATAAATCTATCAAAGAGTTCAAGGAAGAAACTATTTGCAACTTATTTGCTGAAATAAAAGTCCAAAAAAAGCAACAAGTGCAACATTATGAAAGGAGAATAATGCCTTCATGATTTGACTGATGTTTTGTGGATGTGTGAACAACAAAGACTCAGGAAAATTGGTCAAAATTGATGGCAAGACAAATGCAGCATGTTATCAAAAAGTTCTGGAGTAAAATTTGCACTCATAAGGCCAGAAACTGCACATGTCCCATCCAAACAATAGGCGAAGTTGACCTTCAATTGGCTACTGCAGAATAAAATGAAGGTTCTGGAGTGGCCATCTCAGTCCACTGACCTCAATATCATTGGGAGAGATCTCGATGCAAGACAACCCAAGAATTTACTGTGATATTTTACAATTTGCGATGAATTTTCAGTGGGGACAGAGGTATGAAAGATTGTTAATCAAATTGCCTAAAGACAAAAATTCAATCTGTATGCTGAGGTAAGAGACTTATTTTGTGACAGACACATCTACAACACCACACCTTAAAATCTTGAAGGCTTAAAGGCACAAAATATAACTACCTAAGCAGAATTAAGTGAAGGTTCTGGAGTGGCCATCTCAGTCTCCTGACCGACCAAGAACTTACAGGAACTGGAGGCTTTTTGCCAAGAAGAATGGTCAGTTTGACCATCTGAGAAAATAAAGACCCTCATCCACAACGAGCACAAAAGACTTCAAGCTGTCATTGATGTTAAAGGGGGAAATACACACTTGTAAACTTTTGATCGAGGTCATTTTGGAAGTTTCCTCAAGTGCATCTTATTATAAAGGTTGAACAGTGTGACCATATGTTTCATTAGATGAGAAAAAGGAGAAACAAGAGGGAGGAAGAGGGGGAAAAAACAAATCCCAAACCAGGCTCCTGTAGTAAACCATACATAGTAAACCATTTCAACAAAACTCTGAGATTTGCACATGGGAAGGTTCTTGGTAATGACCATTTTCCCAAATCGACTGGTTAAATCAGTCACTCAAGTGTGATTGGCTGCCACATATAAACTTTTGAAGTCAAACAGTCGAAGCTAAAGTTCTCAGATGGATGTGAAACAGAGTTCAGGATCTGTTCATTTGAATTCTGGCTCCCAAAGACGTCACACGTTCTTCTTCATGTTTTATCTGAAGAACTGTGACTCTGAACCAGAAACCGGAACAGTTATAAAACCTAAAGTCACCCAGCGGAGGAATTCCTGTTTCTATTTTTGACAAGAAAAACAAAGAGAGTTGTTAACTTGTGTCGGCAGCTGTGTCTTAATAACTTTTTGTGCGGTTTGATGTATAAACACTGGACCCACAGGATCGACGTAACGCGGCGAGCGCTGTAAAAACGGCACTTAAGAGGCGGAGATGAAACGAGCAGCACCACCCTGGGCAAACGCAGACTTGGAAGAAGATCTGAGGATCTCTCTCTCTTTCTCCTTTTTCCCCGTTGTTCTCTCAATATTTCCTAATAATTAGCGCTGCAACACAGATGTGCACTTCTGCGTCCTCTCCACCCTCTTCATCGCCTGAACTCTGGATATCAGGATAGAGCGAGCATCATGTGCTTTCTATTTGATAAAGCCATTAAAAGAGAGGAGCGGGATGAAAGCTGAAGCTGTGGGGAATTAAAAACAGCGTCTTTAAGGTCTGTAATCATATTTAAAGTAGTGTAATGAACCCAAAGATGTGACGGGAAATGAAAAATGTGACTTTGGGAGTTTTAAACTGGGCTCTTTGGACTTCCTAAAGCCTGAGGGGAAACGGATAAATGAGTCAACCAGCTATAAAACCTTCAAAGGCCACTGATAACTTTGTTTAGTGAGATTATCGCAGAAATATTTCACTTCATCGACGCCAAGAATATAATGTGTAACTGATTGGGTCTCCTCTTTCTCAGCAGTGAATCATTTCCATCCAAACGAGCGTCGAACGCGGTTTATTCGAACACGATGAGCAGCTCTGAGATCATGTATGAACGGGACAGTGATTCAGCTTTTATCTTCCCCTTTGTTTCCTGCTAAAACATGAACTTTTAATTGTCTTTTATTAAAATCAAACGAACCTGAAACAAAAAACAGACCGAGTTTAATTCCTTTGAGTCAGCTCCTTCCTTAACACAGGAACTTGTCTGCTTTTATTCTGACTTTGCTGTAAACATTTCCACACAGGAGGGAGAAATATTGACGCTGCACATTGTTGGAATAAATGGCACTTCATCACAGAACGTTGGTGGGTTCCTCCTAAAAAAAGCATCCTGTATTTCCTTAAATGAGCAGAGAGGGACCTATAACCTGCTCCTTCCAGTTTGACTCAGTTCCCCCCCCACGTATGAGGAGCTACAGGTGTGAGCTAAAGGTGTTAGTACAAGGATCCTTCCATGTTGATGTAAAAATAAGAATTGAAGCTGCAGAAATGACGTTTTTCTCGCTGCAGGAGCAAAAAGGAGGTTCCTGCTTCACTCGGGCCCTTGAGGGACCACACAGCTGCTCTGCAATAATTGCTTGTGCAAGCGAGCGTGCAGAGAGAAGAGGGAGCTGCAGAAGGTAAAAAAAAAAAAAAAGCCTGACTTGAAGGGGTTCAGGTTTCTGAGTGACCCCGCTGGACGACCTGCAGCGTTTCTCCTCCAGGTGTGTCCAGGATTTGCATGGACACTCAGAGACTCAGACCTGGTGGATTTCCTGACTCTGTCATCTCTGTCTCACTCCTGATCTCATTCCCTCATCTCTGAATGTTTCACTGTGTCTTCTCTCCGACACTCTGCTCGGCTTTTTCCTCACAGAGTTTATTCTGGGCTTTGCCTCCACCTGCTGGTAAAACAACAGAGAATCTGCAGAAACTGATTCAGTCTGTTTGTGTTTTCAGACGTCGGTTCATTCATGAGTTATTCATCTTTCAGCTTATGATCTTGAATTCTTTTGGACAGAAAAGGAGTTTTTTTTCCTCTGAGTTTTGCACATTAAGGTTTCAGGATCAGCTTTTATGAGAGATGTTGCCTGTTAGACCTGTCATTCAAAAAAAAGAGGGTCAGTAAGTCATGGAATAAGTTCAGGTTTGATAATAGCAACCTAATCCAAACTAACTTCCCCCTCATTGTCTGACAAACAGGCCCTCTGTTTTATGACTGATGGGCCCTCTAATTTTCTAAATCAACAGGCCTTTTTTTTTTCAAACAAACAGAATTCTTGATTTTCTGACAAACAGGCCCTTTGAATTTCTAACTATTTGTCTTCTGGTTTTGTGACTGGCTAACAAGCCTCCTGATTTTCTTATTAACAAGCTTTTCAATTTTCTGACTGAAAGGCCTTCTGATTTTCTGACTATCAAGTCTCTTGATTTTGCAAATGAGCCTACTGATTTTATAAATGTTTTTTTTTTCTGCTTCTCTGACAGAAGAGCCATCTGGTTTCCTGACTGACCACCCAACTAGTTTTCTGATTAATAGGCCTCCTGATTTTCTGACTTTTCCTGACTGTTGGGCCCTCTGATTTTCTGACTTTTCCAGACTGATGGGCCTCCAAATTTTCTGATTTTTCCTGACTGATTGGCCTTCCAGTTTTCTGACTTTTCCTGACTGATAGGCCTTCTGATTTTCTGACTTTTCCTGACTGGTAGGCCTTCCAGTTTTCTGACTTTTCCTGACTGTTGGGCCCTCTGATTTCTGACTTTTCCTGACTGATGGGCCTCCAAATTTTCTGATTTTTCCTGACTGATTGGCCTTCCAGTTTTCTGACTTTTCCTGACTGATAGGCCTTCCAGTTTTCTGACTTTTCCTGACTGATGGGCCTCCAAATTTTCTGATTTTTCCTGACTGATTAGCCTTCTGATTTTCTGACTTTTCCTGACTAATAGGCCTCTCAATTTTCTGACTTTTCCTTGACTGATGAGCCTCTCAATTTTCTGACTGTTCCTGACTCATAGGCCTCCAAATTTTCTGATTTTTCCTGACTCATGGGCTTTCCCATTTTCTTACTTTCCAGACTGATGGGCCTTCTGATTTTCTGACTTTTCCTGACTGACAGGCCTCTCAATTTTCTGACTTTTCCTGACTGATTGGCCCTCTGATTATCTGACTTTTCCTGACTGATAGGCCTTCCAGTTTTCTGACTTTTCCTGACTGATTGGCCTTCTGATTATCTGACTTTTCCTGACTGATGGACCTTCCAATTTTCTTTCTTTTCCTGACTGATAGGCCTTCCGATTTTCTGATAAACAGTCCCCCTTATTTTCTGACTAACAGGCCCTCTATGTTCTGACGACTCTACCTTTTGATTCCCTGACTGTTTCTTATTTCCAGACTGAAGAGCTTTTCTGATTTTTCTCATTGACAGGCATTCTGATTTTCTGACTAATAGGCTTTCTAAGAACAAAAAATCTCTTTGAACAGACACTGACTATCTGACTTTGCATCAGTGGCTACATTTTTAGTCAAAGTTTAACTGAGAGATTTTCCCCAAAATTATGTTGCAGGTTTTTCTGGAAATATATTTGAACAAAGATCTGTACAATCTGAATAAGAGTCCAGTCATGATCAGATGTTTATACCTCAGCCATTTATTTCTCAAACATAAGAAAGACGGGACTTCTCCAAGGTAAGAAAAATAACATCGCAATTTAAAATCAAGTGCACTTCAACAATGTCTCGTCCAGTTAGGGAGCCGTCCCCTTCCTGCTGCGTGAAGTGAGATACACAAACTGAAAAACAATCAAAGAATCGATCTTTACTGTAAGGCTTTGGGTGGGGTGCTGTGTCCGTACTGTCGGGGTGTGTTTGTCAAGACGAAAAAAGAAACATGAAACATCAACAAACGTCCTCTGCGACATCTGCGACTTCTGCAGGAATGGAGGAAGGTGGCGAGATAAGACGTCGACCGTGGAATGGACCCCAGGAGGAGTCAGGCAGTGGGCTCACTTGTGCTAAAACTCTGCTTGGAGCTGTTTTATCAGAGAGCAAGAAAACAGGATGACGCCTCACCTGGACCCGACCGTGACTGCGAGTCATGACCTCACCCCGGGAGGATCTCGCGGATCCGGCTTTTACGTCACAGGCGGATCAAATAACGTCAACCAGATGAGTTTCCTGACAGCTGGAACACCTCAGCTTCCTGTCGGCGTCAGGAACAGGTGGTTTGACTCACAGTTACTGTCAGGTCCAAGACTGACTCAGCAAAACCAACGTGGATAATGACGTACTTTAAAGAGGAGACCAAAATGTTTCCTAATGTGCAGAAAAATCCAAACGAAGCCAAGAATAAGACGTCTTAACAGGAGAATTTAAACAAAAGTCAAGAAAACATCACGTTAAACAACTTTAACTCCATGTTTCACTTCTGACTCTCTCAGTGTCCTTTGGAGTATTCCAGTAATTACGGTAAAATGCAGCAATTCAGCATCGCCTTAGTGCGTGTTACATACTCAGTATATATAACAATATANTTTGATTCTTTTTTTTTTTTTTTTTTTTTACAGGATTAATAAAACATGTAATAAGCATGTCAGAAAAACGCACCGCCCGTGTGTTTAATCCAATAAAGTGTAATGAAAAGCAGAGGCATTAAAAGGAGTCGTTACGTTAAGGTGCTGCAGCTCGCCGTCAGCTCTCAGCCCACCCACCGAGCAGCTCGCTGAGGAAGTCCAGCGCTTTGTTTTACGCTCAAATCTCACTTTTCTGCACCTCCTCACAGAGTGTGACCACACAGGGAATATTTAGGGGCAGTGATGGCTGCATGCTTCACGTATTAAATCACCACGCAGCTGAAAGAAACCTGCGAGAAAAGGCGCTGGAAAGTCGTCGGTTTGAAACGGGTGGATCTCTGAAAAGTGGAGCTGAACATGTGTGTGCATATATTTCCAATAATCAGCTCATATATTCAAGATCCATGTATGATTTCTCATCACTCCCTCACATAAACACCGCTCCGCATCAACAGTCAGAATAATCTTTAAAGCATGAACGCAGAGGAAAGAAAAAGCTCCTCCATTAGTTTTAATGAGGTAGCTGAAGAAACACACACACACTCAGCTCTGCGTTATGAATGTGAGCCAGTTAACTTTAAGCAGGTGATGCTAATTGAGTGCTACAGCCCATCTGGAGCCCATTACATAAAACCTATCACTCAAAATGCAACTTCTGCAACTAAACAGGCACAAACGCAGAGAGAGAAACACGATGCACGACCTCGACTCCTAAACCTGCACGCTCACGGTGAAGAGGAGATTTAGTTTTAGCATCAGACTCTGAGTTTGTGGCTGAAGAATCTGGTTTAAAGCTGGAGAAAGAGAGGCCTGCGTTTCAACACTGTCACAAACTGCTTTCAAGAACGACCACATCTTTAAAAAAAAAGGACGTTTGACATCACAGGAACTTTAAACAACTTGATCCTCATTAGAAATCAAATAAATCCATCAAAGAGTTCAAGGAAGAAACTATTTGCAACTTATTTGCTGAAATAAAAGTCCAAAAAAAGCAACAAGTGCAACATTATGAAAGGAGAATATGGCCTCCATGATTTGACTGATGTTTTGTGGATGTGTGAACGACAAAGACTCAGGAAAATTGGTCAAAATTGATGGTGAGAAAAATGCAACATGTTATCAAAAAGTTCTGGAGTAAAATTTGCACTCATAAGGCCAGAAACTGCACATGTCCCATCCAAACACTAGGCGAAGTTGACCTTCAATTGGCTACTGCAGAATAAAATGAAGGTTCTGGAGTGGCCATCTCAGTCCACTGACCTCAATATCATTGGGAGAGATCTCGATGCAAGACGACCCAAGAATTCACTGTGATATTTTACAATTTGCGATGAATTTTCAGTGGGGACAGAGGTATGACAGATTGTTAATCAAATTGCCTAAAGACAAAAAATCAATCTGTATGCTGAGGTAAGAGACTTATTTTGTGACAGACACATTTATAACACCACACCTTAAAATCTTGAAGGCTTAAAGGCACAAAATATAACTACCTAAGCAGAAAAAAGTGAACCAAGACCTCACCGGTAGAGTCAGAGGACTGGAGTTATAGTAACTCGGTGAGACCCCTCTAGAGTTTGGACGTCAAGTACGTTCTGTCTGGTTCTTAAATGTCCTTGACCTCCGAAAAACGGTTCTTCTTACCAGTCAAAATGGTAGACTCTTTTATTTCTGGGAGTAGGTGTTGCTCGTGTTTTCTGAAGAAGCTGTCTTTGATGTTAAAGGGGGAAATACACACTTGTAAACTTTTGATCGGGGTCATTTTGGAAGTTTCTCCAAGTGCATCTTATTATAAAGGTTGAATAGTGTGACCATATGTTTCATTAGATGAGAAAAAGGAGAAACAAGAGGGAGGAAGAGGGGGGAAAAACAAATCCCAAACCAGGCTCCTGTAGTAAACCAGTTCAACAAGACTCGGGCATGGGAAGGTTCTTGGTAATGACCATTTTTCCAAATCGACTGGTTAAATCAGTCACTCAGGTGTGATTGGCTGCCACATATAAACTTTTGAAGTCAAACAGTCGAAGCTAAAGTTCTCAGATGGATGTGAAACAGAGTTCAGGATCTGTTCATTTGAATTCTGGCTCCCAAAGACGTCACTCGTTCTTCTTCATGTTTTATCTGAAGAACTGTGACTCTGAACCAGAAACCGGAACAGTTATAAAACCTAAAGTCACCCAGCGGAGGAATTCCTGTTTCTATTTTTGACAAAAAAAACAAAGAGAGTTGTTAACTTGTGTCGGCAGCTGTGTCTTAATAACTTTTTGTGCGGTTTGATGTATAAACACTGGACCCACAGGATCGACGTAACGCGGCGAGCGCAGTAAAAACGGCACTTAAGAGGCGGAGATGAAACGAGCAGCACCACCCTGGGCAAACGCAGACTTGGAAGAAGATCTGAGGATCTCTCTCTTTCTCCTTTTTCCCCGTTGTTCTCTCAATATTTCCTAATAATTAGCGCTGCAACACAGATGTGCACTTCTGCGTCCTCTCCACCCTCTTCATCGCCTGAACTCTGGATATCAGGATAGAGCGAGCATCATGTGCTTTCTATTTGATAAAGCCATTAAAAGAGAGGAGCGGGATGAAAGCTGAAGCTGTGGGGAATTAAAAGCAGCGTCTTTAAGGTCTGTAATCATATTTAAAGTAGTGTAATGAACCCCAAGATGTGACGGGAAATGAAAAATGTGACTTTGGGAGTTTTAAACTGGGCTCTTTGGACTTCCTAAAGCCTGAGGGGAAACGGATAAATGAGTCAACCAGCTATAAAACCTTCAAAGGCCACTGATAACTTTGTTTAGTGAGATTATCGCAGAAATATGTCACTTCGTCGACGCCAAGAATATAATGTGTAACTGATTGGGTCTCCTCTTTCTCAGCAGTGAATCATTTCCATCCAAACGAGCGTCGAACGCGGTTTATTCGAACACGATGAGCGGCTCTGAGATCATGTATGAACGGGACAGTGATTCAGCTTTTATCTTCCCCTTTGTTTCCTGCTAAAACATGAACTTTTAATTGTCTTTTATTAAAATCAAACGAACCTGAAACAAAAAACAGACCGAGTTTAATTCCTTTGAGTCAGCTCCTTCCTTAACACAGGAACTTGTCTGCTTTTATTCTGACTTCGCTGTAAACATTTCCACACAGGAGGGAGAAATATTGACGCTGCACATTGTTGGAATAAATGGCACTTCATCACAGAACGTTGGTGGGTTCCTCCTAAAAAAAGCATCCTGTATTTCCTTAAATGAGCAGAGAGGGACCTATAACCTGCTCCTTCCAGTTTGACTCAGTTCCCCCCCCACGTATGAGGAGCTACAGGTGTGAGCTAAAGGTGTTAGTGCAAGGATCCTTCCATGTTGATGTAAAAATAAGAATTGAAGCTGCAGAAATGACGTTTTTCTCACTGCAGGAGCAAAAAGGAGGTTCCTGCTTCACTCGGGCCCTTGAGGGACCACACAGCTGCTCTGCAATAATTGCTTGTGCAAGCGAGCGTGCAGAGAGAAGAGGGAGCTGCAGAAGGTATAAAAAAAAAAAAAAGTCTGACTTGAAGGGGTTCAGGTTTCTGAGTGACCCCGCTGGACGACCTGCAGCGTTTCTCCTCCAGGTGTGTCCAGGATTTGCATGGACACTCAGAGACTCAGACCTGGAGGATTTCCTGACTCTGTCATCTCTGTCTCACTCCTGATCTCATTCCCTCATCTCTGAATGTTTCACTGCGTCTTCTCTCCCACACTCTGCTCGGCTTTTTCCTCACACAGTTTATTCTGGGCTTTGCCTCCACCTGCTGGTAAAACAACAGAGAATCTGCAGAAACTGATTCAGTCTGTTTGTGTTTTCAGACGTCTGTTTATTAATACTCATGAGTTATTCATCTTTCAGCTTATGATCTTGGATTGTTTTGGACAGAAAAGGAGTTTTTTTTCCTCTGAGTTTTGCACATTAAGGTTTCAGGATCAGCTTTTATGAGAGATGTTGCCTGTTAGACCTGTCATTCAAAAAAAAGAGGGTCAGTAAGTCATGGAATAAGTTCAGGTTTGATAATAGCAACCTAATCCAAACTAACTTCCCCCTCATTGTCTGACAAACAGGCCCTCTGTTTTATGACTGATGGGCCCTCTAATTTTCTAAATCAACAGGCCTTTTAATTTTTTCAAACAAACAGAATTCTGGATTTTCTGACAAACAGGCCCTTTGAATTTCTAACTATTTGTCTTCTGGTTTAGTGACTGGCTACCAAGCCTCCTGATTTTCTTATCAACAAGCTTTCAATTTTCTGACTAAAAGGCCTTCTGATTTTCTGACTATCAAGTCTCTTGATTTTGCAAATGAGCCTACTGATTTTATAAATGTTTTTTTTCTGGTTCTCTGACAGAAGAGCCATCTGGTTTCCTGATTGACCAGCCTTCTAGTTTTCTGATTAATAGGCCTCCTGATTTTCAGACTTTTCCTGACTGATGGGCCTTAAAATTTTCTGACTTTTCCTGACTGATGGGTCTCTCAATTTTCTGACTTTTCCTGACTCATAGGCCTCCAAATTTTCTGATTTTTCCTGACTGATGGGCTTTCCCATTTTTTTACTTTCCTGACTGATTGGCCTTCCGATTTTCTGACTTTCCTGACAGATAGGCCTTCCAGTTTTCTGACTTTTCCTGACTGTTGGGCCTTCAGATTTTCTTACTCAAGGACTGACTACCCGGAAGACTAAAAGACTGAAAAGGACTGACTACCTGGAGAGTTAAAAGACTGAAAAGGACTGAGTATCCGGAGGTTTAAAAGACTAAAAAGGACTGACTACCCGAAAGGGTAAAAAAATGAAGGGACTGACTAACCGGAAGGCTAAAAGACTGAAAGGACTGTCTATCCGGAAGGTCAAAAGTGACTTTTCCTGACTGTTGGGCCTTCAGATTTTCTTACTCTTCCTGACTGATGGGCCTTCTGATTTTCTGACTTTTCCTGACTGATGGGCCTCTCAATTTTCTGACTTTTCCTGACTCATAGGCCTCCAAATTTTCTGATTTTTCCTGACTCATGGGCTTTCCCATTTTCTTACTTTCCAGACTGATGGGCCTTCTGATTTTCTAACTTTTCCTGACTGACAGGCCTCTCAATTTTCTGACTTTTCCTGACTGATTGGCCTTCTGATTATCTGACTTTCCTGACTGATAGGCCTTCCAGTTTTCTGACTTTTCCTGACTGATAGGCCTTCTGATTTTCGTGATTTTCCTGACTGATGGACCTCCCAATTTTCTTTCTTTTCCTGACTGATGGGCTTTCCAATTTTCTTACTTTCCTGACTGATAGGCCTTCCGATTTTCGTAATTTTCCTGACTGATGGACCTCCCAATTTTCTTTCTTTTCCTGACTGATGGGCTTTCCAATTTTCTTACTTTCCAGACTGATAGGCCTTCCGATTTTCTGATAAACAGTCCCCCTTATTTCCGACTTACAGGCCCTCTATGTTCTGACGACTCTACCTTTTGATTCCCTGACTGTTTCTTATTTCCAGACTGAAGAGCTTTTCTGATTTTTCTCATTGACAGGCGTTCTGATTTTCTGACTAATAGGCTTTCTAAGAACAAAGAAATCTCTTTGAACAGACACTGACTATCTGACTTTGCATCAGTGGCTACATTTTTAGTCAAAGTTTAACTGAGAGATTTTCCCCAAAACTATTTTCTCATTAGTTTAAACTTCCTGAGGTGGTTATATTTTAATACATTTTTCATGTTGAAGGTTTTTCTGGAAATATATTTGAACAAAGATCTGTACAATCTGAATAAGAGTCCACTCATGATCAGATGTTTATACCTCAGCCATTTATTTCTCAAACATAAGAAAGACGGGACTTCTCCAAGGTAAGAAAAATAACATCGCAATTTAAAATCAAGTGCACTTCAACAATGTCTCGTCCAGTTAGGGAGCCGTCCCCTTCCTGCTGCGTGAAGTGAGATACACAAACTGAAAAACAATCAAAGAATCGATCTTTACTGTAAGGCTTTGGGTGGGGTGCTGTGTCCGTACTGTCGGGTGTGTTTGTCAAGACGAAAAAAGAAACATGAAACATCTACAAACGTCCTCTGCGACATCTGCGACTTCTGCAGGAATGGAGGAAGGTGGCGAGATAAGACGTCGACCGTGGAATGGACCCCAGGAGGAGTCAGGCAGTGGGCTCACTTGTGCTAAAACTCTGCTTGGAGCTGTTTTATCAGAGAGCAAGAAAACAGGATGACGCCTCACCTGGACCCGACCGTGACTGCGAGTCATGACCTCACCCGGGAGGATCTCGCGGATCCGGCTTTTACGTCACAGGCGGATCAAATAACGTCAACCAGATGAGTTTCCTGACAGCTGGAACACCTCAGCTTCCTGTCGGCGTCAGGAGCAGGTGGTTTGACTCACAGTTACTGTCAGGTCCAAGACTGACTCAGCAAAACCAACGTGGATAATGACGTACTTTAAAGAGGAGACCAAAATGTTTCCTAATGTGCAGAAAAATCCAAACGAAGCCAAGAATAAGACGTCTTAACAGGAGAATTTAAACAAAAGTCAAGAAAACATCACGTTAAACAACTTTAACTCCATGTTTCACTTCTGACTCTCTCAGTGTCCTTTGGAGTATTCCAGTAATTACGGTAAAATGCAGCAATTCAGCATCGCCTTAGTGCGTGTTACATACTCAGTATATATAACAATATACAGTAATGACATTCTCGATAATACATTGTTCTGTACCTGGAGTATAACCCCCAAAAATGATGCTGGTACCTCGATAAACGGAAAGAAAAATGCTCTAAATAGAGATTACAGGGTTTTATATTTCACACAAAGAAAAGAAAACACAGAATTTAGTAAACATGGTAAAATCTTAACACTTAATTAATGATAAGAAAAGAAGAATCAGGTGGAAAGAAGTTGATTAGTTGGACAGCAGGTGGCAGTGTTTATCTGTTTTTAATGCATAAAGAGTGAGACGCCAGCTGTAGCCATCGTAGAAGCCTCGTTTTTGTTGGATTTCATCCGTTTTTGTAAATACTGTCAGAAACTTCGACCATGGCTAGTTAGGCTCCCACAGAGTGATTATCAGACCTTATCTCTGCAAGAAAACCGAGCACAGTCGAGTAAAAAAAGAAAGAAGGCGTAGGCAGTCGATGCTTTAAGTACATACCCTCATCCTGGACCGATTGTAAGGATTGTTTTACTTCAATAAACCCAAATTTGAAGACAAAGTGAAGAGCTCATTGTTGCTTTTTTGTGTATTCAGAAGGAGGGCAGTAACGTGGAGCAGTTTATGAATCAACCCCAGGCCAGTAAAAAGACAAAAAGCCGATCGTACACGTGTAGAAAAGGCTTTTTTTTTAAGCACAGTTGGTCACTTGATACGGATCATTTGGAGGATTTTGTGTTCCTGTTTGGAGACAGAGGTCCTCTCTCTCTCTTTCCTTCTCTGCGTTTAAAGGAGAAACTTTATCGTCATGTGGTTTGGGGTTCGTGCTGATGCGGTGTAAACATGCACTGCTTGAAAATGTTCTCGCTTGTTTCATCTTGAAAAAAGGGCTTCACAGGATGAACATCAAGCGTTTTTCTTTCCTTTAGATTCGAACATTTTCAAGCGTTTAAAATGACCGGATGACAGGTCGGATGCGGTGTGTGAAGGAAGAATCAGAGAAACTTTGAGGAGTCCCCGCTGAGAGAAATCACCTCGAAGTTTTCGACAGTTCACCTCGGTTTAAACTCCCTCTGAAGGTTTCTGCTTCTCTTAAACCTCCGTAAGGTGAAGAGCTTGGGTATAAACAGAGAAGCTGATACCCGAAATTCAACAAATAGACACATATTTACCCGATCCCCGTGAAGGAAAGAAGAGCTGATTTTCTGATGGGGGATGAATGATGTGACATGGACGCAGGAGAAACAAAAACCAGCTTATTCTGCCACCTGCCTGTTGCTGTCTAATGTGAATAAACAAGATCACTGTAAATACCGTATTGTTCTGAATATAAGACGATGTTTTTTTTGTTTTTTTTGAGAATCCACTTTCTCGCTCAATTGTCACTCCAAGAAATGGTAGAGAGGACGAGGTGAAGTGGGGGTCGTGTTGGTTTCCCATTATTTTCCCGACTCTATTTCCTCTACGTAGTGTGCTTGTGTCTGTGTGCATCGGGACGGAACTCTGCTGTGCCGGATTCAGAGAGCAGAGGAGAATTTTGAACGTGCAACCATGTAGAGACAGAAATAACATCCTGTCATGCAAATAAGATTAAAAAAAAAAATAAGGCTGTTTAGTCTGTTGCACTAAAAACCAAACAAGGTTTACCCAGGGTCATTGACAAATAAGACTTTTGATTGATTTTTGAGATTTGATAAAGTATTGTACACATGCATTTATGCAAAAAAAGAAAAGAAACAGTGAAGACATTTAAGTGTTTTTGAGGTTAAATCAAAAGTAAAGCCTTGAAAATTGAAAAAAGCATTTGGGGCAACCATAACATACATTTCTTTAAAATTACTTATAGTTCAACAACATTTCTGTAATTAAATGAACGGTTTGATAAGGACAGGCTTGTAGTTTTGCAGATAAAACATATTATTCACAGTTTTGATACCCAAAAGTGGCGAGTACATTACAGCACTTAAAAAAATAGATGAGTCGGGTTGATGAAATACTCAGTCTTTGAGGTGGTTTCAAAATAAAAGTCCCAAATTTGTGTTTTCTAAATGGTCGCCCTAGAGGATATTTCATATAATAAACATATTCAGACAACATTCTTTTGTATATTATAATGGAAATATAAATGCAAATGCTTCATAATTTTGTCAGTGAATGCAAAACTTGTAGATAATATAGCGAATGGGGAAATGGATATATTCATATTGATTTAAAGTGATTTTAAAAAGTAGGCGTCATTTCATTGACCCACCCATCTGTTTTATTTTATCAATAGTTTTTCTTCATTGAAATATGAGCTGCACTAATATGACACCATGCTAGAAACAGCAGCCTGCCTTGTTTTATATTGTAGCTATTGTTTTTCGTGATAAAACAAGATTTTGTCATCTAGATGCCGATTTGCAAAAAATCGAGGGTGGTCTTAAATCCAGGATCATCTTATATTCAGATCAATACGGTAATTTTTAACCTGCTGTAAAACAAAGATAATGCCTCGGTGTCCCTGCTGAGCGTAAAACAACCCGGCTAACATCAGAAACTTTCCCCTTGTTGTGATCCCAAGCGTCACAACCTTTCTGTGTCTCATGTACATTATATTAAAGAATATAAATGTACATGTGAGGAACTGAAAACAAAGTATGGAGGAGCTCATACACAAGGAGAACGTGATATATAAAGACTTACTGACGATACCTACACATTATACACATTGCTCTTACATTCATATATGTCAACACTTAAATATGTATATACAGTATACATGTATATATCCATATGTATACAGATATATCAAAGGAGGAATAAATAGTGCCTTTAATGAGGTGGGACAACCTAGTGTACAGTGTTATGCCCAGTAATAAATAGTGTTTTAAGATGTGTTATAGCCTACCTGTATATGTGAGAACTACGGCCTGGATATTCATATTTAGCTGTGGGTACATTCTATATATCTGATGGGGTATTGACATATATCGCAATGCTTAAAGACGGGAAAGAAAAGGCTCGGTGATTGGACCCTGTGTGTGCAGAAAGTGTGTATGACGCACACACTCAGGAGGGAGACGTGGACATGTTGTTGTCGTGTATGGACCTCTGACAGACTGTGTTGATGAAACAGAGGAACTGGATACGGGCCGAGCGGCTGTGTCAGGAAGTTGGCAGTGGGCGACTCTGGAGTGGGATGCGGAGGGCGGGGCGGCGTCCTCGACTGACACGACGCGAGGGCACGGAGTCTGACACTGGGAGAGCTGGGTTTAAGATTATTTAGTTTATGTGGATTAAACTCTAGTAAGGGTTTGTTGTATCATCTGTAAAAAAGATGGTCAAGAGTGTAACCACTTACTCTGAAACTGTCTTGTATTTGAGTTTTAGTGCATATTTTAATGTATTATTAATTTTTCAAACTCGCTTTTGCACTGTTTTCTTTTTTAATGCATTTTAAATATGTGGTGCTCATGTCACCTGCCAGAAACTACCACCCGAAATTAGCCAACTTGGCTAAACTGGCATCTTTGCAGGAATGTTTATTAATGTGTATTGTCTCTGTATATTTAAACCAATAAACTAAATTAAACTAATGTCACAGCAGCTTCAACCAATGAGGCATCAGTGAGGAAAACAGCTGTTTCTGCAGCCATATGGCAATTATTCATTTACCGTAAAGTTTGTAATACAGTGGCCCCAAACCTTTTTCAACTCACTTTCAAGTCTCAAAAATTTTTCCAGTCCATCTTTAGCTCCATAAATATAGAGGCCACATATTCTAATGCTTACTGTAAAATACCAAATAATAGCAGGGGTGTTTATTTGGGACCAGGCAACAATTTGGGACAGGTGTTTAATTCCTTTCTTACAAAAATCTTGCTCAGCAAAAGAGGTAAACTCAATCAAATCTTATCAAATTTCTTTAGCCTTCGCCCTGATCATTTTTCAGGACACTCTCTCATGACACGCCCGCTTGCGAATGACCTGTCCCTGCATGTTTAACTCCAGCTCCTTATTAGTTTTCTTCCTACCTCCATCTGGCAGCCCGGCCCTTTAGCTATTCTCCTAAGAGAGATATTAAAGTTCTTTTCGCCAATCGTCGTCGAAGAAGTGTGGAGCTGCTGCTTTGTAACGCTCAGACTTTTAAAATTTCGCTACCACACGAGGGGGAAATCTTTCAGGGAAATCGACAATTTAGAAAATCTCAGGATAAACCGGGAAAATCCCAATTCACTTTCTGACTCTTTACTAATCACATAAAAAACAGCGAAGCAAACTCAACTGTTTGAACCCGACGGCACAAAACCACGGTGATGAACACAAAATACCACCCCAAAATGCACTTCTATGATTCTTAAATAAACTAAAATTCCTTTCTAAATGAACAAAAAAAGTGATCAGCACAGATGGTTCAGTTTAAAGAGTCTTTCAAATTAAATCAACCAAAAAATCTCTAGTATATCAGGCACAAAAAACAGAAGAATTGGAAGAAATCTTGCAGAATCCAGGGAAAATTTAGAGTGAGGATCAGCGGCAATGTGACTGATGTGACTGATGTTAGGTGTTTTTAAAAGCACGTGCAAACACCTAAAGGGGGAAAACATGCAGCGGCAGTGGCAACTTATTCTTTTTCTTTGAATTTTACTCCCTGCGTTTATTTGTCAATACGTACTGCTACACTCAAACTAAAAGGAAGCCCAGCTGTTATTTGGTATTTTACGGTAAACAGAGTATTGTTTTCATTTATAAATATGTGAACAGTTTTAATATCCTTTTAAACTTAACTTAGTTTAAACAATGATTAACATTTATTTTGCAAATCTTTATCTTTAAGTTATCCCCCCCCACACACAAAAATTGTGCTATTTTGGGAATGATCTGGAGGTCCACTTGCAATACCTTCGCTGCCCACAAGGGGGTGGCTGCCCACAGTTTGCAATGTTTACAGCAAAACTGAGACTAACCTGAAATACATGAATACTCACGATTCTGCAGGATAAATAAAGAGAGTTTGGAGCTTATTCTGGAGAAGAAAGTTAACTTTTTTCTGTTGGTTGGACTGTAAACAACAGGAAAGAAGTCGTTTATCAACAACAACGAGCTACTTAGGATGTAGAGTTGTGAGACAATTTCTTCTTCGATTGAGCTTTAAATCTCCCAGCGTCAAACTCCAGGCCTGAGAGTCGAGGACGTCACCTGAGATGCTACATCGAGCTACAACTTGCATCCAGGTGTAAAAATCTGTCTTTGTGCATCAAATATCTTCCCGAACCGGAAGAAGAGGAAAAGGAACTGAAGGATCGAGTCGGGCGAATGAAACTTTGTGGGGCGTTTTTCTGTTTCATGGAATGTTTGGGACCCATCCGTTCTCTTTGTAACTTTACCGACTGATTTCTCTGCATCGTGTGTGACTTTTTTTGTTTCCAAGAGTTCATTTGGAATTTCTCCGAACAAGCGGAGACATCGGCGACATTCCCGGCAGTGGAAAACTATGGAATGATTGTGCTATAATCTTAAAAAATCAGGGCAAAGATTTCACCGTTTCTAACTGAACTGAAGGAATGCTTTCAGTATCTCAGCTCGAACGTGAGCTTTACTCGTGCACATCGACCTGTGTGGAGCGAGGTTAGAAAAAGGAAAGTCGGAGGCGTGTTTGTGTCGGGTTTGGAGATTACGCTCCTGTCGGACGCTCCGGGCAGAGCAGCAGTGATCGACGTGAACCAGAGGAAAGAAATCAGTGTGTGTGAGATCAGATGTGTGCATGAGGAGAGTTACCTGTACACATAAATGCATGTATGCCTGCGTCTCAGGTGACCCCTGTTTGTCAGATGGGTGCTGGTTTGGTCAGGGCGGGGTCGGACTCTGAGAGCAGCTAAAAACCTGTGAAAGGCATGATGGGAGGAGACGAGGGCAGAGGGTCTCTTCCTGCTTTCATTTGGTCTTTAGTTTGCCCACCTCCCCGTTCAGCTTGCCCTCCTTGGCCAGCTTCTCGTTCAGTTGGCACAGTTGGCGAAGGAAGCCGTCGTTGGGGCCGATTTCTCTCTTATGCCTCACGGTGGCCACGGCGAGCCGGGCGTCCATTTTATGGCGCAGCATGAGGTAAGCCACGACCATGGTGGGCGAGCGGCTGTAGCCTTCTCTACAGTGGACGTAAACCTTTCCTGGAGGATGAGACGAGACAGGAAGGTAAATTAAAATCTGTGTTTTGGGAACATATGCTGCAGAGCCAAGCATCTTTTGTGCCAGGAGACGAAAACGTAAGACGTGACCTCTGCCGCAGACTCGGCAAAGTCAATCATCCTCGCTGCAGGAGCGTCCTCCAGGAAACATGTGTCTTAGTGAGCGTGCGTGTTCTCAGTGTTCATATTTATACCTCTGTGTTTCTCTGCAGTTAATAACTTCTTTCCCTCGTACTCTAAGACGTGCCTCGATCTGACTTACTCTCTCTAAACTGACAGGCCGCGCCGCAGGAGGACTTGGCAGCGCTCACACAGCAGCTGATGTGCTCAGATCTGCAGATTCTGCACTTTCTTTTGAAACCTGACACCTCCCTGTGTCCCTGTGTCCCTCTCCTGGTGTTAACCCACAAACCGGCCTCTTCCTCCTCCTCTGAACTCCGTCCAGGACGCTCTGCTGCCAACGAGACGACCTCTCCAATACCTAATCACCCGCCTGCCACAGATCAATGTTGATTCTAGTGTTTCCTCTTGTTGGACACGCAGGATTTCTGGCTCAGGACTTCACTCTTTTCTCAGCTCATCGCTCACTCGCTGGCAGAGCTGTCACTTCTTATTCCAAGCTCTCATACGTGTGTGGACTCAGGAAACCTTTCATATGTGACCTGAGGCTGATTTAGTGTCGTCCTGGCTTTTGCAACACAATTATCTTCAACCTGGCATCATAATAATCAGCTCTGGTGATACTTTTGTGATGTGTTTCACAAAAGGCGACATACATTTCTGAAAATATGGTGTTTCTTAATTAAAATCAAAGTGTTTCTGGTTGGATTGTGATCCAAATCCGCTCTTCAGGCTGCCTCCTTAATCAGCAGGTATCAGCATCACCTGTGATCATCTCCTCAGGTGCTGCCAATCAGGAGACAGAGGTTATAAAAGGAGGCTGCTCACTTTGGTTTCTGCTCCCAGAGAGTCAACACCAACAGCTGCAATGTTCTAATCACAGACAGTATCATGTTTATTTAACCTGAAATGTGGCAGAAAACCACATACAAAGTTTTGCAGTAGATGTTTTATGTTCTGCACAAGTGTTACGTCAGCGTGCACAACCAAAGAGTCAAATTGTTGAAAGGCACCTTTGCAAAAAGAGGCATTTTAAGGGTTAAAAAGTGGCAGAAACAGCAAGAAGTGGTGATAAAATAAGTTTGTGGTGAAAAGCACAAAACAAAAGTAGCAAAAAATGATCCGAAAGTGGAAAAAGTATGAGTGAAAGTGGCTGAAATGGGCATAAAATGGTCAGTAGTAGCAAGAATGAGGCAATTAAGTTAGTTAATGGTGGAAAGTTTGGTCAAAAAGCAGCAAAAAATGGTGAAAATTGGGAGAAAATTTGGAAAAGGAGAAAGCTGGGGGGGAAAATGGTCCAACAATGACAATATTTAAGTGTAGGTGACTAGAATGGTCAGTAGTAGCAAGAAGAAGCAATTAACTAAGTTGATGGTGGCAAAAATGGTCTTAAGGCAGCAAGAAAATGGGTGATTATGGGCGAATATTGAGAAAAAACTTTGAAAATAGTCAGAAATGAACAAGGAATGGTCCAAAAGTAGCACATTTTTCTTCTTTGCAAAGGTATACTTGCAAAAAAGCAGCATTCTTAGCGCTGAAAAGTGGCAAAAACAGCAAGAAGGAGTGGAAAAAAATAAGTTTTAGGTGAAAAAGCACAAAAAAAGTCAATTGTAGCAGAGAAAGTAGAAAAAAATTATCCGAAAGTGGAAAAAGTATGGGTGAAAAGTGACTAAAATGAGCATAAAATGGTCGGTAATAGCAAGACGATGCAATTAAATGAGTTAATGGTGAAAATTTTGGTCAAAAGCAGCAAAAACTGGTGAGAATTGGGGGAAATCTTGGGAAAGAGAGAAAGTTGCAAAAATGGTCCAACAATGGCAAATATTTAAGTGAAGGTGACCAGAATGATCAGTAATAGCAAGAAGAAGCAATAAAATAGTTTGATGGTGGCAAAAATGGTCTAAAGGCAGCAAAAAAATGGGTGTATGTGGGCAAATTCTGGGGAAAATACTTGGAAAATAGTCAGAAATGACTAGAAATGGTCCAAAAGTAGCAAAAAGTATAGGTACAAACGACTGAGATTGGCATAAAGTAGTTGCTGCAGCAAGAAGTAGCAAGAAAATAAGTTAAATGTGGTCAAAAATGTGTGAAAATTGGGAGTAAGCTTAGAAAATAGTGAGAAAGTGGCAAAAAATTTGAGTGAAAAGTGACTTAAATGGGCAAAAAGCAGTCACAAGTAGCAAAAATGGTGCTGAGTGCATAGAAATTAATACACTTTTTAGAGGCCTGACATTTCAGTTTGAAACATCTTTTTTATTTTATATAATATTCTAATTTTCTGAAAGGCTTGAAGTAATTCACTCTATGTGAATGAGTCTAAATATTATCTGGATCTGCAAATCGTTTAGTTAAAATGAAGTTTGCATGTGCATGAGGCCCTTTGTCAATGATTTTCTTGGCATGCATTCTTAAAAATTACAAAGAAAATCAAAAGCGACACATGCGAATGTAGTTAAAGCTGGAGAAGAAGAAAAGTTTGTGTCTCAAGAAAATCCTTCACAGGTGGAGAAGATCAGAGAGAATCACAGCTCCTCTCTCTGCAGAAACTCCTGCTTCAAAGTCATTTATTTCCACAAGTTGAAACGCGGAAACAAGCTCCTCCTGCTGCCGCTCTGACAAATCCGATAAGAGTTAAAGCGTCTTGTTATGATTCAGTCTGTTTGCTTCACTGCTGTGAAAGTGAAGACAGACGGGAGTGAGATGTGACGGCTAAATGTGACACACTCCTGAGTCCTGCTCCATATTCTCTTATCAGATCAGGTCCCTGTGCTGAGTGTTGTATTTCATACATAACACCTTTAAGACTTCACTTTAAACCACCTCGGATTAAAACTGTTCATGCAGAATCAAAAAAAAGTCACATCTCAGCAGTTTGGATTATCTTCCAGTGAGGGTGTAATATCCGCCGCTGTGTGCGGTGATTTTCACAAAGCTCAACATGTAGATTGAAGAAACAATCACTCCCAGGAGGCCTCTGCGCTCCTCAACAGAGATAAATCTCTCCCAGCTCTCCTGATGCTGCAGCTAAATTTAATCTGTCACCTCACATGGGGGATGTGTCTAATTATCTGAACCCTGTGTTTCCTTGCAGGGATTTATTGTCAGCTTTGACACAGAGGAGCGTCTTAAATCCTGCTCAGTGCTGCAGCTGCACAGGTGCACGGAGATGGAGCTGCAGAGGATAAAGGAGCAGAAACCCTCTCTCCTCTCCTTCCTCTCCCTCCTCTCTTTCCTCGCTGCTGTAACGACGTGTAACGTTATCTCTGACATTTTGTGACCTCTTGCTGCCGCCTCTGGAAAGGTCACAGGTCTGAGGTTTTAATGAGGAGCTGCATCGATGCATTGCTGCTCCGAGTCTGCTGTAATGAAGCAGGAGGTCACGGTGGGTCTGCACTCCAATCTGACTCTCAGCAACATTTCAGCACTTTAAACTAAAAATGCACAGATAGATCAGCCTCCATTTCCTTCAATTTTTTCTCACATACAAAACCAAAACCAAACAAGTTAGAAAACGGTTTCTTTTCAGAACAAATTGATTGGAGAAAGAGTCTGGTTCCAATCCTTGGTTAAAAACTGATCAGAGGTTTTCATATAAAGAATCGATGGATATATTAGAGGTGAAAGGTGTTGCTGTTTGCGTTGACTCCTCAGAGAGTAAAAACTTGACTCGTCAGGTAATTAAAGCTGTACACGACTCCAAAACTTCCTCACCTTTGCCGTTATTGTGTGCTAGGGCCTTGTCGATGAAATCTGCCCCCTCCTCAAAGAAGGCACTGAGGTTGAACTGCTCCGTGTCGTTGGCCTGTATGCCGTGGTACGTGATCCCCGTGCCGGCGTAGAAATCCACGCTGGTGTTGACGTGCATGAAGGACGTTCCCTCTGCCACGTTCAGCACGTGTGTCACTCCCAGTTTCTGCAGGCGCATTGCATTCTGGGCGACAAACCTGCAAAGAGACAGTAAACACTCACTTAACCGCTTTGGTAAAATGTCTGAAACAAAGTTTGTGCACTTCCTCCTGTAAAAGCCTCAGGAGAGCCTGTGAGGACGGGGAAATAAAACTTTTTGTTCTCTCGTAACACAAAGTGATGAATGTACAGCTGCAGAAGAAGACGTCGGAGACAAAGAGCAGCTCTAATAATACCAGCAGAGCGCCGCGTCAGCACTATTTATTTTTATGTGATATTATGACAATGTAGGGTGCACCTTTCATAGCAACTCTGCATGTGTTTTAGTCCACGCTGCTGCAGTATCACTGCCTCTTGATCCTGAGCCAAACCACATAGATCTGTTAGATGCAGGTCGATGCTGCAACTTCAAAACACGAGTTTAAGGAACTGAAGCAGAGCTGCACTTCAAACTGTTTCAGTGTCATCATGTTTATAATACATTGGGATATATTTAAGCCTTTTAGTGAAGTGTAGCCTGTCACAGTCAAATCACATCATTAATAGATGAAAATGAGCAGTGCAATGTTTCTATGACCTGAAATGTGTCAAAAAATCAGCAACATTTTTTGCAGCAAATGTTTTCTGCCCGACCAATGAGACAAACTGTTACAACTACCTTTACAAAGGAAACAATCGAAGTAGTAAAAAGAGGCAAAAATAGCAAAGAGCAGCAATAAAACTTAGTTTGAGGTGTTAAAAATTGCCAGAAAAGCAACAAAAATTGGCTTTTAAATTGGGATAATACTTGGAAATACTCAAAAGTTGCAAAAAAATGGTCTCAAAGTGGTACATTTTATGCTTGGATTTCAATTTTTGAGAAAGACACTTATGATTATACTTGCACTTTCTTATATTTCTAACAATTTCTGAATGGGAATAACTGTATGATCAAAAAGGCAATTTCCCTTAGAGGATCAATAAAGTATTCTGATTCTAAAATGGCCATAAAGCAACAAATATTAGCAAGAAAAGAGTAGAAAGTTTGATAAAAATTCAGAAAGTTGCAAAAATGATGGAAAAAGTGACGAAAAACAGAAAAAAATGGTACAAGTGGCAAGACAGTTGGGATTAAACTTGGGAAATAGTCCGTTTGTTGCAAAAACTGGTCCAAAAGTAGCAAAGAAGAGTGAAAAAGTGTTAAAAATGGGCGATAAAAATCTGTTTTATTTTACTTTTCTAGGATAAACTTGATGAAGAAAAATTAAACCTCATACTCTTCTCCCAAAATGACTTTTTTTTTCCTTGCACCTCCTCTCTCAAAGCTCCCTCCTTCTGCGTCTCCACTTGGTGCATCTTTCTTTGTTGGAACATAAATTGTGTAGCACTAATTAGAGGCACTAAATGTTCCATAAAAGTTTAATATAACAAACAGAAAAGAGGCGTTTTATCTACAATCGATGATCGGAGCCTCTGGCCAGGCTGGATCCTAACGGCGGACTCAGGCGTGGAGCCAAATCTCTGGATCCCTTTGTGGAGCTTTGTGCTCTGCGTGGGGATGTTTGCTTTACATTAAGGCTTAATGTGCAGTGTTGTAGATCTTGTAAACAAAGAAGAGCAGTGCAGATTTATGGTTTCCTGTAACGGGGAGGAGATGAAGACGGAGGTGAAGCTGTGGGAGCGAAGCAGACGTTTCTCTTTTCTGAATCTGTTTTACCTGTTTGGGGTCATTACGTCACATCCTGACGCCCGTACCCTGAATATTCACTCTCCTTTCCACCAGAGGAATCCAGAGTTCAAACATATCAAAAGTGTTGTTTCATCAAATTATTCCAAGTGGTGAAATTTCTCCTGTAAAGTCCGTTGTTTGTCTGTCTGTCGTGTTCGTTCTCATCAATAACAGCAGCTTCACAGTCTTAGAGCATTTCCTCCTCAATGTCAATCTGAAAAAGCTGCAAGTCTTTGTTTTCAACAGGGTTCTAGCTGCAATCCTAGCAATGTTTTCATCCCAGGACAGCTTGTGATAGCCAACAAGCACCCCCTGTCCAAATGAGGCAATGAAGAGTGAAAAATGACCTCAAGATGAAGTAATAAAACTGAGTTAAGTTGTAAAAAAAAAAAAGTCAAAAGCAAGAAAATGGCAATGTAGAGGAAAATATTTGGAATGTAGCAAAAAGTGGTCCAAAAAAGGTGGAAAAAAGACCTCATTAAGAAGCATTGAAATTAGTTTTGAGTGGCAAAATGGTCATAAGCAAGAAAGTTTTGGTAAGAAACGTGCCAAAAAACTTGGAAAATATTTGGAAAGTAGCAAAAAAACTGTCCAAAAGACGGGGAAAAAAAAGAGTGAAAATTTGCTAAAATGTGCTTAAAGCAGTCACGAGTACCAGAAAAAGATTCATGGGTTGTTGTCATGTTTTACTGACCAATAGCACACAGTGGTCTCGCCATTTAGATCATTGACGATACCTTTTTATTGCCAACAGAAGAGTTACAATCTGTGACTGGAAACCAGAATTTCATGATTTCTGTTGAACCTTTTCACAAAAAAGAGCAAAGTTGACTCAAAAGAGGACACTGAGCACTGACAAAGCTGGTTTTGTTTGCACAAAGTCTTCAGACGAGAGCGATCAGTGAGTACAACTCTGCCTGGTGTTTGGTCACCTGAGACTAAAAACTCGACAACTCCTACAAGGTTTTACCTAAAAAGCTCAAATTTCATTTAGAAGTAGATGACAAGGTGTAGAAGTGATGTGGTGGATGTCTGTCTGACATAAAGCATCTTGAAGTTAATGTTTTTCAAAAATGGTAACAAAAAATGAGGTTCCAGCTGCATTTATGACATTTTCTGTGACTAGAGGTTTTAATATTTCAGATGAGGTGTCACTGATGAATTTTGACCTTGTAGTTCTTCAGTTATAAGCCATAAAACATAAGGTAAGAGTTAGGTGGATTTTAAGGGTTAGAGTGTTGCATTCTCAGTTTGTATCAGAGAAATGTTTTGTTTTCAGTCCCATCTTTGCAAAAAATTGACATTTACTTCAACTGCATTATTATAAGTAATATTTCACCCACTTTATGTCATATTTTCCCATCTCTGAGAGCTTATTTCGTCTCTAGCTTTGCTCTTATTCCGGGCCATGACTCGTATATCTTCATGTAAAACGCGGCGCCCTGACAGCGCTGTGTGCTCAGAGTCAATACCAGGCTGGTGAGGCGAAGGCTAGGTGACCCTGGGCAGCTCCCAGGAGGGGGCGACTGCATCGACCCCCCTCCCTCTCTGCAAAAACTAATAAAAAAATCCAGCCTGTCACCGCTTTGCTTTACGGTCGCTGGAGGAGGGACGGAGGAGACCATCTGCTCGTCTGTCAGCTGCAGAGAAGCTCCTGCAGAAATCACATCACATTATTCCTCTTTCATCCAGAGTTTATAAATGTGGGGGTTTAGCTTTGTGCATAAATGATTACACAATAAATGCTTACACAATGCAACTGCACCAGAAGTACCGTTGTTCAGCATTGTTCAGAGTTACTCTCCACAATGCAGAGGCAGGAACACAAGGTTGAATCGAGTTCACAGCCGATGGCTCTCTTCCTATTTACCTGCCCGGTCCCAGCCTCCTTACCCTGGGATCTGCAGTCCCACAACATCCATTATTAAAGAGCGGCTTCACAAAGAGCCAAAGTGTTCCTCAAAGCAAAGCGCCACACCTAAAGTGTGTCCCAGAGCTGCACGCGGCGGTTTCATAGTGCTGACTCGGACCGATCTGAGAACAGAGTAAGAGGTTGTAAAGTACGGTCATAATCCATTTAGAGGGAGAGAACGTTTCACTGACGGCTTCCTCAAAGTGCTGCAGGTTATTGACATCAGCCACACGCTGTCAGTGAAAGTGTGAGTCGAGGCTCTTTTCTGCACCGGTTACTGTCGCTAATTTACTATAAGACTAAAGCTGGTCGACTTTAAACGAGGAGATCTGTGAAAGTCTGACACCTGATGGATGACTGACAGCTCAAACTGAAGTTTTCAAGGTTTCAACCATAGACTGTATAATGAGTGGACGTAACGACGTTCGGCTCAAACTGAAGCCTCCAGCAGATGCCCCGCCCCCTGGTGTCTGGCTGCAGTATAGGTCATAAGCCCCGCCTCCCCATGTATTCCAGATATGAGCTGGGAAAACTCTAAAAAATTACGATACCTGGTAGAAACGTTTCTCTCATCCTTACTCTAAGGTGGTATGATGATGTCATCTGGCTGCATGGTGTTCAGGTGTTTTTTTCCTGAGAAGTTAGTTTCTCATTAGTTATTGGACGTTAAAAACCGTGATATAAGTTTCGTTTTACGATAGTTGACAGCTGCCGTTCGTGAGTAGTTTTTATCGGGGATATAAGNGCCCCGCCCCCTGGTGTCTGGCTGCAGTATAGGTCATAAGCCCCGCCCCCTGGTGTCTGGCTGCAGTATAGGTCATAAGCCCCGCCTCCCCATGTATTCCAGATATGAGCTGGGAAAACTCTAAAAAATTACGATACCTGGTAGAAACGTTTCTCTCATCCTTACTCTAAGGTGGTATGATGATGTCATCTGGCTGCATGGTGTTCAGGTGTTTTTTTCCTGAGAAGTTAGTTTCTCATTAGTTATTGGACGTTAAAAACCGTGATATAAGTTTCGTTTTACGATAGTTGACAGCTGCCGTTCGTGAGTAGTTTTTATCGGGGATATAAGGAACTTCAGGAAAGAGCCAAAAGGAGACTAAATCTTTTCCAACTCATGTTTTGGCCTCGTCTGGTGTCCCTGCTTCTCTCCAACATCACAACAACAGATTAAAAACTGAAAAACGCAGTATTTGGTGACAGGATGTGTCTCTCCAGCTCTTTCAAGGACTGTAAAACTGCAAAATTTGCATCAAACAGGTGAATTATTTTCAGGGATTATAATCTTAAATCTGCTGCTGCAGCACTAAACCAAAGATAATCTCAGTTTCTATCACTTCCTGCAGTGTCTTTAAATCTGAGATTGTTGACTGAAATAGGTCACGAACCCAGCTCCCTGAGGGACGCCGACATGAGACACACTAATAGATATTCTCAAGGACGAAGCGATCTCTGCGCAGAGTTTGGACTGCAGCGTGTACACAGCGTGATAATCAGAGAACACAGTTTAAGAGAGAAAGTAACAGGGAAGCTCAGCAGAAAAGGCTGGAAATAGTGAACGAGGCGCAGGCTTTCATCAACAATCGATAGCAGCTCGTCCTCTCTGCGCCGTTTGTGCTCTCACATTACACTACAGCGCCTTTTCAACCCCGTTAATACACTCTGTGATACACTACGGGCAAACACTGGACGAATCATCCCACCACACAGGGGCCGAGCTGCGTTTTTTTGAAATCGCTTCTCTTCAG
Source organism: Thalassoma bifasciatum (assembly GCA_008086565.1). Taxonomy (NCBI): domain Eukaryota; kingdom Metazoa; phylum Chordata; class Actinopteri; order Labriformes; family Labridae; genus Thalassoma; species Thalassoma bifasciatum. The sequence goes on from RPOG01000997.1 coordinate 63,690, forward strand.
AGATCAGAATCTGTGAGAGGAAAACAAACGGCTCAGAGTGGACGCTCCGAGAAGCAGCAGCTCTTTTGTTTGGAGATTTGGCCGCACGGGCAGATATTCAGATTGATTCTGTTTGTAGCTCTGAGCTACAGTAATGTGCTTGTTTTCTGTCCTCCCTCCCTTCCTCTCTCTCTATCTCCTGGCAGTGACTGGAGCCAAATGATGGACGGCACAGAGTCACATCCCAGAATCTGCTCCCCGTGAATCCAACTGCTCTGCAAAGGCTTATATTACATTACAGCGCCGTGTCATTTGTTGTTGTTGTTGTTGTTTTTCTGCACTAAGTGTTCCAAAAACTTGACACTTGAAACCTCGAAATCACATCTGATATTTTTAAAATCCTGGATTGTTTCTAATTTAATTTAAACAAACCGAACAGGCAGCAGAAGATCAAACTTTGCCACTTTGCTGGGGGACAAAATGAAATTAGCTTTGTGTTTTCTGATCTCATAAGAGGATAATCTACTTTATTTTTGGCCGGCTTTCCCAACATGATGCCTAAAATGACGCTGATGCATTTTTCCTATAAAGCTTGAAAAATCTTCACCACCTGTAAACGTCCAAAACTCTGTAACATGAAGTCTTTACTGTACAAGGACGGGAAACAGAGCCAGCTTTCAGAAAAGCTAAAAAAAACCCCTCTGCTACAGGTTGTTCTCATGCTGCATTCATGAAGCGTCAGACACATCATAAAAATGAGTTTCCAACAGGGCTGAGCAATTAATCACAAATTAGATTAAATCACAACATCTCCTGTTGCAGTATTGTAATTACAGACAGTGCAAACTGCAAAAAGTACCTTTAGAAATGGTGAAAAGAGGCAAAAACAGCAAAAAGTAGCAAAAATATGAGCCAAAAGACGCAAAAAAGGAGTGATAAGTGACTCAAATGATAAAAAAGCAACAAAAATTAGCATGAAAATTGGGAGTAAACCTGGAAAATAGTAATAAGGTCTCAAAAAAGAGCCAAAGGTGGCAAAAAAAGGTGAAAAGTTTAAAAGATGGACAAAAAAACCAACAAAAATTGGTATTTTAATTGGGATAAAACTTGGAATTAATTAAGAAGTAGCAAAAAATGGGCCAAAAATGTCAAAAAAAGGAGTGAAAAGTGACTAACATGGACAAAAAACCCAACAAAAATGGTATTTTAATTGGGATAATACTTGGAAATAATAATGAAGTAGCAAAAAATGGCCAAAAAGTGTCAAAAATGCAGTGAAAAGTGAATAAAATGGACAAAAAGCAACAAAAATTAGCAAGAAAATCGAGAGTGAACCTGGAAAATAGTAAGAATGTCTCAAAAAATGGGCCAAAAGTGGCAAAAGAAGTGAAAGTTACTGAAATGGACAAAAACAAAAGAAAAATGTTTTTTTTAATTGGGATAATACTTTGAAATAATAAAGAAGTAGCAAAAAATGGACCGAAAGTGTCAAAAAAAGAGTGAAAAGTGACTAAAATGGCCAAAAGGCAACAAAAATTACCAAGTAAATTTTTGGAGGAAACTTTAAAAAAATTAGAAGCAAAAAATGATCTGAAAGTGGCAAAAAAGAAGGTAAAAGTGGTTAAAATGTGTAAAAATCAGTCCCAGTTGTAGTGGTAGTGGGTTGTTGTTGTTGTTGTGCTGTAATTAATGTAACTGTTCATGTTCAACGATGAGTTTGTTTAAAAACAGAGAAGATGGGAACCTAGAAATAATCGCACAAAAAAATCGCAATTGCAATCCAAGAAATAAAAATCACTACTAGATTATTTTTGCAAATCTTTGAGTCCTGGTTTCCAAGATGGAAAATCAACTTTTTTGCTTAGATATAGCTTGTGTACTGACAAATTATTCAATTGTTCATGTATTTGTGCACTACATCTTGTTTTTCTGATATCTTGCTGTTGTTTTTGTTGCACCTTTATCTCGTTCTTCTGCTCTTACGTCTTGATTAAAGACAGCACTGATAAATTTATCAGTCATGTATGAAATCAGGTATAAAATCTGTGCTGTGCATGAATTACCAGGAACCAGGTTTACTGGAAGACTGAGCCGTAAATATCCCAGAGTGGACCTGTTCATTACAAAGCCAATAGCATCAACTCCACCAATCAGCATTGATTTATGATGCAGCTGCTGCCGTGTTTCATACACTGAGAACAACGTGGCTCACAGAGCAGTTAAAGTCATTTCTAGCTCAAAACTTGACTCTAGGATTAAACACTTGCAATACTTTTTAGGTGCAGCATCGTTGCTATAAGCTGAGATTATTCCAGTCAGTGTCACACAATTCTCCTGAACTGAGGGAAAATCACTAAAACGTCCCATCTTAGAAATCTAAATGGGAAAAAAACGCTCTTATATTTAGATACTTTTCAATCTATTTACACAGGAGGGGTTCAAACTTTTTCAAAAAAGGGCCACATGTCGTCCCTTTTTTTGTGTCCGAGTGCAATATTTCCTTCCATCATGAATTGAGTATTTCATCACATGTATTTCTTTATTCTATGAAACCTGTGTTATTTGAACACATCTTTAAACTATTAAAATATAACATGTTTTTTTGTGTTTTGGTTCCTCAAACCCCCAAAATGTCAGTTGGTGCAACCGTCCTGACAAGTATCCACAGTAATTAAACTCTAAAAATTGAATGTCAGTTATTGTAAATGGAAATTAAAAATACAGTGGCATTATTTTATGCTTGAACCTTTTTAAATAAAACATTCTTTGCAAATAAAAAGAATTTTAAAGCTGTTGAGAAATNCACGTGTGTCACTCCCAGTTTCTGCAGGCGCATTGCATTCTGGGCGACAAACCTGCAAAGAGACAGTAAACACTCACTTAACCGCTTTGGTAAAATGTCTGAAACAAAGTTTGTGCACTTCCTCCTGTAAAAGCCTCAGGAGAGCCTGTGAGGACGGGGAAATAAAACTTTTTGTTCTCTCGTAACACAAAGTGATGAATGTACAGCTGCAGAAGAAGACGTCGGAGACAAAGAGCAGCTCTAATAATACCAGCAGAGCGCCGCGTCAGCACTATTTATTTTTATGTGATATTATGACAATGTAGGGTGCACCTTTCATAGCAACTCTGCATGTGTTTTAGTCCACGCTGCTGCAGTATCACTGCCTCTTGATCCTGAGCCAAACCACATAGATCTGTTAGATGCAGGTCGATGCTGCAACTTCAAAACACGAGTTTAAGGAACTGAAGCAGAGCTGCACTTTAAACTGTTTCAGTGTCATCATGTTTATCATACATTGGGATATATTTAAGCCTTTTAGTGAAGTGAAGCCTGTCACAGTCAAATCACATCATTAATAGATGAAAATGAGCAGTGTAATGTTTCTATGACCTGAAATGTGTCAAAAAATCAGCTACATTTTTTGCAGCAAATGTTTTCTGCCCAACCAATGAGACGAACTGTTACAACTACCTTTACAAAGGAAACAATCGAAGTAGTAAAAAGAGGCAAAAATAGCAAATAGCAGCAATAAAACTTAGTTTGAGGTGTTAAAAATTGCCAGAAAAGCAACAAAAATTGGCTTTTAAATTGGGATAATACTTGGAAATACTCAAAAAGTTGCAAAAAATTGTCTCAAAGTGGCAAATTTTATGCTTGGATTTCAATTTTTGAGAAAGACACTTATGATTATACTTGCACTTTCTTATATTTCTAACACTTTCTGAATGGGAATAACTGTATGATCAAAAAGGCAATTTCCCTTAGAGGATCAATAAAGTATTCTGATTCTAAAATGGCCATAAAGCAACAAATATTAGCAAAGGGTAGAAAGTTTGATAAAAAAATTCAGAAAGTTGCAAAAATTGTGGAAAAAGTGACGAAAAACAGAAATAAAATGGTACAAATGGCAAGAAAGCTGGGATTAAACTTGGGAAATAGTTCGTTTGTTGCAAAAACTGGTCCAACAGTAGCAAAGAAGAGTGAAAAAGTGTCAAAAATGGGCGATAAAAATCTGTTATTTTACTTTTCTAGGATAAACTTGATTAAAGAAAAATTAAACCTCATACTCTTCTCCCAAAATGACTTTTTTTTCCTTGCACCTCCTCTCTCAAACCTCCCTCCTTCTGAGTCTCCACTTGGTGCATCTTTCTTTGTTGGAACATAAATTGTGTAGCACTAATTAGAGGCACTAAATGTTCCATAAAAGTTTAATATAACAAACAGAAAAGAGGCGTTTTATCTACAATCGATGATCGGAGCCTCTGGCCAGGCTGGATCCTAACGGCGGACTCAGGCGTGGAGCCAAATCTCTGGATCCCTTTGTCGAGCTTTGTGCTCTGCGTGGGGATGTTTGCTTTACATTAAGGCTTAATGTGCAGTGTTGTAGATCTTGTAAACAAAGAAGAGCAGAGCAGATTTATGGTTTCCTGTAACGGGGAGGAGATGAAGACGGAGGTGAAGCTGTGGGAGCGAAGCAGACGTTTCTCTTTTCTGAATCTATTTTACCTGTTTGGGGTCATTACGTCACATCCTGACGCCCGTACCCTGAATATTCACTCTCCTTTCCACCAGAGGAATCCAGAGTTCAAACATATCAAAAGTGTTGTTTCATCAAATTATTCCAAGTGGTGAAATTTCTCCTGTAAAGTCCGTTGTTTGTCTGTCTGTCGTGTCCGTTCTCATCAATAACAGCAGCTTCACAGTCTTAGAGCATTTCCTCCTCAATGTCAATCTGACAAAGCTGCAAGTCTTTGTTTTCAACAGGGTTCTAGCTGCAATCCTAGCAATGTTTTCATCCCAGGACAGCTTGTGATAGCCAACAAGCACCCCCTGTCCAAATGAGGCAATGAAGAGTGAAAAATGACCTCAAGATGAAGTCATAAAACTGAGTTAAGTTGTAAAACAAAAAAAGTCAAAAGCAAGAAAATGGCAATGTAGAGGAAAATATTTGGAATGTAGCAAAAAGTGGTCCAAAAAAGGTGGAAAAAAGACCTCATTAAGAAGCATTGAAATTAGTTTTGAGTGGCAAAATGGTCATAAGCAAGAAAGTTTTGGTAAGAAACGTGCCAAAAAACTTGGAAAATATTTGGAAAGTAGCAAAAAACTGTCCAAAAGACGGAAAAAAAAGTGAAAATTTGCTAAAATGTGCTAAAGCAGTCACGAGTACCAGAAAAAGATTCATGGGTTGTTGTCATGTTTTGCTGACCAATAGCACACAGTGGTCTCGCCATTTAGATCATTGACGATACCTATTTATTGCCAACAGAAGAGTTACAATCTGTGACTGGAAACAAGAATTTCATGATTTCTGTTGAACCTTTTCACAAAAAAGAGCAAAGTTGACTCAAAAGAGGACACTGAGCACTGACAGAGCTGGTTTTGTTTGCACAAAGTCTTCAGACGAGAGCGATCAGTGAGTACAACTCTGCCTGGTGTTTGGTCACCTGAGACTAAAAACTCTCTAACTCCTACAAGGTTTTACCTAGAAAGCTCAAATTTCATTTAGAAGTCGATGACAAGGTGTAGAAGTGATGTGGTGGATGTTTTATGTCTGACATAAAGCATCTTGAAGTTAATGTTTTACAAAAATGGTAACAAAAAATGAGGTTCCAGTTGCATTTATGACATTTTCTGTGACGAGAGGTTTTAATATTTCAGATGAGGTGTCACTGATGAATTTTGACCTTGTAGTTCTTCAGTTATAAGCCATAATACATAAGGTAAGAGTTAGGTGGATTTTAAGGGTTAGAGTGTTGCATTCTTAGTTTGTATCAGAGAAATGTTTTGTTTTCAGTCCCATCTTTGCAAAAAATTGACATTTACTTCAACTGCATTATTATAAGTAATATTTCACCCACTTTCTGTCATATTTTCCCATCTCTGAGAGCTTATTTCGTCTCTTGCTTTGCTCTTATTCCGGGCCATGACTCGTATATCTTCATGTAAAACGCGGCGCCCTGACAGCGCTGTGTGCTCAGAGTCAATACCAGGCTGGTGAGGCGAAGGCTAGGTGACCCTGGGCAGCTCCCAGGAGGGGGCGACTGCATCGACCCCCCTCCCTCTCTGCAAAAACTAATAAAAAAATCCAGCCTGTCACCGCTTTGCTTTACGGTCGCTGGAGGAGGGACGGAGGAGACCATCTGCTCGTCTGTCAGCTGCAGAGAAGCTCCTGCAGAAATCACATCACATTATTCCTCTTTCATCCAGAGTTTATAAATGTGGGGGTTTAGCTTTGTGCATAAATGATTACACAATAAATGCTTACACAATGCAACTGCACCAGAAGTACCGTTGTTCAGCATTGTTCAGAGTTACTCTCCACAATGCAGAGACAGGAACACAAGGTTGAATCGAGTTCACAGCCGATGGCTCTCTTCCTATTTACCTGCCCGGTCCCAGCCTCCTTACCCTGGGATCTGCAGTCCCACAACATCCATTATTAAAGAGCGGCTTCACAAAGAGCCAAAGTGTTCCTCAAAGCAAAGCGCCACACCTAAAGTGTGTCCCAGAGCTGCACGCGGCGGTTTCATAGTGCTGACTCGGACCGATCTGAGAACAGAGTAAGAGGTTGTAAAGTACGGTCATAATCCATTTAGAGGGAGAGAACATTTCACTGACGGCTTCCTCAAAGTGCTGCAGGTTATTGACATCAGCCACACGCTGTCAGTGAAAGTGTGAGTCGAGGCTCTTTTCTGCACCGGTTACTGTCGCTAATTTACTATAAGACTAAAGCTGGTCGACTTTAAACGAGGAGATCTGTGAAAGTCTGACACCTGATGGATGACTGACAGCTCAAACTGAAGTTTTCAAGGTTTCAACCATAGACTGTATAATGAGTGGATGTAACGACGTTCGGCTCAAACTGAAGCCTCCAGCAGATGCCCCGCCCCCTGGTGTCTGGCTGCAGTATAGGTCATAAGCCCCGCCCCCTGGTGTCTGGCTGCAGTATAGGTCATAAGCCCCGCCCCCTGGTGTCTGGCTGCAGTATAGGTCATAAGCCCCGCCTCCCCATGTATTCCAGATATGAGCCGGGAAAACTCTAAAAAATTACGATACCTCGTAGAAACATTTCTCTCATCCTTACTCTAAGGTAGTATGATGATGTCATCTGGCTGCATGGTGTTCAGGTGTTTTTTTTTCTCAGAGAAGTTAGTTTCTCATTCGTTATTGGACGTTAAAAACCGCGATATAAGTTTCGTTTTACGATAGTTGACAGCTGCCGTTCGTGAGTAGTTTTTACCGGGGATATAAGAAACTTCGGGAAAGAGCCAAAAGGAGACTAAACCTTTTCCAACTCATGTTTTGGCCTCGTCTGGTGTCCCTGCTTCTCTCCAACATCACAACAACAGATTAAAAACTGAAAAACGCAGTATTTGGTGACAGGATGTGTGTCTCCAGCTCTTTCCAGGACTGTAAACTGCAAAATTTGCATCAAACAGGTGAATTATTTTCAGGGATGATAATCTTAAATCTGCTGCTGCAGCACTAAACCAAAGATAATCTCAGTTTCTATCACTTCCTGCAGTGTCTTTAAATCTGAGATTGTTGACTGAAATAGGTCACGAACCCAGCTCCCTGAGGGACGCCGACATGAGACACACTAATAGATATTCTCAAGGACGAAGCGATCCCTGCGCAGAGTTTGGACTGCAGCGTGTACACAGCGTGATAATCAGAGAACACAGTTTCAGAGAGAAAGTAACAGGGAAGCTCAGCAGAAAAGGCTGGAAATAGTGAACGAGGCGCAGGCTTTCATCAACAATCGATAGCAGCTCGTCCTCTCTGCGCCGTTTGTGCTCTCACATTACACTACAGCGCCTTTTCAACCCCGTTAATACACTCTGTGATACACTACAGGCAAACACTGGACGAATCATCCCACCACACAGGGGCCGAGCTGCGTTTTTTTGAAATCGCTTCTCTTCAGAGATCAGAATCTGTGAGAGGAAAACAAACGGCTCAGAGTGGACGCTCCGAGAAGCAGCAGCTCTTTTGTTTGGAGATTTGGCCGCGCGGGCAGATATTCAGATTGATTCTGTTTGTAGCTCTGAGCTACAGTAATGTGCTTGTTTTTTGTCCTCCCTCCCTCTCTCTCTATCTCCTGGCAGTGACTGGAGCCAAATGATGGACGGCACAGAGTCACATCCCAGAATCTGCTCCCCGTGAATCCAACTGCTCTGCAAAGGCTTATATTACATTACAGCGCCGTGTCGTTTGTTGTTGTTGTTGTTGTTTTTCTGCACTAAGTGTTCCAAAAACTTGACACTTGAAACCTCGAAATCACATCTGATATTTTTAAAATCCTGGATTGTTTCTAATTTAATTTAAACAAACCGAACAGGCAGCAGAAGATCAAACTTTGCCACTTTGCTGGGGGACAAAATGAAATTAGCTTTGTGTTTTCTGATCTCATAAGAGGATAATCTACTTTATTTTTGGCCGGCTTTCCCAACATGATGCCTAAAATGACGCTGATGCATTTTTCCTATAAAGCTTGGAAAATCTTCACCACCTGTAAACGTCCAAAACTCTGTAACATGAAGTCTTTACTGTACAAGGACGGAAAACAGAGCCAGCTTTCAGGAAAGCTAAAAAAAAAATTCTGCTACAGGTTGTTCTCATGCTGCATTCATGAAGCGTCAGACACGTCGGAAAAATGAGTTTCCAACAGGGCTGAGCAATTAATCACAAATTAGATTAAATCACAACATCTCCTATTGCAGTATTGTAATTACAGACAGTGCAAACTGCAAAAAGTACCTTTAGAAATGGTGAAAAGAGGCAAAAACAGCAAAAAGTAGCAAAAATATGAGCCAAAAGATGCAAAAAAAGGAGTGAAAAGTGACTCAAATGATAGAAAGCAACAAAAATAAGCAAGAAAATTGGGAGTAAACCTAGAAAATAGTAATAAGGTCTCAAAAAAGAGCCAAAGGTGGCAAAAAAAGGTGAAAAGTTTAAAAGATGGACAAAAAAAAAATAAAAATTGGTATTTTAATTGGGATAAAACTTGGAATTAATTAAGAAGTAGCAAAAAATGGGCCAAAAGTGTCAAAAAAGTAGTGAAAACGACAAATGGACAAAAAACCCAACAAAAAGTGGTATGTTAATAGGGATAATACTTGGAAATAATAAAGAAGTAGCAAAAAATGGACCGAAAGTTTCAAAAAGGAGTGAAAAGTGACTAAAATGGCCAAAAGGCAACAAAAGTTACCAAGTACATTTTTGGAGGAATTTAAAAAAATTAGAAAGAAGCAAAAAATGGTCTGAAAGTGGCAAAAAAGAAAGTTAAAGTGAGTAAAATGTGTAAAAATCAGTCCCAGTTGTAGTGGTAGTGGGTTGTTGTTGTTGTGCTGTAATTAATGTAACTGGTCATGTTTTACAATGTGTTTGTTTAAAAACATATAAGATGGGAAACTAGAAATAATCGCACAAAAAAATCGCAATTGCAATCCAAGAAATAAAAATCACAACTAGATTATTTTTGCAGATCTTTGAGTCCTGGTTTCCAATATAGAAAATCAACTTTTTTTGCTTAGATATAGCTTGTGTACTGACAAATTATTCAATTGTTCATTTATTTGTGCACTACATCTTGTTTTTCTGATATCTTGTTGTTGTTTCTGTTGCACCTTTATCTCATTCTTCTGCTCTTACGTCTTGATTAAAGACAGCACTGAGAAATTTATCAGTCATGTATGAAATCAGGTATAAAATCTGTGCTGTGCATGAATTACCAGGAACCAGGTTTACTGGAACACTGAGCCGTAAATATCTCAGAGTGGACCTGTTCATTACAAAGCCAATAGCATCAACTCCACCAATCAGCATTGATTTATGATGCAGCTGCTGCCGTGTTTCATACACTGAGAACAACGTGGCTCACAGAGCAGTTAAAGTCATTTCTAGCTCAAAACTTGACTCTAGGATTAAACACTTGCAATACTTTTTAGGTGCAGCATCGTTGCTATAAGCTGAGATTATTCCAGTCAGTGTCACACATTTCTCCTGAACTGAGGGAAAATCACTAAAACGTCCCATCTTAGAAATCTAAATGGGAAAAAAAACGCTCTTATATTTAGATATTTTTCAATCTATTTACACAGGAGGGGTTCAAACTTTTACAAAAAAGGGCCACATGTGAAATATTACTGTGAAGTATTAACAATGAAAAAAACGTGGGTCAATGACGTGACGTCCCTTTTTTTGTGTCTGAGTGCAATATTTCCTTCCATCATGAATTGAGTATTTCATCACATTTATTTCTTTATTCTATGAAACCTGTCTTATTTGAACACATCTTTAAACTATTAAAATATAACATGTTTTTTTGTGTTTTGGTTCCTCAAACCCCCAAAATGTCAGGTGGTGCAACCGTCCTGACAAGTATCCACAGTAATTAAACTCTAAAAACTGAATGTCAGTTATTGTAAATGGAAATTAAAAATACAGTGGCATTATTTTATGCTTGAACCTTTTTAAATAAAACATTCTTTGCAAATAAAAAGAATTTTAAAGCTGTTGAGAAATGTAAAAAACTTTTGTCCCGTAATTTTCACCTTGTCAAATGTCAGGGTGGTGCAACCGTAACATTAGACTTTTATTTTAAAGTGAAGAGAATAAAACAGGAAACAGGAAACTGCATCAGCCAGAGGAGCCCAAATGACATTTGTGACCAAGTGGAAAAGTTTGTAGATTTCTCTGAAATACTGATAAAAAAGGTTTTTTCACTTCATTGGTGACTGGAACAATTTCCATGTCAGGTNGTATGAGTCACTACAGACACTTGAGAGATACTTGCCAATAATTTCACACAGAAAAAATAACAGGAACATATAAATATATTTTCATATATTTGGTTGCACCACCTGACATTTTTGGGTGCTCAAATTAAAAATACTAAAAAATAATGAACCTTAAAACTTTGAAATGTTGGTCATCTACTGAAATCTGTTAGAAAACATAATTCTTCTCTCAGAAATATGTTTTTATCCATTTTCAAAGAACTTTTTAAAAATACGTTTTTAGACCCTCTTTTTGTCATTGACCCATATATAAATACTGTATTTGAGAACTATTTCTTTTTGTCTATTTCTGAAAAAATGAATAATAAGCGTCTAAGTTTAGGCAAACGCGTTTGTGAAAATTATTACAGAACTATGAAACGAGAGAAATGTACATTTTGATTCTTACGTAAAACTTAACTCCTTAAATGCTGGGTCAGCTGGAGTAGAATAATCGACGTTATGTAAAGAATCAATAGGGAACTGTTACATGATATTAATGGATTGAACTATTGATCATTGGTTGTTGACAGGAACCAGTTTTTGATACTTATCCCTCGTCTAAGTGTAAGACAATTTGCAAAAGCAGCAAAAACGAATGCAAACAGAATGACAGATATAAAAATGCTGCAGCTCGGGCCAGTCTATGCAAAAGTAGTGAGAAAATACAATTTTTTTTCTAAATTATGAGTATTTATAGAAATATAATGCAGTACAATGTAATTATAAATCAGTGTAATAACTATCAGGAGGTTAAATTTGTTCAGGGGCGGTAGTTTACAGAAAATTCATATTACACAAATGCGTTTAAATGTGCATAAATGATTTGATATTGTTCGTCTTCATTCAAGTTGTAACTGCTGCATTTGTTTATGTTGTAATTGTTGTATAAGTGTTGTGTGTTGTTTGTATTTATTATGAAATGCAACTGTTATATTTGAGTTATAACTCGTGCATTTGTATTGTAACTGCTGTATTTGTGTTGTGGCATTTATTGTCATTGGGTTTGCAGATCATCTGACACCTACAGGCCACCGTATAGTAAAGACAAAACCCCAAATAATGATATTTTAAGAAGATGAAATAAAGATTTATAACTTATTTTCTTTCAAAATAATAAAACAGTTTGATATGTTGTCAAATATTAGATTGTTGGCAGTGAATGACCTCGATGTAAAAATACAAAAACAGAGGTTAAGACCGTCTTGAGACACAGTACTTCCACTTAATAGAGAATTATTGGAGAGACGAACCTCGAAAAGGGTGAGTGCTGAGGACTTGGAGAGCGAGGAGGAAAAAGGAGGAAGAAAAGGAGAGAAACAAGACGTCCTCTCTGGCGGACAACAAAAACAAGGACGAGTTTATGAATGGAGACACAGACCTAATTTTAGCGGGGATGATTGTCGCCCTGCAGCCGCTATAGGACGTGATGGGAGCGGCTCCATGGAGACGTGATTACACGGCGGTGACACTAATGATGGAGGGGTGGGGAGTGGGGAGGGGGGGGGTCTTTGTGTCCGCCCTTCACGTCTAACATAAGTCTAAAAAGATACAATCGATACCAGAAAAAAAAAAAGAGAGAGTGAGTGAGAGAATTCCTGTTACACAACCTCCACCTGTCTGAGGGTGATGCGCTTTGACGCGTCTGGAAACGTCGAGCGCTGACAACAACAGGCTGTCGCTTTGTGCGGAGACGTCAATAAAAACAAACACACCTGCCGTGTTGGATGTGAAATACCTGTGTGGGGTGTTGGAGGGTTGTAGGTGTTAGTGACTCACGCGTTGCCGATGTAAATCCTGGGGTAGACCTCGTTGAAGTGCTGTGTGGGGAGGCTGTAGAAGCCGCTGCCGTTGGACAGGAGCTCGTTGAGTTGTTGCACCGTCACCTCTGCTCCGCTGTTCGCCGGGACATCAGCCGCTGTTTGCGGCGGAGGCTGCTGCTGCTGTTTGCTGGGGCTCAGGTGTTTCTTGTACCGAGAAGAAGAAGCAGAGAACGAAATTACAATCTATTTGTGTGAGTCGGTGCCTGAGCGCTCGGAGCAGGCTAACAAGTCGACGTAAAATGGAAGCGTGCACTCAGCACGCGCGCGACAGAAGAGCAGAGGTTCCACAGACTCCTACTACTCCCTCCCCCGCTATGTCTAAAAGTGTAAGTGCAGTTTTTGTCCAAGTTTTACGTGCAACTTCCGGTTTGCACTTTCAAAATAAAAGCCGTGAGATTGGAAACATGAATGATACAAAAACAAGTCCGAATAAACATTAAACATCATAAATGAACATTTTAAAAAAATTAAATATAAAAATATTAGAAACATAGGAACTTTGTACATAAAGGAAGAGAGAAAAAGATACACACATTTAAATTTAACTGTGCAATGAACATGTGCAACAGAGAGAATGTGCATGAGCATGAGACTTGACAGAGATAATGACAGGTTTTTTTGTTTTGTTTTTTGCTGTTGATTAAAAAGAAAAAATTGGGGTGTAACGATTCATCTGTAATCAGTTGATGTAATGAAGCATACAAAGAATTCGACTTTGGTTTCAACTGTGCTCTCTTTATACAAAAACAAGTATGAATTAACATTTTTTTATATATATCTTTCTCTTTACTGTTGATCAAAAAGAAAAAATGGGGTGTAATGATTCATCTATAATCAGCGGATGTAATGACAGCCAGTTCCAACTGAAGCTTCCAGCAGATGCCCCGCCCCCTGGTGGTTGGTTGCAGTATAGGCCTTTAACCTCGCCTCCACATGCATTCTGGATAGGGGTCGGTGAACTTTAAAAAATGACTACACCCCTTTAAAAATATGTCTTAAATCCTTACTCTGCAGTGATATAAAGGTGTAATGTGGCTGCTTTGTGTTCAAGTCTTTTTATTTACTGAGGAGTTGGTTTTTCATTAGTTATTAAAAACTGGGTTATAAGTTTCTATTTACGATGATTGACAGCTGCCTTTGGATAGAAACTGTTTCTCAGTCTGTTCTTGTTTTCATTGTTCTGAAACTTCTCCCAGAGGGTAGCAGTTCAAACAGGTGGTTTTAGTCCTTATTAGTCATTATTTTATACCTTTAAAATCTAATAATGTTCATGATTTTAACACCAAAACGCCCTGTATAACAGTGGTTATGTCATCATTTTCAGGCTCCCTTACTCTCCTCTGCCAACCTCATGCATTAAAATGAACATGTTCAAATTTGTGCTTCGCTTGCAAAGGCCTAATTTATTTGACACACTGTCACAAATAAGTTATACACGACTTTAACTTAATTTATGACATCTTGCCGAAAAATAGCAAAAAATATTCAAAATTATGGCGTAATAACATTGAAAAAAGAGTGTTTTTTTTTTTTAACTTATCAACTTTCAACTTACCCATAAACAAAGGAAGTTTTCCCTTTTATGGCCCAAGTATTACAAGTGCAACATGTTTGTTTTAAATTGTAATTGAGAATCAACGCACTCTTGTTCCCCTGGGTCTTTTATTTTGTAGTCAGAAACACAGTATTTCCGGTTTGTCTCTATATATTTGTGTCTGACTTGACTCCTCTCCCTCTCGCCTCCACTATCTCCAGCAGACACACCCCACCGGCATCAGACACTCAGGAGACTGAGCTGGACAGAGGAGGAGGAGGAAGAGGAAGAGGAGAAGGAGGAGAAGGACAGTAGTGACACATTCCCAACAGAGGAGAGGTGCTGCCTTCAAGTGCTGCTCGCTTCACCCCAAAAATCAGTCCAGAGAACAGATGATGAGGTTTCATCACAGGAAAATGATCAGGATCAGTGTTAGTGTTTATTTCTGATCCAGATCAGTTTGGTTGGTGTTTTCTCTGCTGGGACTACAACAGGTGGGCTCCTCTTTTGATTTAATACACCCAGAAAAACAAAGTTGGTTTCTTGTTTTGGTTTCCAATACAGATTAAAGTTCAAAGGTCAACTTTAAACACTGTTATCTTAGACTTTCTACTAGTTTTCTCCCTCTGGAAAAAAGAATTGCGGCTTCTCCTTTGCAGTTGTAGGTAAAACAACAACAACAACATCCCTAATGTAATTGTGCACACATGTTATTCTAGAATATTATTCTATGCAAATGTGACAAATGATTACTGAAGTTGTTCCAGAAATTACGTCATATTTCCGGAAATTAAGAACAAAATCCTTCAATTTAATCAAGATATCAGGACTGTATATCAGACTTCTAAATAAAAAGTTAAATTTCAGAATAAAAGTCAGAAATCTCGGGAATCTACACAACACCCCAAATCTGAAATTGAGGTTTGAATTCTAGAGCTTAAGTCAGAATTCTAGATAAAAGAGTAAGAACTCCAGGACAAGAATGAAAATTCTGGAATAATCATCAAAGCTCTGGAAATGAAGCAACAATTCTTATGTGAAGTCAGAATTTTAGAGCTTTAGTCAGAATTCTAGCACAAAAGTCAGTCTTGGGAAATCTAGAAAAGAGAACACAAAATCTCTGACTTAACGTTTGATTTCCAGAGCTTAACCCTTTGTCAGAATTTTGGAACAAAAGTCTGAAAACTGGAATAAACGTTGCAAAATTACTAACATCAGGATTCAAGAGCTAAAATAATCTGAAACTGAATCACAAGTCAGACTTCTAGAGCTTAGATTTGTATTCTAGAACAAAAATCAGTTAAGAATAAAACACAAATTCTTAGACCTAACTTCAGAATCTTTGAGTTTAAGTTACAATTTTTAGACCATTTGTCAGAATCTTGGAACAAAGGTCAGAAAACTGGAATAAACGTCTCTAAGTTACTAACATCAGATTTCTAGAGCTAACATTAAAGTTCCAGACAGAAACCTAAAACTTATGTAAGAAATCTCAAATAAATGGGAAGATTTTTGGGAAAAAAGTCAAAATATCTGAGAAATTTAGTAAGAAATGTGGAATTAATGTTTACTTATAAACCTGCAAACTGAAAATGACCTGCAATGTTCAGAAAAAGTGGTTTAAAACATGAAATGATGAATCCTTTATCCTCTGACATTTATAATTTCTGCAGAATAAAATAATACTTCACCTCCATATTATTTATCCTACACTTGATATAAATGTTTCTGCCCAAACAGTTTCTCTAATGAAGATATGACACATTTCCCATAATGCACTACCTCTGCTCACCTCTAGGTGGCAGCACAGTCTCTAAGTGGCGAGATGTTGCTGTACAATGAGATGGAATTATATTTTTTAACCTTTTTTAATGTATATCACAGTAAAACATGTATGAGAATGTCTCTGGATACAAATTTTGGATTTCTGGTCAAAATAGTTGAAAAAAAAAACTTTTCTGATTTTCTGTCTGTGCTTCTTCTTACCTGCAGGAAAAATATTTCGTGCTTTAACTCTTAAAAACCACAAGATGGAGCCACACTCTTGTCACATTTTTACACTTTAAAATTCTGCTTTTTCAGAGGAACAGAGCATATTTTTAAAAACTGGATGATGACCACAAGAATTCAAGACACTTTTCTCATCATGTTGAGTTTTATTTGACAGGTTGCATAAAGAAATTCAGGGCACAGAGAGTGAAAACCTGTTCCCCCTCATGACAGGTTTGGAAAGTAGGTTAATGAGTCAGAACAATTCAGGTGCAGGCATCGAGTTCAGTCAGCAGGAACGCAGAGGAACGATCGCAAACACAGAAAAAACGAGAGAAACAAACGTCTGCTGAAGTGATGTCATGTTGTTTGTGAATATCAGGGCTGTTTATTTCTGCAAGAGCTGAATATTTCAGTCATTAATTTAAAGGTCAAAGCTTTAAGAGTTGTAGCAAACCCAGGCCTGAATGAAGATCTCAGGAAATGTGTGATTTTTTTTGTTTCTTGTTGTATTTCTGAATCTCTTACACTGATAACTACAGTTCTATACTGTTCAATATCACAATAGCAGAATAAAGTGCAAATGATACACAGCAAATTCCCCTTAACGCCCAGTTTTTCTGTCGTCTTTCTCCTCCTCGTGTTTCACACCAAACCCACGCCTGCAGCCCATCCCTCCAACCCTCAGAATAAATCCTAATAGCAGTTTTTCACACCACTGAACTGGCACCGTTTAATCTGAGGGCAGCTGATGGTTATCTTTAGATCATCTGACTGCATCAATATGGTGTCAGAGCACAGACGTTTTACATATTCAGGCCTCCAGCCAAGAGATTTAATGCAAGAGCAGTGAGTCAGCGAGCCTTTTCCTCTGCAAAAGCTTTATAATTTTGTTTTTATTACAACAACTCGAGTTGATTGTGCTGAGTTTAATGCAAACGTGCAGAATTATGGGACATGACACTGATTAATTTGAAGCTAATGCAGCTTTTGTGAGGTTTCTAAAGTGGGTCATCTGGACTGAAAAGTGACGTGTTTTCTAATGTTTATAAAGTATTAAAGACGGGTTAACTCTGAGCGTGTTATGTTTTATTATTTGTTTTTGGATTCTGAGGAACAAACCGGGATGAGTCAGGAGCCGTTTGCAGGTTTGACCCTGTTGAGACTCGGTACCTGACACAGACCTGGAGGAAAAACCGACTCTGACACGTCAGTGACGCTCTTGACCCACTTCACTCCGAGCTCACGCCAGTCATCATTTTTGTGTTTCCATGGAGATTTAAAGAGATGCAGTGCAATGCCATGGCAACAACAGATCTTGTGGAACAAAAATTGAGCTCCCTGTTGTGCATACACCTGTGTGTGTGTGTGTTTGAGTGTGTATGTGTGTGTGTGTGTGTGTGTCCATTATAATACAGGCCTGCTCCTGGCATTTCTGACTGTAAATGGAGACCATGAGGCTGATTCAGTCGCTTTATTATTGAAAAAACCAAACATTCATTTATTTCAATATCAAATATGTTTCCTTGTTACATTTTAATACACGGGTCAATGACAAAAAGAGGGTCTAAAAACTTATTTTTAAAAGTTCTTTGAAAATGGATAAAAACATGTTTCTGACAGAAGAATTAAGTTTTCTAACAGATTTCAGTAGTTGACCAACATTTCAAAGTTTTTAGGTTCATTATTTTTTCGTATTTTTAATTTGAGCACCCAAAAATGTCAGGTGGCGCAACCAAATATATGAAAATATATTTATATGTTCCTGTTATTTTTTCTGTGTGAAATTATTGGCAAGTATCTCTCAAGTGTCTGTAGTGACTCATACATTTTCATTTTGTGTGTTTCATTTCTTTTATTTGTGAATAAGATAAATAATTTGATGTTAAAATAACATTTCACATTATTACATTGGTTGTTCCACCTGACATGGAAATTGTTCCAGTCACCAATGANTTTATTGACACTTGGCTCGTCCTGGTTCAGCGGTTGATGCTGCACCAACGGTTAATTGGATCAGCACCACCTGAGTCCGTCTGCAAATCAGCTCTCAGTGACAGGGGGGGGTCAGAGGGGGGGCTTCAATCTGATTTACAGTCGCCCTGTTTAGACTAATGCCTGATATTAGCTTTGTTATCTTAATATGAAAAGTGGGGGGTGGAGGGGGGTGGATGGGGGGGCTCGTTAGGGCGACAACATCTGAGTCCAGTCTGTGATGTGGAGATTTTTAAAAAGCAGAAGTTCACAGGCTCCTTCAGCTGCAGGTGTGAGGATCACCTGTGATGATCTCCTCAGGTGGGGGCCATCAGCAGACAGAGGTTATGAAAGGGGGGGGGGGAATGGGGGGGGGCTGCTCATTTTGGTTTCTGATCTCACACAGACGACACCTTCAGCTGCTTTTTTGTCCATTTTTGAGAGAAGTTTGGATGCATGAGTTTCTTTCTGTTTGGGAAACATTTTCCTTTAGATTTAAAAATTGGAAAAAAAAACCTGGCTATGTTGAGATTTATTTATTTATTATGCACTAATAAAACTCATTTTCAAGAGCAAACTTTCAACTTCTATGTTTGTTTTTGAGTATTAATCCCAAAACATGACTTTTTATATCTCAAAATTTGGACATTATAATCTTGATATATTGACTTTTTTTTTTTTTCATTAATTTGACTTTTAGCTCAAAAATACTGGCTTTCTATCTCATAATTTTGACTATTAAGCTAAAAAATTTGACTTTTTGTCCCAATATTCTTGATCTTTATCTAAAAATTTTGATTTATCCTCATATATTTGACTATTTGTCTCATAATTTTGGATTTAGTCTGTTTCTCTCAATTTTAAGAGTAATTTATCAAAATTTGACCTGAAAATATTGACTTTTTGTAGTATAATGTTGTCCTTATCTAAAAAAAAATGACTTTTTTATGTCATAGTTTATGACTTTATATCTCAAAATATTGACTTTTTTTCCCTCATTATTTGACTTTTCAACTCACAACTTTGATCTTTTAGCTCGAATTTTATCATTTAATCCAAAAATGTTTGACATTTTATATCAAAATTGTGACTTTATCTCTTAGTTTTTACTTTTTTTCTCAATTCTTTGACATTTTATCTAATGATTTTTACTTTTCACCCCCAAATTTTTACTTTTATTTCAAAATTTGACTTTTTTTTAAATACCCCAACTTTGATGGTTTACTTCAAATCCTTAACTTTGACTTTTTATCCCAAAATTTGGCTCAATACGTGACAAAAAATCTTAACATCGTTCACAATTACAAGGAAAAGAGGGTCCAACAGTATATTTGCAGTTTTCTGTAAAAGTGCATTTCCACTTCAGCATTTTCTGTCTGCAAGTGCAGCGGAAGCAGTCAGAGCAAACCTGGAGTTTTTGGTGAATTTTATTAAATCCCCTGGAAATAATAAGATCATTAAAAAGAGGGTGTGAAAAAGAGAACGTTTGGTCGCCCTTAAGTGCTTTTTTGTGTTTATTCAGGGAAGAATTTGTCCATCAGCAGCTGCACAAACTGAACACAGCCGCACCTCCAACATGTGAACAGCGTTTTTAATATGCATATAAATTTTAATGTGGCTTATTCTCTCCCTCTTGCACATTCAGTGGGAAGACACATTTGCATTTCATGACATTCTCAACCCAAAGCATCTCCATAACGTGTGGGTGAAACACACATGGATGCTTCTGCCTTTACCAGCTCACACACTCGTCTGCAGGATGAGCTTCAGTCTGAGGAAACGTCAGAGGAGCAGCTTCAGAAAACACCTCACCTCCAGTTGTATCGATTTTTGGGTCAATGACGTGACGTCTGAGTGCAATATTTCCTTCCATCATGAATTGAGTATTTCATCACATGTATTTCTTTATTCTATGAAACCTGTCTTATTTGAACACATCTTTAAACTATTAAAATATAACATGTTTTTTGTGTTTTGGTTCCTCAAACCCCCAAAATGTCAGGTGGTGCAACCGTCCTGACAAGTATCCACAGTAATTAAACTCTAAAAATTGAATGTCAGTTATTGTAAATGGAAATTAAAAATACAGTAGCATTATTTTATGCTTGAACCTTTTTAAATAAAACATTCATTGCAAATAAAAAGAATTTTAAAACTGTTGAGAAATGTAAAAAACTTTTGTCCCGTAATTTTCACCTTGTCAAATGTCAGGGTGGTGCAACCGTAACATTAGACTTTTATTTTAAAGTGAAGCGAATAAAACAGGAAACAGGAAACTGCATCAGCCAGAGGAGCCCAAATGACATTTGTGACCAAGTGGAAAAGTTTGTAGATTTCTCTGAAATACTGATAAAAAAAGGTTTTTTCACTTCATTGGTGACTGGAACAATTTCCATGTCAGGTGGAACAACCAATGTAATAATGTGAAATGTTATTTTAACATCAAATTATTTATCTTATTCACAAATAAAAGAAATGAAACACACAAAATGAAAATATATGAGTCACTACAGACACTTGAGAGATACTTGCCAATAATTTCACACAGAAAAAATAACAGGAACATATAAATATATTTTCATACATTTGGTTGTGCCACCTGACATTTTTGGGTGCTCAAATTAAAAATACTAAAAAATAATGAACCTAAAAACTTTGAAATGTTGGTCAACTACTGAAATCTGTTAGAAAACATAATTCTTCTCTCAGAAATATGTTTCTTTATCCATTTTCAAAGAACTTTATAAAAATACGTTTTTAGACCCTCTTTTTGTCTTTGACCCTTTTCCAGATTTGTGCAGAGATATTTCCGACACTTTTGTTCAGGAGGAATGAATCACGTTTGATAGCCTTGAGTAGAAGTTGAAGAAAGCGGCTCTTTGAGGGTAATTTTCTTCAATCTCGATTGAAGATTTCTGCCCCACAGCAGCCTTTTGTCTCCTCCTCCAGATGGTCTCTGCATGTGCTGTACTCCATCACTGAACGCTCGCTCTCTCCATTGTAATGCATATCTGCACGTGGTGCTTTTAGCCCTGAGATCCTTTCACAGGAGAATCGCTGCGTCTCAATCAATCTGAGTTTCTTTTATTCACGCTGACCACCGCACGGTCCGGCTTTAACCACAAGCTTTTGTAGCCGGTCAGTAGCCGGTTATTCGTCTTGTGTCAGAGGAAATGTAACAATAGAAGTTTGTGAAGGAACAATGTGAGGTGTGATTAATACTTCCATCTGCCTGAGCGGCTACTTTGATTAAAACCGAGCAGAGGGAAGAAATCTGAGCACTGATCTTTGACACGTGCAGAGAAAAGTGCAGTTTGTTCTTTACATTAACTCGTCTTTGTGCACGTGTTTATTCCTGCTCTTCTGTTATCCGTGGTGTGATGAGTATGACCCTCACACGCCTCCTCTGGGTGGTCACTCTGCAGATTAATCTCAGCGCTGAGAAAAAAGGTCGTGACCTCTGCTGTGTCTCTTCGTGGAGAGGTCGCTCTGAGTCTGTGCAGCCTCCTCGTTTCTGAACAAAGGCGTGGGAAGTCAACGTGAGGTTTCAGTCACAGAAGATAAAAACAGAATACAATGATTTTCAAATCCTGTTGAACCTATATTCAATTGAACACACAACAAAGACGAGATATTTATTGTTCAAACTGTTAAACTTTATTGTTTTGTGCAAATATTCACTCATTTGATGCCTGCAACATGCTCCTAAAAAGCTGGGATAGGTTCATGTTTCCCACTGTGTTACATCACCTTTCCTTTAACAACACTGCAGGCAGGTCAGTCAAGTAGCTGCACTCTTCTACTACAGAGCCACACTGTTGTAACAGGAGCAGAATGTGTCTTGGTTTCATTGTCTTGCTGAAATAATCAGGGACGTCCCTGAAAAAGACAAAGTGTCTTGGATGGCAGCAGATGTTGCTCCAAAACCTGTTTGTACCATTGACTGTATATAGAATGGACAGCGTGCTTCCGCCTGTCACCGTTCTACGTTTTTGAAGCCAAAAAAACCCAGTTTCTCTAGCCGCCATTGTGCAGCCAGAGTCTGCGCAGTAGAGAATTTCCGGTGGAGCAGAGTAAAAAAGAGAAATAAAAATATTTATTTCTCCTTCTTCAGAAGGTTTAGTCTCCTTTTGGCTCTTTCCCGAAGTTTCTTATATCCCCGATAAAAACTACTCACGAACGGCAGCTGTCAACTATCGTAAAACAAAACTTATATTTTTTAACGTCCAATAACTAATGAGAAACTAACTTCTCAGAAAAAAAAACACCTGAACACCATGCAGCTAGATGACATCATCATACTACCTTAGCGTAAAGATGAGAGAAACGTTTCTACCAGGTATCGTAATTTTTTAAAGTTTTCCCGGCTCATATCTGGAATACATGGGGAGGCGGGGCTTATGACCTATACTGCAGCCAGATACCAGGGGGCGGGGCTTATGACCTATACTGCAGCCAGACACCAGGGGGCGGGGCTTATGACCTATACTGCAGCCAGACACCAGGGGGCGGAGCATCTGCTGGAGGCTTCAGTTTGAGCGGAACGTCATTATGTCCACTCATTATACAGTCTATGGTTTGTACCTTTCAGCATAAATGCTGCCTTCACGGATACTGGGACAGTTACCCATGATGTCATGGGCACTCACACACCCATACCGTTTGTGTGTGTTGTTGATGTCTGACTTTGTCTTTGCATGGTAGAGTTTGAACTGTCACTTGTAGATGTAGTGATGAACTGTGTTAACTGACAATGGTTTTCTGAAGTGTTCCTGAGCCCATGTGCTCATATCCTTTACACAATGATGTGGGTTTTTAATGCAGCGCCGCCTGAGGGGTCAAAGGTCACGGCCATTCAATGTTGGTTTTGGGCCTTGCTGCTTACGTGCAGAGATTTCTCCAGATTCTCTGAATCTTTTGATGATATTATGGACCGTAGATGATGAAATCCATCAATTCCTGCAGTTGGACAAAGTTGAGAAACATTGTTCTTAAACTGTTGGACTATTTGCTCACGCAGTTGTTGACAAAGTGGTGAACCTGGCTCCATCTTTGTTTGTGAAGGACTGAGTCTTTTGGTGGCACTCACCTGTTTCCAATCAACCTGTTTCACCTGTGGAATGATCCAAACAGCTGTTTTTTCAGCATCAGCAACTTTATTTATTCTGTATTCATGTTTTGCACAAACTTCATTGGAATTGAGGTTGTAAATTCAAAACATTTCTATAACAAAGATGCTGATAAAAGCATTAAAACACACCGCAACGAGCTCCAGGTTTTACTCTCACCTTCATTTCTCTCTTCTCTTCTTCAGATGTCTGTTTTCAACCCCCTTCTTCTTTCTCCTCCAATCATCTCAATTATTAATGTTTTATATTAAAGCAGATAAATGCATTATTCAGCACAGACCTCCATATTACGCTGATGTAGAGCAGTGAGTTTGTGACTTTAACAGGATTCTCCTCCCTCTGAGTTACAGCTTCATAAACAGCTTTAATCCAAACATAAATCTCTGAAGTGAGGTTCAAACTTTACGTCTGTTTATCGTCTGTGGGGACTGGTAACATTTTCACTCTGGAAACAAACACAGATGAGTTTTAGAGTTTTAGATTTCTCTCGTGAGATTTGACAGGTGTGTGTTTGTCGTCTCTGTGTCGTCTCAGGTGATCTGTCAGAGAGAAGATGAGACGATAATCTGATAAATAATCACTTTGAGGAGGAAGAAGTCGCGGCTCATGACTCCATATCTGATCTAATCCTGTGTGATGTTGTTACATCACCAGAACAATGACTCCCTTTATGCTACGCTGGATTAGGACAGCTCAGAATGTGTTACGTAATATATGTGAGTTTGCATGTAGGAGAACAATGTTCGAGTTGTTTTCACGTCAGGCAGCGGCCCTGAAATAATCTGGTTACATAGGAGCACGTTAATCTACGATACAACACGCTGGAGGCTAAAAGTGGATTTTTTAGTGGTTTCTAGGTTTATTCTGGTTGTGGATTGTGTCATTTATGTGATTTATTTGGTGATTTATAAATTTAACTTTAGTCTAATTGCAGATAGAGATTCTCATTAAGTCTAACTTTAGAGAAATTTTCACAATTTACAGAAACATTAACAAACTTGACAAAAGATTTCACCAAACCATTTAAACGTCTAAAGCTTTTACTGAAAATGAAAACTGAAGGTAAGAATTGTTTCAAACTTTGAGATAAAAGGTCAATATCTTAATATAAGAAGTGAAAATTTAGAGAAATGAAGATAAAATTCAGAGACAAAAAGTCAAGATTTTGAGATGAAACTTCTTCAGTTTAAGAAATCAGTTTAACATAATGTGAAAAAGTCCAAAACTTTCTCAATTTAAGATGACAAAAGTCTAAGATAAAAAGTCTACATTTTGAAAAAAAAAAGGCAATTTTAAAAATAAAACGTTGAAATTTTGATATAAAAAGTCAAATTTCTAAGATTTAAGTCAAAATTACGAGAAATTAATACAAAATTACAAGATAAAAGGCAAAAAAAAAAAAATGCAAAAAGAAGATTTTTCGATAAGCTGTTGAATTTTGACTCTTCTCAAAACCTTGAGTATAAAACCTATTCCTGCTTCTCCTAAACCGGACTTTTTAAATTGTGTTTTTAGTTTTAAAAACTCGGCTTTAGGCGCATTTAGAAACGAGTCTGGAAACCTGTGAGTTACATGAGCCTTCGATCCACTTTTGCCAACATCAAGGAAAAACCACAAATCTGCCGGAAAACAGACTCGATGAGGCTCTAAGTGGCCGCTTCGATTGAGCCCAGCGTGCGTTAGATCGCTTCTATCTTTAGAGCGAAGAGTCAGGGAGACGTATCGACATGTGGCTGAAGGGGAGTAGATCAACGTGTCACTGCTGCTCATGATCTAATCTGGTTTAATTCACAGCTCAAAGCCCGGTTTGGCAGCAACACTGAGCCAAATGTGACCAATTAGAGTCTAATCACGGTGTCAGGAAATACCAGAGAGAAATCCTTCTTAGAGGAAACGACGCGGCTCCAGCTCCTGGATCTTCTCCAGGAGGAACCAGGCCACAGCGTCAAGCCTCTGAATCTGGAGAAACACGTGTCACGTTTACTCAGAGCGGCGTCCTCTGCAGCCTCATAAATCACCACAGATGTTGTGATAAATGCAGCAGAACATATGTTTGAGAGTTTTATAAGAGGAGAGGCACTTGAACGCAACACTTTATCATGTTTCATGAATCTTAATGAGATCGTTGATGTGAGATATGGGTCAATGACATAAAGAGGGTCAAAAAACGTATTTTTAAAAAGTTCTTTGAAAATGGATAAAAACATATTTCTGAGAGAAGAATTATGTTTTCTAACAGATTTCAGTAGTTGACCAACATTTCAAAGTTTTTAGGTTCATAATTTTTTAGTATTTTTAATTTGTGCATCTCAAAAATGTGAAAATTTTTCCCCATAATTTTGACCTTTAATGTAAAATTCTTTTGACTACTTCGTAGTTCTGATGTAATTCTCATAGTTTCGAGATTTTATTACACAATTTTGGCTTTTTGCTCGTAATTTGACCTCAAAAATCAACTATCTCAAAGTTCTTTGGGTTTTTTTTTCTTCAAAATTTCTACTTTTCATCTTTTTCATGACTCGGCGTCTCATTACTCTAAATCTGTAATTTGTTCATTAAAAAGGTAAAAAGGTCAAAATTTTCCCTTCCAGTCAAAATGTTAATTGCTTTTATCCAAAAACATACTGAATTTATCTAAAAATGTTGTCATTTTATCCTAAATTTCAACTTTCTAGCAGCTAATTTTTACTTTGCATCTCAAACACTGGACATCGTTCCTCATGATTTTGACCCTTTATGTCAAAATTTTGACATTGAGATCTTATCCCAAAACTCTGACTTCTTGCTCTTACTTTGAATGTACCATCTCAAATTCAACTATCTCAAAATCTTGGGGGTTTTTTTCTCCAAAATTTCTTCTTTTCATCTCATTAATTTGAGTTTTCATCTCAAAATTTGAACGTTTTATTTCAAAACTGTAATTTTCTCATCTCAAAAACTTGACTTTATCTCAGAATTTAAATTTCTATCACTAGATTTTGACTTAATATGGGCATAAAACAATCTCAATGAAGCCAAGTTTTCATTTATTTATTTTTTTTAACTGGTGTGAAAGGGCTCCATGTTTGAAGGAGTCGACTCTCAGTGTCTTGTTGAGTGACTCAGTTTCTTCGATCTGCTCAGTTTCTCTCACTTTTCCCTTTGAAGGAAGCTTCTCCTGCACTCTGAGGCCTTCTCTGTGGTCCCTGTGTGTGTGTGTGAGTGTGTATATGTGTGTGTGAGTGTGTAACCTTGACAGAGAAAGCTAAGCTTCAGTGAGTGCCTGCGAGCTCTGAGCTATCTTTAGCTCCTGCTGAAGCTTTTAGCACTGGCCTTCTCCTCCTCCTCATCCCACTCTTCCTCCTCCTCCTCCGCTCCCTCAGCCCACTCGCTGTTGGCTGCACATGCAAACATGCACACTTCTGCATGCATGCACACACACACATTCACACACACACACACACACTCGTACACTCACACTGCTGGAACATACATATGCACGCTGCAGAACTGTTACCGGGCAGATTAGAAGAAACAACCTACTTCTGTGCTGAAAACATGAGGCTGATGTTTGTTTCTCTGAGCAGAGTGAACGACTGACTCGTGTTCTCTGTGCTGCCCTGATTTCTGCCTGAAGGCAACTCCAAACCCGGGGCCTCGCAGGAGCCACCTCACGTTCTTATTGGAGCAGAGTAAATGAAATTCAGTGGGTAGTGCTCTAACAGACCATAAACTATTAATAAATTAGCAGCAAACCAAACTGTGCTTACACCAATTATCATTTGTGTGTAATGACCCACTGCCTCTGCTTTATTTTGCACATTATGCGCGTGGGCTGCACTAACTGTGGAGTGTGAAATGCATTACTGCTGGTCTGATTGTTGATATGTTTTCCTGCTTTCATTAACTCTCCACACGCTGCTGCAGAGCTCCATCGTTTCTCCCTTATTCATTTGCGATTTTACTCGCCAAAACAAAAGCAGCTCTGTGTTTGAATCCATCGCAACAAAAAAGGCTTAAATTTTCCAATCAAACATCCCTGAATAGCTCTCCACTAATCGGTGTTAATCGTGTTAAACGCTGCCGTGCTGACGCTAAAACGTGGTCAGGAAAACATCCGCAGGTTACTTTACCTAATCCAATCAGAGAGCTTTATACTGAACGACCAGTTCCCAGGAGGATTTGGTGTTTCTGTACATCAACCAGCTCTCTCTCCTAGAAAATATTTCATAATTAAAGCAGTTTTTATAGAGGAAATGTTGGTAAAACTCTGCATGAGTAAATGTATCAGAGCCTCTGCTTTTTGCTTTTTTCTAATCATATTTCTCTTTTTTCAAACCAGGATCAGGAAGATTAGAGTCATAACTCAAACATGTTTCAGTTTAATGCAATAACTTTGCAATATCCGGGTAATAAATGTCACCTGTGTTAATCTCGAGATGTTCAGTTTTGTTTGAGAGAACTTTAAAAAGCTGCTTGTGCAGATTTATGAAAGATTCCCCTTTTATAAAACAATAACCAAAGAGGTAATTTAGCTGTGCACAGAACTTTAAATATCCTGGAAGAATTTATGATTTCTTGGCCATTTTTCAGAGAATACGAATGATAACACAAAAACCTTTCCATTACTCATGGTTAGTGGTTGGGTGAAGCCATTTATTAACAAACAACTGTGAAGTCTTTTGTGTTCGTTGTGGATGAGGGTCTTTATTTTCTCAGATGGTAAAACTGACCATTCTTCTTGGCAAAAAGCCTCCAGTTCCTGTAAATTCTTGCTCTGTCTTGCATGAACTGCAGGTTTGAGATCTCCCCAGAGTGGCTCAATGATATTGAGGTCAGGAGACTGAGATGGCCACTTCAGAACCCTCACTTAATTCTGCTGTAGTCAATGGCAAGCCTTGTGTTTTAAAATGATGGCCAAATTCACTTTTTTAGGTTTTTGTTTTGTTTGTTAATTTTTCTGGTCAAGATTTCTAACACTTTTAGTCAAAAGCTGGGCAAAGTCACTCACAGTGTAAACAAGAGGCAGAGGAAATTTCAGTAATAAGGTCTTGTGCCAAATCTACCAATCAATTTGCAGGCAGTGAGTTGAATATAGAAAAGATAAAGTAGTTTTTTTTTTTTCGTAGGAATGAATTGTTTTTCTCCTCTGGTCTGTAAATAAATCAGGAACTTCAAGGTCAGAGGTGAATTGAGCTTGAAGTCAACCCCTGATAGCGCAGGGGCCTCGTGAGTTATACTGTTTTTTTGTAAAAATAATGGCATGTTAGAAAGTGCTAATGTTACACCTACCAATTTAAAGACAAGTGGGAATCACGGGGAGTGATATTAACCGCGTCAGGAGTGACAGTTTTGGCTCTAACTGGTTTGAGAATGTAAATTTTGGGGCGGAACCCAAAACCTTAAATGTAGCAATACTGTTTTGAATGAACAGATTGGGGAAAAATTGTTGTTCAAAGTCCTAATTCAGTTATTTTGTGACAGTTGGACCCATAGACTGTATAATGAGTGGACGTAACGACATTCGGCTCAAACTGAAGCCTCCAGCAGATGCTCCGCCCCCTGGTGTCTGGCTGCAGTATAGGTCATAAGCCCCGCCTCCCCATGTATTCCAGATATGAGCCGGGAAAACTTTAAAAAATTACGATACCTCGTAGAAACGTTTCTCTCATCTTTATGCTAAGGTAGTATGACGATGTCATCTGGCTGCATGGTGTTCAGGTGTTTTTTTTCCTGAGAAGTTAGTTTCTCATTAGTTATCGGACGTTAAAAAACGCGATATAAGTTTCGTCTTTACGATAGTTGACAGCTGCAGTTGGTGTGTAGTTTTTACCGGGGATATAAGAAACTTCGGGAAAGAGCCAAAAGGAGACTAAACCTTCTGAAGAAGAAGAAACAAATATTTTTATTTCTCTTTTTTACTTGGCTCCACCGGAAACTCTCTACTGCGCAAACTCTGGCTGCACAATGGCGGCTAGAGAAACGGGGTTTTTTGGCTTCAAAAACGCAGAACGGTGACAGGCGGAAGCACGCTGTCTGTTCTATATACAGTCATTGGTTACAACAGCGTGGCTCTGTAGTAGAAGAGTGCAGCTGCTTGACTGACCTGCCTGCAGTGTTGTTAAAGGAAAGGTGATTAAACACAGTGGGAAACATGAACCTATCCCAGCTTTTTAGGAACATGTTGCAGGCATCAAATGAGTGAATATTTGCACAAAACAATAAAGTTTAACAGTTTGAACAATGAATATCTCGTCTGTCCATTCTATGGTTGGACCAATAAAGTTTTCCACCCGAGTCAATATGAAGCCGCTCAGGTTTGATTTTATTTCCAACTGTGAACATTAGCAGGTTTTTTCTTCCCTGTCACTCTCCAAACATGAAAGAAGTCAAACATGCAGCATCAGAGAGAAATATCCAGATGAATAACAGCGGTATCACTCTGCTGCTGCCTCTTTTACAGCCCCCCCCTACATGAAAAGCAATAAGGCACCTGGCTGTAATCCAAGCTTCTTAACGCTGCCAACCGTGGCCTCCACATCATTTTCTTTCTCCATGGTAACCTGGAGTCAGCAGTCACTAAAAGGTGACCTGTGAGGGCAGCGGTGGGGGTCAAATTGCTTTTGGTGGCTCGGTGTCCACTCCAGCTGAGGTTACTGAGATTAGACCAAGACGCTGGGATCAATAACTGAGATCATCGCCTCTCTCTCTGTCTTCTCTCCGTCCTCTCTCACTCCATCCATCCAGCTGTCTGTATCTAATCCTCTCCTCTTTGAAGCTGATATGCTCAGATATGTTTGCTTTTTCACTCTCTCCTGTGTTTGCCATCCTCCGTGAATGTATCAGATTTCACACTAACAAGCCTTTCGAGGAAACGGACCTTGTTGACATTCTGCTGGACGTAGGGGGGGGGATGGTCGAGCGGAGGAGGACACGCTGCAGAGAAAAGGTCTTTAAGGGACAATGTTTGTGGGAGGGTGGGATTAGTTGTTTGGCTTTTATTCTCCCAGAGGTCGTAAAGCTGCCACTCGGCCTTCATTTAGAGCCGGGCCTGCGGGGTTGAATGGATGGAAGGGATCGGGAGGGAAACTGAAGCTTGACTTCGACTTATAGTGTCGTCTTTGAGCTCGGGGCGTGAGGGGAAGACAGAGAAACACTCAGGCTGAGGTTCTTGGTTATAAAACGGACACAGAAGGAGGGGGTCGTTTAATTCACACAGTGGTCTTTTTTGTCTTTACGGGAAAGTAAAAAGACTTTTAATGTCATTTAAATCACAAAATGTGTTATATTTCACAAATATGGGCTGCACGACACTGGAAAACCAAACATTATTTGTGTTTGCAAAGAGTCTTAATCATGTTGATATCTATTAATTATTAGTATTAGTCTATAACAGTGGTTCCCAACCTTTTCCAATTCCACTTTTAAGTCTCAAAAATGTTCGCAACCCACATCTGACCCTACAAGTACTAATGCTGTATGTATAATGCTATATAAAACGTAATAACCATTTGCCCACAATGTAACAACTGGTTAAAGTTTGGGATAGTGATTAGATTTTTCGGTTATACAACATTTGTTTTATTTGTTTTATTGCATTTTTTAGTTACATTTCAGACCTGAAATTTGGGGTCATGTTACATATTGGGCTTTAAAATGCCCTGTTACGCTGCATTATGTAATAACGCCGCATTATGTAAGTGCAACACCCGCATTTCGTAATAATCAACGCAATGTGTAAGAGATTATTACATAATGCGGGAAAATTTATTACATATTGCGTTCAAAGATTTTATTACAAAATGCATCAGATTATTACAAAATGCGGCGTTATTACAAAATAAAGTGAAAATTTATTACATTATTACTTTGCACAGTTAAGTATTTTATTCTGTCTATTTGTTAAAAAGGCTAGTTGATTGTGTTCTTCTTTTATTCTCTTTTTTATTGTATATTTGTATATATTTATTATTCTCATTTCTATGATTGGGCTTGCTCCGGGACCAGGGTAACCTAATTTCGTCCCACCATTGTTTTACATGGGTTGAATGACAATAAAACTCCTTGAATCCTTGAATCCTTGAATAATGCGGCGTTATTACATAATGCGTCGTAACATGCCCTCTTAAAGGACTTTTCTCATATACAAATGTTTGAACATGTTTAATATCCTCTGAGTTCTAGCATTTTAAACATTATTCTATTTATTTGCATCTTTATATAATTACCCTTCATTAAATTTCAGACTATCTTGGAAATGATTTGGCCGCCCACTTGCAATACCACTGCGGCCCACCAGGGGGCCATGGCCCATAGGTTGGGAAACACTGGTCTATAATATTTCAGCACAGACTTTCTACCAATTAGTCAGAGAGACAGCGGCTCACAGGGTTTGTCCACCTCCTGTGTTTTGCCTTTTTTGTCAGCTTGTATAATCTTTTTCCAGAATCAATGAAAATTAAAGTTTAGAGACATTTCTAGAACAAGCTCAATGCATTTAGTGAAGATGTTCCACTAAATGCATTGAGAAAAAGGGCGATTTCTGCAGGAAGCAAAGCAAACTATAAGCGACGCTTTACTGTGACGTTAAACTACGACTGTTTCAAGTTTAATGGCAGCTCATGGTCGATCAGAAGATCTAAATTTATAGAAACTTGACTGAAAGGCTCAAATATATTGCAATGTATTATATACAGTCATGAACGAAAGTATTGGAAATTTTCCAAAAAATACACCATTTCTCCCATAAATTGCTGCAATTACAAATGTTTTTTGTATTTTTTCCTTGATGTGCATTGGAAAAACACACAAAAAAATGAAGAAAAAGCCAAAATGGACACAATTGAAAAAGTGTGATTTCTGCAGGACGCAAAGCAAACTTGAAGCAACTGTGAATTATAAATATTTAACTACAACTGTTTCAAGTTTAATGGCAGCTCATGAAATCATACAGCATGTGAAGGAGGAAGTGAAATAAACAACAAAATGGTCGATCAGATCAAATGTGATTAGACGCAGACAGGATACAAAAACTTGACCGAAAGGCTCAAATATATTGCAATATATTAAATACTTTCAGATGTAAATATTGCATAGAGCAGTGATTCCCAACCTGTGGTCCGTGGCCCCCTGGTGGGCCGCGAAGGTATAGCAAGTGGGCCGCGAAATCATTTCCAAACAAGTGTTTTATTGCAGTGTAATTATATAAAGATACAAGGTACAAATAGAAAAATTAAGAGACAAATACAAATAATAACATTCAAAATGTTTAACTCGGTTAAGTTTTAAAGGAAATTAAAACAGTTCTGATTTTAATATATGAAAAAAAAGTCCCCTAAGAAGGCATGTTATTCCTCTAAAGATAGCATGACCTGAAAAATAACGACAACCTGAAATGTCATTGAAAAAAAATGTAAGAAAGCCCAGATTTTCAAAAATTGTCAAAACTGTAACCGGAGTGCTGAGCCCGAAATGTAACAAAAAAGCATAAAGTAAAACCCAAAATATAATAATTGTACCAGAATGTAACAAGTTGTCATAATTTGGGCAAAAAGTTACTACGTTTTCAGCTTAACGTCAATTTCATTATCTACCAGATATCACATTTTGGGTTTTATTACGTTTTTTTAAATAAAATTTTGGGTCATTGTTACAAATGGGGTTAAAAAAAAACCGTACATAGCGGTATGTATTGGGTTGGAGGTGGGCCTCAAACATTTTGAGCTTTAAAAGTGGGCCCTGATTTGGAAAAGGTTGGGAACCACTGGCATAGAGGCATATTGTGATAACGATACTAGAAAAAGACTGAGAATTAATAGCAAAAATTGACAGTGAACAGTGAAAATCTGAAGGGCATCATGGTTTTTGACAACACATTCTTCAACTCATTATTTATAAAAAGTGGAGTCAGCAAAATCCAAGCTTAAAGAGGATTTCAACTTTTTAAATGCTTGTTTTTTTTCACATGAAGAGGCTCAATTGTCTTTCTTACTTCACCTGAAGACTCAGTAAAAGTGAGATCTTCCTGAGCTAAAGACTCATCCAGAACCAAAAACCTAAATGTGACTGATGTAATTAATTCACGTAAATGTTACGGTTTAGTCAGAAAACAAACAGAGTGAAGCCTCATTATAGATAAAACCCCTTTAACACAACATTTAATGATGTTCTCTTCTTTGTTTCCATCTGACAGCCAGTAATCCTGTCCGCCCACACCACCCAGGGTCTCCCCTGATCCCACACTCGGATTACCCACAAACCCATCTGGCGCATGGCAGCCAGCAGGGTGTGCAGGATCCGTGCCCGGTTGCCAAAACAAACAGGAGCTCCTCTTTTTAATCCTGACTGTTAACGGCAGTTTAAAAGCAGACAGGCCTCAGAGCTGAAACCCAGAAACGCTCTGAGAGGTGTGAGGTGGAGATGTTTGTTTGTGTCGGCCTGCAGCGCGCCGATCTGGGACGTGGGAATTATAGGGTTTGATTTAAAGTGACAGAAAGATTTAACGTGGTGGAGTGAGACATGAATGATTGTCACTGTTAAAGATACAGTCAGTGATTTTAGCTGCACTTCAGAAAAATGAAATCAAAGCAAGTGTTTGTGTCATGAAGCTCGCGGTAGTTCATGCAGGACACGGAAGTCATACGCCCAGATGTTACCAGCTGACAGGCTGATGTTCCAATCACATCTCTCCACCCCACTCAACCAATCACAGTTCATCGTAGCAATAAGGCGGTGTATTTAAACACCCTCCATTCACAACTAGTCCTGCTATTCCTATGCACCATTTCTCTGCTGAAACCGAAGTAACCTCCTCCACCCCAGCCTCCTCCTGTTAAGTCTGTATACATGTATGATATTAATGTATCATTTTCATGTACAAAGTATGTATCTTTTTCCCCAGGGGGTGATCTGCTTTGCACTCCCTGGAAAGCCCAAGCAGGCTGCTTAGGCCTGACATTTTTGGGTGCTCAAATTAAAAAAACTAAAAGATTATGAACCTAAAAACTTTGAAATGTTGGTCAACTACTGAAATCTGTTAGAAAACAAAGGCTGTTTTCCAAACCGCCTACTACATACTACATACTACAGTTGTAGGTAGTGTGACTGTTTTGTTGGACCTGTTTAGTCGTATACTACTCTGGATTTCAGGAAGTGGAGCTGATGGATTTTTTTTCTAATGTTTAACTTTATCATAAGTAAACTATGAGTACATTTGGCATTTCAGTCATTAATTCACCACATCAATCAGTGGTGAAGTTACAGGAGCAATAAAAGTAGATAAGTTAAATTAGATGTCAATGAGATACAAAGTAAAATAAATAAATGAAATTAAATATGTGAAGGAAGTTGTAATTTTTTTTGAGAATCGTTATGGTTTTTTCATTATTTTAGTGGTTCAAGGAACATTTTTAATTCATTTAGAAAAACAACAAATTCAGTGAGAGATAAAAGTCCCGATTTTATCAAATTTGTAAAGGTATAGAAGTTTATTACAGCAAAATCACCATATTTGATTTTTTTTATCTTGCACCAAAAGTTATCGTGTATTGAAAATGAATCTGAAACCAACTGACTTTTTATTTTTCCAGCTGGTGTAAAAACTGCGTCCTCATTACCCACGTAGGCTGTTAGTGTAAAATAAAAAGTGAAAAATGATTTAGGGGCTTTTATGAATTTGGTAAAAGTAAACAGCTCTTTCATGATGAAGTGAGCAGATTTACCGCTGTTTCTTTCCTGTCACTTCACTTTTATCTCTGGGACCGTTTCACATTTTTGTTGTTGTGTTGTAGTTGAGCTGATTTATTCCAGTAGGTGTCAGTAATTCACCTCAACCTGAGCGCCCCCAAACTGACAAACGCCATTAGCGCCGTGCATTGTGGGAAACAGTACGCCAGGTAGACTGGTCCGTTACAGACTGAGAAATTTTCTCGGATCAGTAGAAACATCCGGGAACTTGTAGTTTACTACAGATCTNATACTGTTTTTGGTTCATAAGTAGATGTTTAACTTGTTGAATGAATTGAATAGGAATCTCTAGTGAGAGAGTAATGTTCATTTCTTTGTGTGTTCAGTTTTGCAGCTTCTTAAGTAAAACTTCAAGCAGAAAATCTTGAGAAAATTAGGAAAACTTATGCAAACTCATCAGCATCTAATTATTCCCTCATTTTTCTTCCTGTCTTTCTGAATTTTCTCTTCACATTGTTGATAAAAGAGCAGAAAACCAGGTAGAATTTCTCAGCTCTTCGTTTCCTCGTTATTTTCTTTCTCATGCTGCAATCTGATGAAATTCAGACCCAGAAACTTTCCCGTCCTCCTCGACTGAGCCCTGCAGCTTTTCTTATTTATTTATTTCACAATGACAGCGGGGCGCGCGCAGCTGAAACCATTCCTCCCTCTCTTTGTCCGTGCCCTGAGACGACACCCTCCCGCCTCCATTGCTATAATAGGAGCGGAGAGGGAGGGAGGTAAAATGGAAAGCCATTGTGTGAATGCTTTCTGGAATATGTCCCATGGCACACATTCAAATCACCCTAAATGGAGCATCCAATGATCTGTAACTGTGCAGAGGAGATTGCCTCAAACAGCTTCCGCCTGCCCTCTTTCATTAGGAACTTATTAGGCCTGAATGGAAAGTAGGAGAAAGAAAAACGCCCCGGGCATCACTTGAATTGCGACTAAATACCCTGTCATTCTGTCAAGGGCACGGAAACAGAACAGGAGGGCTGTACGACAATTTGTTTTAACTTGGGAATGTTTCTCTTAGCAGAGCACAGTGTGGGGTTTAAAGGAAGTTGAATTTCTGATCTAATTTTTATCAAAGCTGATTCAGAATATGACAACGATTGCATGAGGTATTTTCCTCTCCCCCCCTCTCTGCTGGTTGTGTCAGGGGACGGCAGCTCAGAAGGTTGAATCAGTGAGGACACAGAAAGTGTGTGTCGTGTTACTGGGTGTGTGTCCTGGCGGTCGGCGCTCAGGGGGGGGCAGGGATGACAGGCAGAGGCCGGTGCACATGGTCTCCTGACAGATACTGCAGTGCAGAGATGGAGGGGGGAGGAGGAGGAGGAGGAGGAGAGAGGGCGGGGGTGGAAATACAGGTGCATGCTGACAGCAGTAACTCTGATTCTGAGCCGGAGAACGACTATTATTAGAACATCTCACCCTGACGTGATTGAACGGATATTAAGAATGCATGAGCGGCTCCGGGATCATTTTCACACGCTGCGTGGTGAGATGTTCTTATTCACAGATGATGATGAGGTTAAGATATCAACACGATTAACCACGCCTGTAGATTCACATCAGGAGAAAATAGGTGGATCGCTGATGTTTTTGGGGATGTGTGAGCTGCAAAGACTCAGGAAACTTAGTCCAAACCGATGGAGGAAGAAAATACTGGTGGAAAATTTACACTCATCAGCCCAGAAGCTGCACATGAGACGTTCTTGGACGTTCACACATGACGATAATCCAAAACACGAGACGGAGTCAACCTGCCATTGGCTACAGCAGAATAAAGTGAAGGTTCTGGAGTGGCCATCTCAGTCTCCTGACCTCAATATTTTCACAAAAAAAAAAAGGAAATGCTGACTTTAACCCTACAGTAGACAACTATTTAAAAGTTATTTACTCCTAAATTCAATGGTTCATGTGGTGGAAATTCATATTAGTCTGTGTCAGGATATTTTTATTCTTTTTAGGGCCTGGAAAAATGTTTTCAATTCTTTTTCCATATATATGTATTTTTTAAAGAAGTTATAGACAAACATTTGAGGGTAAAACAGCGTAAGAACTATAAATTATTCAGTGTTAAAATGGATGATAGAGAGTTAAAATGTTTCGCAAAGCATTAAAAAAAGATTATTCATGAAATTACGGGAAAAAAAGTCATATTTACAGTAAGTACACACTGTTTTAAGTTGAATGCTCAGTTAGAAATATATATATTTTTAAATGTATAACTTTTTTTTATGCTTTAAGACAAATAAAAACACTCAAGGGAAAAATCCTGACACTGACTTTCATGATTCATGCAACAGAGGGTTAATGTCAATTCACCTCTGACCCTGAGGTTCCTGATTTATTTACAGACCAGAAGAAAGAAAATAAATTAATTCCTACAAACAAACTACTTTATTTTTTCTATATTCAACTTACTGCCTGCAAATTGGTTGGTAGATTTGGCGAAAGACTGTATTATCATAGAAATTGCCTCTGCCTCTTGTTTACACTTTGAGTGACCTTACCTGGCTTTTGACTAAAGGGGTTAGAAATCTTTGCCAGAAAAATTAACAAAAAAAATGTTCCTAAAAAAGTGAATTTGGCCATTAGTTTAAAACACAAGGCTTGCCATTGGCTACAGCAGAATAAAGTGAAGGTTCTGGAGTGGCCATCTCAGTCTCCTGACCTCAATATCATTGAGCCACTCTGGGGAGATCTCAAACCTGCAGTTCATGCAAGACAGAGCAAGAATTTACAGGAACTGGAGGCTTTTTGCCAAGAAGAATGGTCAGTTTTACCATCTGAGAAAATAAAGACCCTCATCCACAACCAGCACAAAAGACTTCAAGCTGTCATTGATGTTAAAGGGGGAAATACACGCTATTAAGAACTGGGGGGTGAAAACTTTGAGAACTAAAGAAGGACTAGATTTATTGAGCTGTGTTTGTGAAGTCTGGTTATCCTGTATTTGTTTGATGTCACCGAGCTGCACCTGGTGGAGTGTGACTCCCGTCTAATCCCTGACACACAAACCTGGAGGCTTCCCCGCTTCGTGTGTTTCTTGTCAGCCACGATTACGCTGGAAATAGAAAACAGAGACACGTGAGGAACAAAGAGACGGTACAGTGTGTGACAGAAACATGCAA
The DNA here is from genome assembly GCA_008086565.1 of Thalassoma bifasciatum. Lineage (NCBI taxonomy): Eukaryota > Metazoa > Chordata > Actinopteri > Labriformes > Labridae > Thalassoma > Thalassoma bifasciatum. The sequence goes on from RPOG01000997.1 coordinate 101,749, forward strand.
AAGGAGCATCACAAATGTTGTGTGTCTCCCTCAGGTTTGATCCTCCTAATCAGAGTGTGTGTATCAAGCCTCCAGCACCTGTCCTCTCCTGAACAAACACGCTGTTACACCTCTCGCTGACGGATGCCTCCACATGCCCACGGTGTGTCTCAGATGCTGAAAAAACTCCACATCATGATGCTAATTTATTCACAGACCAGCTGCTGTGTCAAGATGATTCTGCAAAAGACAACCTTGAAAGTTTTTAATGAGCTCACATTGGTACAAAGCTGGGACACCGAGGTCACAGGAGTCAGGATACGTGTGTGTGTGTGTGTTGGTGTGTATTGGTGCATGCTTTTCTATCTGAAATGAAGAGAGCTCAGCAGGAGGGTAACAAGTCATTACCTCGACATGTCAACCGGGACAAAAACACAGCAGGACGACTCACAAACACACATACGGACTGAATGGTATTCAGGTCAACAGTGTGTGACCTGGAGCTTGGACTTTGTGTTGCATCAGATCCTCTTTGAGCGAGGAGATTTGGAAAAGTAGGCGGATTAAAAACCGGTAATGCAGGAAACTTGCAGGCGTGCTTTTCATACTTTGGATGTTTTCAGAGGAGAAAAAAATATGCGAGAGGAAGTTTAAAAGCTTTGTTTGAAGACTGGGGCATGTTTTTGTGATGCAATATTTAGAAGAAACATGAAATAGACAAATAAAATAATCAAATATCACAGGGAATTTTGCACGAATGGGAATATAAACCTTCAAGATGAGTTTANTTGGTGCATGCTTTTCTATCTGAAATGAAGAGAGCTCAGCAGGAGGGTAACAAGTCATTACCTCGACATGTCAACCGGGACAAAAACACAGCAGGACGACTCACAAACACACATACGGACTGAATGGTATTCAGGTCAACAGTGTGTGACCTGGAGCTTGGACTTTGTGTTGCATCAGATCCTCTTTGAGCGAGGAGATTTGGAAAAGTAGGCGGATTAAAAACCGGTAATGCAGGAAACTTGCAGGCGTGCTTTTCATACTTTGGATGTTTTCAGAGGAGAAAAAAATATGCGAGAGGAAGTTTAAAAGCTTTGTTTGAAGACTGGGGCATGTTTTTGTGATGCAATATTTAGAAGAAACATGAAATAGACAAATAAAATAATCAAATATCACAGGGAATTTTGCACGAATGGGAATATAAACCTTCAAGATGAGTTTATTTTTGGAAATACAGCCTACAAACATGACTAGAAGCTGCTTTCGTGATGAGTTTCTTCTCCTTTTTTTCTTTTCTGTTGTGCAGGGAGCGAATCAGCCGAGCAGTGAAGCAGAACATCTGCTGGTGATGGCCTCAGGTGGCTCAATCCCACATGTTCACACAGCACGACCAAAGCCTCGCTCACCTCTGAACCACCTCACCGCTAATTGATGCAATTACAGAGTCAGCAGAGGAGAGTCAGAGCGAAAAGACTGTGTTTGCTTATGTGAGGGAGAAAGAGGAGAAAGAGGAGGAGGAGGGGAGGTCGGTTTGTGGATTCAAGCATGTGGTGAGTCTGCAGACATCTGCAACGTCGATAACTGAAAAACACTCTCTTGGATCCAGTGTTTGAAGCTCCAGTTTCACTTTTCTGCAGCAGAGTTTTCTTTTTTTGAAAGCTGTTTGCAGTATAAAGTCTTATCAATGCAGGAGAAACATCAGCTTTAGAGTGAAATCTTTCGACAGTGTCACACACAACAGAAAGGGACTTTCTAAGTGATCTTGAAAAAGTCTCTGTGATTTATTTAGTGGTAATGATGGAAACAGGAGCTGGGCTGTCTGACAGAAAAGAGACACAAGAGCAGAAGAAAGATAAATGGGAGAGTGATAGAGCACGAGCTAAAGGCTAAAACAGTCTCTAATGTGTTTGTGCTAATGTTGATTCCTGTCCACATGCAGCAGTTATTCTGCAGTGATCTGTTCAAACCTGAGAGTCTATCAATAAAATGAAGAGCCAGGTTACGTTTGCTCTGCTTGGTGAGGTTGGAGTTGGTAGATGAGCCCTGGTAGGACACAACCAGGATTCACTAACGTTACAGACATGTATCAGAGCACCGAGCTGTGAGGAGCTAAGCTAAATGTAGCCAGCTACTAAACTACACACTACAACATGGAAAAGTAGAGTTATAAATAAAATCTGCTCTCTAAACTGAGACCAAAACTAACACATGCCTTGCTATATCACGACAGTCGGAGTGAAGGCTTATGGGAAATGAAGTCTTTTTTAGGTAGCTGGTTTAAAAGAGTTCAACTTTTGTGCTTTCCTCTCTGTTTGTTATCCAAACAAACCAGTCTATGCAGCAGATGTAGAAAAGTGAAAGGAAGTAAAACTACATTTCTAAATCAGTTTAGCAGAAAAAAGGAAAATTAACTATTTTTTTTTTGTCTGTTGTGTCTGGTCCATTGCAAGAAAACCACTAATGTTGAGCTCTTATAACTTCCACTGCAGCTTTATTCACATTTTGTGTTGTAGCTTTTTCAAATCAGTTTCCAAACATTTGCTGAGAATTAACCCCAAAGAAGCGACAAATGTCTGTACAGTGCTTTTATTTATTAAGTCTTCAGTGTTACAAAAAAAATGTACAATTTGTAGAAACTCTACTGTCAAAGTGAAACGCCCGCTCCGGGGCGGTGAAGGGAATGCACTTAGGGTCACTGGTTTCCTGGCGATAAGATTTAAAGTATTTGTGCTCCATCTCCTCAAAAAATCTGTGTTGTTTCATAGTAAAAAAAACTTCTTTTCTCCAACACAAACACAAAAAGTGGGATAAATATTGAGGAGGAAATGTGGAATAAATCTGTGCTGATAAATGTTTCTGATGTAGAAGTTAGTCCTACAGCTAAGGAGCTTTTATTGGGAATCAGATCAGCACTTAGTGAGGACTAACTGGTATCAGAGTTCCTTTAAATCTGTAAGTTCAGCCTCCAAAGGGCAGCTGCAGATTGTAGAACAGAGAATATGTCAATACTGCTTCAGTTCTCATGAGCAAATCTATTCCTCTGACCCCGAGGCCGAGCGTAAATGTTGTTCCGTTGGCACAAATCGCTCTGGATAAAACTCTGGATAAATCTCCACAAAGTGACGCAGAGCTCATCTCCTCCTGCTCCTGTTGTGCTTCACCATCTTCTTCCTCTTCAGGATCATCTCGTAAAGTTTCTCCAGACCCGGCTGGAGTCCCTGACCGTCCACGGCGCTGCAGCTCTGCACGTGATGCAGCGTGCACGCGCTCAGTTCGTGCACGGCGAGCAGCTTCTCCACCTCGCTCACTGACGCGGCCTGGTCCAGGTCCTGTTTGTTGGCGAGGACCAGAACGGGGACGCCCTGGTTCTCTGAGGTGCGCGTGATCTTGTGGAGCTCCACTTTGGCCTCCTCCATGCGCTCCAGCTCGGTGGAGTCCACCACGAAAACCATACCGTCTGTCCGTCTGGTGTAGGACTTCCAGAGTGGGCGGAGCTTCTCCTGACCGCCCACGTCCCACACCTGGAAGTTAATCGCCCGTGACGTCCCCACTGCCACTTTAATCTTCTCCGTGTTGAAGCCTTTAGTTGGGATCGTGTTCACGAACTCCTTCAGCTTCAAGCGGTAGAGGAGGGAGGTTTTCCCAGCCGAGTCCAACCCGATGACGACCACGTGTAAGGTCTGGAAGTTGGGCAGGAATGGCGTGTTGGGAGCGATGTCAGTCAGCTGGTTTCCCATGGCTGCAGCAAGAAATTCACACCTACTTAGGCGAGGTGACAGATTCCTGATTTAATCCTCTTTAGTTCGCTGGCATTTGGTTCCCGTCCCGTCTGCAGAGACCTTATCAGAGCAAACAAACACGGAGTTAGAGTTTAATGAGAGAACAATGGCTGCTGAAAGAAACTCACACCTACTTAGGCCAGGTGACAGATTCAGGGATTATGGAAATAAAAAAAGCAAAAATTTGAGTTAAAGGTTGAAATTTTGAGATAAAACTCTGTACTTCGCAGTCAAAGCTATGAGAAAAAGGGTCAAAATCTTTAGTTGGAAAGTCGAAATTTTGACCTTTATTTTGAAAAATTAAATAAATATTAAAACATGGCTTTCTTGAGGTTTATTTTTGGCCCATATTACGTCAAATTTTGAGATAAAAATGTTAAAGTTTTGAGCCAAAAAGCCCAAAACTTGAGGTTAAGAAAGTCAAAATTATAAGGCTGAGTTGAAATTATGGGATCAAAAAGGCAAAAAGGTCAAAAATCTTTAGATACAAAGTTGACATTTTGACCTTTTATATATAAAAATATCAACTTTTTGTACAGAGAAAATCCCAACGAATCATTTTTTCTTTTATTTCTTTACCTATTTGAGATGGCTTTTTATATTTGTATGATTTTTTTTTAGGCAACTAAACCAACTTTTCATCATAACTGCAAGAAAATGATTGAATTAAAAATAAATAATTGACTGTCTAGTGATTTTTAAAATTTTTATTGGCCATATTAAGTCAAGATTTTGAGATTTAAAAGTCAAAATTATCAATTTAAAAGTCAAAAAAGGTCAACATTTTTAGATAAAAATTAAAAACTTTGACTTTTAATCCAAAAATGTTGACTTAACAAGGGAAAAAAAAAATATCTCAACCAACTCTGTATTTCATTTTATTTCTTTAACTGGTGGAAATGGGCTTTTTCATCTTATATGATTTTTTGAAGGCAAGTAAATCAACTGTTTTTAACATAAATATGCGGAAAAAAAATCTCAGAATTATGACTCAGAAATATTATCTCAAAATTTTCCTGTTTTTTTTTTTCTCAGAAATCTTCCTTTAACATTTTGCAGTGCAGACTTACACCAGCACTATTCCAAGTAAATCATTAATTTGTTTTTAGAGTTTTTACTTTAATTTATCTTTAGTATTTTGAGTTTTTTCTTTACTTAACAGTTGGAATTTATTATGGACATTTCTTTACTGTTGCACATGACAATGAAGACTTTGCATCTTGAATCTTAAAGTGTGTTTTTTTATTCAGATTCCTGATTTAATCCTCTTTAGTTTGCTGGCATTTGGTTCCTGTCTTGTCTGCAGAGACTTTATCAGAGCAAACAAACACGTAGTTAGCATTTAATGAGAGAACAATGGCTGCTGAAGTAAAGCAAGTTTGTTATCTGAGAGGAGGAAAAGATAATAAACATCAGAGCAAATTCCACAGAGTCTGGTGTCATTTCATCCACCTTTCACCCTCCATTCCTCCTGCATACTTCATGAACTTTCTTATATATTATTCATACAAATCAATAAATGTCCTTGTTTTTCTTGCAGCATTACAGAGGAAAACAACATTTAATTGGCCAGCTGAGGTTTTCCTGCCCTCATCCTCTCAGGACAGCTCAACCTCAGGGCTTTTCTGGGGGCAGATTGATTTCATTGCAGTGGATGGATGATATGTATTCACTGCAGCAGCAGGACTAATCCGGTTGTTGTTGACATCCAGATAAACATCAAACAGCTGCTTATGCTTCATTCTTTGCTTTGTGGGACATGTTTATGAGCCTGAAACATCATATTTCATACAGTAACTCAAAAATTCCTCATCAATTTAACTCCAGGAAAAATGCACAGTCATGCTTTTTAGTGTTAAAGTCACTACTTCATTTCTTTGAGTGCATTTTTCCTGCAAATAATGCAGTTTAATGTGTTTGCTGCACTAATCTTGCTCAATACTTTTCAATGCATGTTATTTACATGATGCAATAAATATGCATATTAATGAATAACTAACAAATATCACACTAAGATGAACTTAAAGCAGCACTGGCTCTTTATCTAAGCTTCTATTAGGTAAATCTGTAGTTGCACAGAGCTACTTTGACTTAAATCTGCTCATTTAAACCCTCTCCTCCTCAGTGCAGGATGTAAAAAAAAAGATGTTCGTACCTCTTTAAATGTGCAGCAGAAACATTATCCTCCAGAAATAATCACATCCATACTCAGAGTTGTAAACAAACGCTGTTAGTCCTGACGGTCACATCCACTCTGCTCCTCATCTGAAACAGCTCTGAGGAAAAAAGCTCTGAGGCTCGAGCGCACAGCAGCAGCAGCAGAGAGCCAGGGTGACGTCACGGTCACCTGGAGTAGAGCCCCGCCCCCTGCAGGTGGGAGAGAGAACTGCGCCTTCTGAGGGAGAGCAATTTAATCCAATGGGACAAACTGTGACTAAACCTTACAAAAATACACTAGATTAAATGTGATTGAATTTTATTTTGATTTCTTAAATACACTTTTATTATTACTATCAGGAAGTTTAATGTATATCTATGGAAAAGGATGAGGGTGAGTGGTATAAAAAGAAAAAATAAGTTCCAATATTTTTGAATTATGTTTTTGTTTTTTGTTTTTTCCTTCTCTTAATGTGTGTATGTAGATATGTATGAAAATGTTAATCTAGTTGTATGGAGATATGTATGGGTGTATATGCACTCTACGTTTGTTTAAATCCTTCTCAGTTTGTTCTCAATTCAATTTCATACTTAAATACTCCATACATACTATGTGTACTATGATATTTGAATCCATTGCCCCCCGCCCTTTTTTATTTTTATTATTATTATTATTATTATTATTATTACTATCAGGATTTTTTTTTAAATTATTATTACTTATCTATTTTATTTATTTATTCATCTATTTTCCTCTCTCTAAATTATTTATCCACCCCACCTTTTTTATTTATTTATTTATTTTATTATTTTTTAAATTTAGTTTAAACTCTGCTTCTCCCTTTCCGTCTGTTCGTGTTCAATTATCTTTGTTCTTCAATTGATTTTAAAAACTTTGCTAAAATGTTTAAATATAATGGTAAATATAAAAATGGAATCCATAACAGAAAATCTTAAAAGGAGATATGAATGTACATTTAAAATGTTTGCAATATTTTTTTCTCATTAAAAACATATTTGACAAAAAATATTTTTGAATTATTATTCTGAAAAAAATTAAGATTTCTAGCTTTCCTCAGAATAATATTGATAATAATAAAATATTGGAACATATTTTTTTTATTTTTCTAGTAGCCCTAATACTCTTTGTATGGAAGCCCATGTCTGCCAGGATAAAATACTTAAAAATAAAAACTTGGCTTTCTTGAGACTATTATCATTAATAGTGTCATCATTTTTTTGGCCCATATCAAGTCAAAATTTTAAGATAAAATGTCCAAAACTCAAGGGAAAATAGTCCAATTTGTGAGTTAAAAAAAGCAAAAATTTGAGTTTAAAAGTTGAAATTTTGAGGTGAAGTCAAAATTATGAATTTAAAAGACAAAGCTATGAGAAACAAAGATCAAAATTTTAAGATAAAAAGTTGAAATTGTGACTTTTAATCTAAAATTTGTGACTTAGTGTGCGAGAAAAAAAAATCTCATCCATGTATGAATTTTTGAAGACAACTAAAGCAACTTTTTTTTTTATCATTACTGTGGGTAAAAAAAAATCCAGAAGTCACATTCTGACTCAGAAATATTATCATAATCTCAGAATTTTGCTTTTTTTCCCCTGAGGATTATCTCCTTAAATTTGTATTTCACAGTTTTATCTTCTACTTGCACAATTTTATTACTTCATTTCCAAATACAAGCCAAGTTAGAAACACACTTAAGTATTTTCAAGAGGTAACTTTAAGCTTAATTTATGACAAAAAGCGACTAATTCTGCACCTTTCTGTCACTCTGTATCTGCAGAACATGTTCAGAGAAGCATTAGCGCCACCCTGTGTTTGCTTTAGGAACTTCATGATCTCAGCAATTAAGTTTTATAGAATAATCTTCTAGTAGATGTTTGTCTTTGACTCACTTTTCAATCTTGATTCTCTGATATTAAAAGTTTTCATCATTTTCAATCACATTGTGTCCTTTGGGTCAGAATTGAGAGATTTTGACATATAGACCGTTTAATATAGTGCAAATTAAAAAAGATCATCGGCAAATTTCTCACTTATTTACAGAACAATTGTCATCCTGATGGAAAAGAAAACACAAACAGAATCTCTGGTAAATTTACAGGCTGTCAGTAAAAGTAAAAAAAAACTCAAACATCTTCAGTTTCAGAAAAGTGCACACATCTCAAAATCAGATTCACTGTCTTTAAAGAAAAAACAGCTTTTTCGTATTATTCAGTTATTAAGTGGTTGATCTGAGTCTCACAGGCGGATAAAACCACACACAGACCGGGAAGCAGAGCAGCGTCACAGTTTTTTTTTATCATTACAGACCAGATCACGGCGCAACGCAGGCGGAATATTCATCACTTCACGCTTCTGTGTTTTTCATTTGGATTTCATCATCTCACAGGATGTGGGATTGTGGAGTTGGTGCCACAGTCGATATACTCGAAGGTGTCCAGAGACAGCTGCTCCGTGTGCGAGAGATAAGAGATGTTCATTGTTATTCTGCAGAGAGAGAGAGAGACAGAGAGAAAGAGAGAGAGAGAGAGAGAATTATTGGAGACTGTGAAAGCTTCCACATGTTGTTATTATATTCTTTGAGCAGCTCTTATCAGCTGTTTCTCTCTGCGCTGTTTCCTCTTTCAGCTCTTTGTTTTGGTTAAACGGCTGAGGAGCTGAAAATAGGTGCGTTTAAACTCACAAAAAGCTGCACGCGCATCGACAAACAACACACAAAGTAGAGACAACTCATATGTTTTTATCTCAGTCTTGCGCGTTGTGGTTCAAAAAGCCGACTCTGCGTTATAAGTTTTTGTGGTTTGAGTGTTTAACAGGCAACACTTACTGCAGCTCCAGGAATAAAGTGTGAATCTTGATAGAAGTCGATTTGCAGTAAGAGCTGAAAGAGATGAAGAAATTGATAAGTTATCAACAAATTAATAAGATAAACTCTTATTTCTGTTTGCTTTTAACTTACTTTAGTCCTTTATCTGCAATGGGAAGGTCGATCTTTACGGTGTACTGCAAACCAAAAGAGAAGTGAAACTCAGTGACATGAAATAAACATTAACATTTTATCGTCATTTACCACACCAATTCCAAATATTCACTCATTTTGAATTTGAAGCCTGTAACACGTTCTTAAAAAGCTTGGACAGGTTCGTGCTTCTCACCGTTTCATCACCTTTCCTTTAACAACACTGCAGGCAGGTCAGTCTAGTAGCTGCACTCTTCTACTACGGAGCCACACTCATAGACTGTATAATGAGTGGACGTAACGACGTTCGGCCCAAACTGAAGCCTCCAGCAGATGCCCCGCCCCCTGGTGTCTGGCTGCAGTATAGGTCATAAGCCCCGCCCCCTGGTGTCTGGCTGCAGTATAGGTCATAAGCCCCGCCCCCTGGTGTCTGGCTGCAGTATAGGTCATAAGCCCCGCCTCCCCATGTATTCCAGATATGAGCCGGGAAAACTTTTAAAAATTACAATACCTCGTAGAAACGTTTCTCTCATCCTTACGCTAAGGTAGTATGATGATGTCATCTGGCTGCATGGTGTTCGGGTGTTTTTTTTCTGAGAAGTTAGTTTCTCATTAGTCATTGGACGTTGAAAACCGCGATTTAAGTTTCGTTTTACGATAGTTGACAGCTGCCGTTCGTGAGTAGTTTTTCTCGGGGATATAAGAAACTTCGGGAAAGAGCCAAAAGGAGACTAAACCTTCTGAAGAAGAAGAAATAAATATTTTTATTTCTCTTTTTTACTCTGCTCCACTGGAAATTCTCAACTGCGCAGACTCTGGCTGCACAATGGCGGCTAGAGAAGCAGGGTTTTTTGGCTTCAAAAACGTAGAACGGTGACAGGCGGAAGCACGCTGTTTATTCTATATACAGTCAATGGCCACGCTGTTGTAACAGGAGCAGAATGTGTCTTGGTTTCATTGTCTTGCTGAAATAATCAGGGACGTCCCTGAAAAAGACAAAGTGTCTTGGATGGCAGCAGATGTTGCTCCAAAACCTGTTTGTACCTTTCAGCGTTAATGCTGCCTTCACAGATACTGGGACAGTTACCCATGATGCCATTAGTGTTGTTGGCGTTTGTGTGTGTTGTTGATGTGTGACTTTGTCTTTGCATGGTAGAGTTTGAACTGTCACTTGTAGATGTAGTGATGAACTGTGTTAACTGACAATGGTTTTCTGAAGTGTTCCTGAGCCCACGTGCTAATATCCTTTACACAATGATCTGGGTTTTTAATGCAGCGCCGCCTGAGGGGTCAAAGGTCACGGCCGTTCAATGTTGGTTTTGGGCCTTGCTGCTTACGTGCAGAGATTTCTCCAGATTCTCTGAATCTTTTGATGATATTATGGACTGTAGATGATGAAATCCATCAATTCCTGCAGTTGGACAAAGCTGAGAAACATTGTTCTTAAACTGTTGGACGATTTGCTCACGCGGTTGTTGACAAAGTGGTGCTTTTTAGGAATGTGCTGCAGCCATCAAATTCGAAATGAGTGAATATTTGCGAAAAACAATGAAGTATCTTGGTCAAACAGGATTTGCAAATCATTGTATTCATTTTAAATCAGGTCATGTGACTCACAGATTTCATGGAGCGGGATTTAATGGAGGTCATGTTACAAATCTTCGTCTTTCCCACGACTGCAGCAGATATCAGCCCCTGCATGTTGAACTCCAAGATCTGAACTGGGACGTAGTTTTCGTTGGTGATGTTGATGAGATTCTGTGACAGGAAGTAACACAAAGACAGACAGGTTTTATTAACAGTATTTTCACACTTGCACGTGTACTTCACTGTGTGTGTTGCTGCTGCTGTTACTAACCGTGACCTCCATTTCAACCGTGTCTGGGGTGAAGTAGACCATGACTGACAGGACGGACACGGGCGTGATGCTGACGCTCCGAGGGAAGAGGAAGAAGAGGATCAGACAGCAGATCAGGAGACACACCACCATGGAGACACACACATACAGCTTTCTGGAAAAAAAAAAAAAAAAAAAGTACTTGAGTAAAAGATGATAGAGATTTAAGGAAATATCTGAAAAATCTTTGAATGTCTGACATGTTTAAAGAGCATATTGCAGGTTATTTATTTATTTATTTTTATTAACACTTAACACGGTCTGATAGTGACTGTAGAATACGTCAATTATTCTTTTTTTTTGCGACAAAAAGGCACAAATTTAAAGGATGAAGTGGCTGTTTTCAGTGTACCTGTTCTCTTTTTCTCCTTTATTAGAATAATTTAAACATTACAAAAAAGAGCAAACAAATACGGAACACACATACAGACACAGCACCAGGATTTTAAAATAATTAAGAAAAGAAAATCAATATTTTTGAGCAGCTACGGTGGTATTTTCCAGAATAAAGTCTTTTTTTCTTTTTTTTTTTTTTTGAAAATTGGTTCAAATTGATGTCATACTGATTAGCCAGTAGTTTAACCCTGTGGTGCATAGTGGTCGCTACAGTACACTGGCTACAGCAGAATAAAGTGAAGGTTCTGGAGTGGCCATCTCAGTCTCCTGACCTCAATATTTTCACAAAAAAAAAAAAAAAAAACGCTACAACTCACCAGGCCCCTGTGTTATCAGGGGTTGACTTTAACCCTACAGTAGACACCTATTTAAAAGTTATTTACTCCTAAATTCAATGGTTCATGTGGTGGAAATTCATATTAGTCTGTGTCAGGATATTTTTATTCTTCTTCGAGCCTGAAAAAATGGTTTTAATTTTTTTTCCAAACATATTTATATTTTTTTTTAAAAGTTATAGAGAAACATTTGAGGGTGAAAAAGCTTCTAAACTAAAATTATTCCGTTTTAAAATGGATGAACGAGATTTAAAATGTTTGCAAAGCATTAAAAAAGATTATTTCTGAAATTACCAAAAAAAAAAAATTCAAACAAAAAATAAATCATATTTACATTAAGTTCACACTGTTTTATGTTGAATGCTCAGTAAATAATATCTGAAGAAAAAAAAATTATGCCTTGAGACAAAACCAAAACTCTTTTTTCAATCACTGCGTCATTTGACGTCACTAAGGGGAGTGTTGTTTTATACAGTCTATGGTGTTGACGCTGATCCATGTGTTTGATAGGAGGAAGTGAATGAGAGCGGGGGTTTTGAGTCGTGTTTCTTGTGTTTCTACAAGTTTTTTTATTTAATTTGATCGTTCATAAACATGGCTCAATATTGCATTCTTACTCTGGATGCAAAAATAGAAACTTAGAAGGACATCGAGTCGATCATTTCCCCAAAAGGAGGAAAGAATTTATCTGTGCTCGGTTCGTTTTATGCAGCTGAAGAAACTGGACTTTAACTCTGCAAGAGTCACAGAAAAAAACATCATCTGTGGTGACAGGAAGATTATATTCCTGGTTTTATGATGGAGTTCAGGATCAGATACTGGAGCCAGGACCAGGGGAGATGATGGAGGTTTAAGTCCGAGGCAGCGACACTTTGAGCGGCAGCAACAACAGCTCAGCTCCAGGAGTCAGATCATGGAGACAAAGATTTACCTGAGATTCATCCCGACACCTGAGCAAAGTAAGTCTTCATGTTTGTTTTCTTACCCTGGATTAGTACAAAAGGGTCAATGACAAAAAGAGGGTCTAAAAACTTATTTTTAAAAAGTTCTTTGAAAATGGATAAAAACATATTTCTGAGAGAAGAATTATGTTTTCTAACAGATTTCAGTAGTTGACCAATATTTCAAAGTTTTTAGGTTCATTATTTTTTAGTATTTTTAATTTGAGCACCCAAAAATGTCAGGTGGTGCAACCAAATATATGGAAATATATTTATATGTTCCTGTTATTTTTTCTGTGTGAAATTATTGGCAAGTATCTCTCAAGTGTCTGTAGTGACTCATACATTTTCATTTTGTGTGTTTCATTTGTTTTATTTGTGAATAAGATAAATAATTTGATGTTAAAATAACATTTCACATTATTACATTGGTTGTTCCACCTGACATGGAAATTGTTCCAGTCACCAATGAAGTGAAAAAACCTTTTTTATCAGTATTTCAGAGAAATCTACAAACTTTTCCACTTGGTCACAAATGTCATTTGGGCTCCTCTGGCTGATGCAGTTTCCTGTTTCCTGTTTTATTCTCTTCACTTTAAAATAAAAGTCTAATGTTACGGTTGCACCACCCTGACATTTGACAAGGTGAAAATTACGGGACAAAAGTTTTTTACATTTCTCAACAGCTTTAAAATTCTTTTCATTTGCAAAGAATGTTTTATTTAAAAAGGTTCAAGCATAAAATAATGCCACTGTATTTTTAATTTCCATTTACAATAACTGACATTCAATTTTTAGAGTTTAATTACTGTGGATACTTGTCAGGACGGTTGCACCACCTGACATTTTGGGGGTTTGAGGAACCAAAACACAAAAAAACATGTTATATTTTAATAGTTTAAAGATGTGTTCAAATAACACAGGTTTCATAGAATAAAGAAATACATGTGATGAAATACTAAAAAACTTTCATCATTTTAATCTTGTGGACCCTCGTATGTATAGGCATAGAGATTTTCTTCCTCTTCATTAACAGCAGTGACAGTCTGATCCATGTTTGTGTTAAATGGAGACATTTTCAGCAGAACTCCCCTCATTAAAAAAATACTAAACCGTCTCCTGCAGACTTTTTGCTTCAATAATTTCTAAAATTCCTTCAAAACATTATTTTTAAGTAACTTTCCTATGATTTTATACAAACTTATATTCAACCTGCAGTATGCTCTTTAAGCCCAAAGTCACTTTTTTATTTCTCTTACGTGCGTCTGGGTTTCAATCTGACGTC
>RPOG01000997.1:116039-197493 GCA_008086565.1 Thalassoma bifasciatum
ATTTCAAAGTTTTTAGGTTCATTATTTTTTAGTATTTTTAATTTGAGCACCCAAAAATGTCAGGTGGTGCAACCAAATATATGGAAATATATTTATATGTTCCTGTTATTTTTTCTGTGTGAAATTATTGGCAAGTATCTCTCAAGTGTCTGTAGTGACTCATACATTTTCATTTTGTGTGTTTCATTTGTTTTATTTGTGAATAAGATAAATAATTTGATGTTAAAATAACATTTCACATTATTACATTGGTTGTTCCACCTGACATGGAAATTGTTCCAGTCACCAATGAAGTGAAAAAACCTTTTTTATCAGTATTTCAGAGAAATCTACAAANAAAAGTTTTTTACATTTCTCAACAGCTTTAAAATTCTTTTCATTTGCAAAGAATGTTTTATTTAAAAAGGTTCAAGCATAAAATAATGCCACTGTATTTTTAATTTCCATTTACAATAACTGACATTCAATTTTTAGAGTTTAATTACTGTGGATACTTGTCAGGACGGTTGCACCACCTGACATTTTGGGGGTTTGAGGAACCAAAACACAAAAAAACATGTTATATTTTAATAGTTTAAAGATGTGTTCAAATAACACAGGTTTCATAGAATAAAGAAATACATGTGATGAAATACTAAAAAACTTTCATCATTTTAATCTTGTGGACCCTCGTATGTATAGGCATAGAGATTTTCTTCCTCTTCATTAACAGCAGTGACAGTCTGATCCATGTTTGTGTTAAATGGAGACATTTTCAGCAGAACTCCCCTCATTAAAAAAATACTAAACCGTCTCCTGCAGACTTTTTGCTTCAATAATTTCTAAAATTCCTTCAAAACATTATTTTTAAGTAACTTTCCTATGATTTTATACAAACTTATATTCAACCTGCAGTATGCTCTTTAAGCCCAAAGTCACTTTTTTATTTCTCTTACGTGCGTCTGGGTTTCAATCTGACGTCGTTACATGGAATTACAGCAACCAGCTGATCTGCCTGACCTGTGGACACAAATGGATCAAAGGTCAAAATAAAAGGATAAAATGACAAAATTACGGGTTCAAAATTCATAATAAGGAGGTTTAAAAAGTGAAAAATACGAGATAAATCGCACAAGTCTGGACAAAAAGTCAAAGTGAGATAAAAAATTGTAAATCAAAAGACAAAAATACTGAACAAAGGGATAAAAAGTTAACAAAAGTTAAGAAAAAGTCAAATTAAGGGGATGAAAAGTCAAAGATATGGACAGTTAAATTTTAGAGATAAAAATATGGGTTAAAAAGTCATAATAAGGAGGTTTAAAAAGTGAAAAATACAAAAAAAAATTGTACAAGTCTGGACAAAAAGTCAAAGTGAGAAATTAAAAATCTTAAATCAAAAGACAAAAATACTCTACGAGGAGATAAAACTGTAACAAAAGTTAAGAAAAAGTCAAATTAAGGGGATGAAAAGTCAAAGATATGGACAGTCAAATTTTAGAGATAAAAATATGGGTTCAAAATTCATAATAAGGAGGTTTAAAAAGTCAAAAATATGAGATAAATTGTACAAATCTTGACAAAAAGTCAAAGTGAGGAATTAAAAGTTTTAAATCAAAAGACAAAAAATATTAAACAAGGTGATAAAACTGTAACAACAGTTAAGAAAAAGTCAAATTAAGGGGATAAAAAGCTAATTTTAGAGATAAAAATACATTATTATGAGCGAAAAATTCATAATAAGGAGGTTTAAAAAGTCAAAGTGGATTGCAAGTAAAAGTAAGAAATGTGCAATTTTAAATCAAAAGTTAAAAAGTCACAATAAAGAGGTTAAAAGTGAATATAAGAAGGTGAAAAGTCATAGTTGTTTTTACTAAAATGGGTTTAAGGTTGTGATATCACCAAAAATGATGCAGTTAATGTCCCTAAATGTGGGTAAGAGGTCAAAGTTTAAAAAAAAAAGGAGCATCATGGGTTTGAAAAGCAGAAATATAACGTCCAGGTAAGAAGTTAATCCTGTTTAGTTACTAGAATAATGTGGAAGTAGATAAACACATGAGCATATTTCCATTTGACCCAGTTCCCTTTGTGTCGAGACGGAAAAATGAAAGTTATGTGAACAAGAGGAGGAACAGAGCTGCATAACTTTGAGCCTGAATTTGCATGAATTATGTTTTAAAAAAAAGTGTTAAAGGAGAAAACTGACCTCTGGGGATTCGTCCGGTGCCACGGCACGTCGGGCAGGTGTCTGTTGAGGTGTGTCCGTTCATGGAGCCGTACGGAGGGAAAGACTTCAGCGTTCTTGTTTTCTCTGTCGAAGAATTATCCAAAGGTGCATCGTTGCTCTCTGATGTTCCCATGATGCCTTGTTAAAGAGAAAAAAAAAGACACCACACCTTTTTTTTTACTTTAACACAGTTTGAAGGTTTCATGACCGACCTGTGATAATCCTCACAAAACTTTAAACAGCCAATAAAACATCAGCGTCTGCACTTTTAGGGTCAGGATGTGAGCAGAGTCCAGCGTGTGAGAGCGACAGGAAAAAAAAAAAAAACAGCTGCGATGACATTTTTTTATAGATGGAAAACTGTTTAGTAAGAATGTTGTGCTTCTGTCGGCGTCACAGACTTTGTGGTGATTTCACAACAAAAAGGAGGAGAAGTGACGCCAGTTTGGATCAGGAAGCAAAACCATGAGAAAGCTTGAGGGAAAGACGATGGTTTGAGTCAGAATAGTCTTTAAAAGTTGACGTTTTTTTGTACTTTACACAAATAACAGGGTGTGAACACAGCAAAAATTGAAACCCAAGCAAGTCATTATGTCTTATTTGTAGTAAAAATTGTCTTATTTTTCTTAATTTGAGCCACATTCACCAGACCAGGTCATAAAAATGACCACTATGCACCACAGGGTTAATACAATAAAAGCAAAGTTTTAATAAGTAAATATTCCCCAGGGATTAATATCATGTTAAATAAAGGAACACTGCAAAAAAAATAATATCAAAGCAAGTGTTTATGTCTTATTTTTAACAGAAAAACTGTTTAATTTTTGTATGAGCCATATTTATTAAACCAGTCCAGTAAAATGTCCTGGAAAGTTTAATAAATGATGTCCGAAAAACTTGTAATGAGGTTAAAATA
Organism: Thalassoma bifasciatum; assembly: GCA_008086565.1. NCBI lineage: Eukaryota > Metazoa > Chordata > Actinopteri > Labriformes > Labridae > Thalassoma > Thalassoma bifasciatum. The sequence goes on from RPOG01000997.1 coordinate 119,159, forward strand.
TCTGACTTTAGTTCAAGAAAACAAGTTTTTTTTAATGTTTTTACTCATTACAAGCAATTCAGACATCGATCTGAATTTCTATCTTTCTCATAACTTGAAATAAGACATTTTTCTAGATTTGGATATTGAATCCGGCTTAAACCAAGACTAAAAAAAAGACAATTTTGACCAAAATTGAGACAAAAAAAACTTGTTTAGATGTCTGTTTTTGCAGTTAAGTGGTAGCAAACTGGATAATGGTTCAATAAATATGTTGATCACTACAATAATGCACTATTTACTTCCGTTTAGAGATAATATTGCATTTTATGACGAATTAAATTAAACAGGAGGATATAAAAGTAGCGATTTTGATCACAACATAGTAAAAAAAATAACATTATTATAAGAAATGTGTTAAAATGAAAGGTTATTGCATGTTATATATGTTTTACGCACAATCTGCTTGTTTGCAAAAGTGAAAGTGACTCAGCATGTTGTTTTTCACACGTGTATAAAAGCAGATTTAGCGTCACAGATTTTCATATTAATATCTGTGAAGTTTAATCAGACTAAGAATATTTAATTCAGTAGAAAACATGAAAACTCTGGATCATATTTTCTGTCACTTCCGCGTCGCCTTCACGTTGTTTACGTCCTGTTCGCGCAGACAGAAAAAGCTTTTCCTCACCTCTCATGAATGTAGGGCAGCAGATTTTCCTCTTTTTTTACTCGGTTTGACAGATTAAAGCTCTTACCTGCTGGAAATAATGAAGTTTAATCCCTGAAGTTTTGAGCTGAGTCACCGCTGGTTTGTCATGTTTGCAGCGTTTGTGACTTTGAGGATCAGAGAAGCTGATGTCAGAATAAAACCAAAGTGGGAGGATCACTTCCTTTTCTCCTGGGGGACAGTTCACATCAGGCTAAACATCATAGTTTCTGCTTTTTATCAACTTTCCTCTCTTTATATAGAGATAAAAATAATCACACTTAAATAAAAGATGTAGCATCTCATGTCAGCAGGGCCGGATCTAATTCTTACACGTCCAGAGGGGCTGATATTTGCTCTGAGGCCCCCTTTGGCCCCCACACTCTTACATAAATATTTTTTATTCTTCAAAAGTGTTTAAAGGGACGGTGAGGATTTTCTTAGTGATCCTGGAAAAAAAATCTCATATCCAGACATAGAACTGATCATAATCCACAGTTGAAAATGAGACTATCAGTATTAAAATAGGTTATTTACGCACAAGGCTTAAGCACAAGCTAAGGGCTAAAACGCAGGCTAAAGGCAAAAAAAAAAAGCTGACGGTTAAAACAAGGGCTAAAGTTGTACATTGCAGATTTGTATATGTTATGTTGATTTATATACATATATATTTGTAATTTTTGTTACTGTTTTAAAAACACAAAACCCCAATAAAAACAAGTTTGAAAAAAAAAAAAACAAGGGCTAAGGGCTAGAAAACAATCTAAAAACACATGCTAAAGGCTAGGAAAATAGGGTAAGGACTAGAAAAATTAGCTCAAGGCCAAAATGAGCAGAAGGCTAAAAACAACTTAAGACTGAAACACATTTTAAAGGCAAATCAAATGAGCTAAAGGGTAAAACACAAGCAAAATGCTCGAATTTGAGCTAAAGGCTAAGAAAATGAGTTAAAGGCCAAAAATGAGATACTAGCTAAAGTGTGCGAAGGGCTTAAAAAAATAATGAGCTAAAGGCTGAAACACAAGCTAAAGGTTGAATTAATTAGCTTAAGACTTAACACATTAGCTCAAGGCTAAAATGAGTAGAAGGCTAAAAACAGCTTGAGGCTAAAACACAAGCAAAATGCTCAAATGCGAGCTAAGGGCTAATAAAATGAGCCAAAATCTTAAACCCAGGCTTAAGGCTCAAACACAAGCTAAAGGCTAAAAAATGAGCTAAAGACTAAAATATGGAATATCGGAAACCCAAACTGAAGGGGAAAAAAAAGTGGAACGCTACTCGTCAGTAACTTCAGGGATCTGTCCTGGTTTTAGTCAAAGGAAATGCCAGAAAACGTGTTTTATACCAAGACAAATCAAACTAAACCGCTCAGTGGAAACTGGGTTTTCTTGTCAAATTCACACACATGATTCAAGCCCCATAAATAAGGAAAATAAACATTAAACAGAAGAAAGAAAGAGAAGGAAGACTCTTGTATTCAACGACATGTTGGTGTAAATGGCGTGCCCGTTAAAAAGGGAACCTGCGTGTTTGCAGTAAAAGTGAAAAACCCACTGCAGAAGTTTTGGGAAGTAAAAGTGTTCGAACATGAAATGAAAACATCACAACCAAAGCGGAAAATAAACATTTAAAGAGGACAATTAGGAATAAGTGAAGAGCCGTCACATGAATACGATCATGCCTTTTTTTCTGATCAAATTAATGTTTGATTTTATTCATGTGGAATCTTTTTAGACGTGACACTCATTAAGTTCAAAGAGGAAAACACTGATGTTGTTAAAGAGACAGAAAAGTGCACAAAGCTTTGGGTCAGAACTGTGGTTTATGACGACAAACATGAGCAACCACTCAGACTCAGACGACCACATCTAAAAAACAAAACATCACGTAAAGAGAAAACCCACAAATACTCAGAGACGACAAAGGAGTTTCATAACCCAAACATTTATTTAACACACTCCTTTACTGTATTGAAGCTTATTTTCAACAATTTAAAATATGTATGAAAAAAAAGAAAATTGGCTATGATATAATTTCTTTATTCTCCACAAAGAAAAAATCAAAATTTACACTTTTTTTGTCATAATTTTGACTTTTTATTGCGAAAAATCAACTTTTTATCAATAAATTATATTTTTTAATATAGTTTCTTCATCAAAATTCTGACATTATGGCTTGTAATTTCTACTTTTTATCCAATTATTTTGCCTTTTTTTTTTTTTTGAAAAAGAAAAATCAGCTTTTTTATCTTAGTGATTTGACTTTAATTTTTAAATTAATTCGGCTTCTGTAGCAAAATTCTGATTTTTTTGGCTCTAAATTTTGACTTTTTTCTCTCAATTTTCAATTTTAAGTCTCAAATTTTGACTTTTTAATTCATTATTTTGGGTTTCTTCTTGGCCATTCTGACTTTTCATCTAGAAATTTTGATTATTTTGTCTTAAAAATGTAACTTATTTCTCGTCATTTTGGCCGTTTCTCAAAGATTTGTACATTCTCACAATAATTCTGACTTTTTTATCTCAAAATTTTGACTCGTTAGTTTAATGTTTTGACTTTTTTAATCATAACTGACTTATGTTTCTCAAGATAGTGACTTTTTTAATCCCAAATTTGACTTTTTAATCTAATAACTTTCACTCGTAGCTCAAGATTTTGACTTTTAATTATAGAAGTTAGACATTTATTTAAAAATTTCAACATTTTATCTGAAGAAATGGACTTAAGTCTCTGAATTTTGACTGTTTGATTGATCCTAAAATTTCTACTATTCAGCTTGAAGTTTTGACTTTTTTACCACTTCAACAGCAATTTCTCAAGATATTGACTTTTTCCCTGGAATTTTTTTCTCGTAATCTCAGAACTTTGTCTGCAAGCTTAACATTTCGACTAATATTCATAAATTTCAATGCTTTATCTTAGAACTGGACTTTTCCCCCTCATTTTTTCATCTGAAAATTAAGACTTTTTAGCTCAAAATTCAACTTAAATTTTTCCCTCTGATATAATTTTACCGCCAAAAAGGAGGACGTGTCTGTGCAAAAAGGGACGTGACTCAGATTGTGTCTTGAGGTTTTGTAACTGAGTATTGGGTCAATGACAAAAAGGGTCTAAAAACGTATTTTTAAAAAGTTTGAAAATGGATAAAAAACATATTTCTGAGAGAAGAATTATGTTTTCTAACAGATTTCAGTAGTTGACCAACATTTCAAAGTTTTTAGGTTCATTATTTTTTAGTATTTTTAATTTGAGCACCCAAAAATGTCAGGTGGCGCAACCAAATATATGAAAATATATTTATATGTTCCTGTTATTTTTTCTGTGTGAAATTATTGGCAAGTATCTCTCAAGTGTCTGTAGTGACTCATACATTTTCATTTTGTGTGTTTCATTTCTTTTATTTGTGAATAAGATAAATAATTTGATGTTAAAATAACATTNAAAAAGGTTCAAGCATAAAATAATGCCACTGTATTTTTAATTTCCATTTACAATAACTGACATTCAATTTTTAGAGTTTAATTACTGTGGATACTTGTCAGGACGGTTGCACCACCTGACATTTTGGGGGTTTGAGGAACCAAAACACAAAAAAACATGTTATATTTTAATAGTTTAAAGATGTGTTCAAATAACACAGGTTTCATAGAATAAAGAAATACATGTGATGAAATACTCAATTCATGATGGAAGGAAATATTGCACTCGGACACAAAGAAAGGGACGTCACCTCATTGACCCTATTACGTAAACATACTGAACCTACACAGGAGTGACTTTTTCACCTTTTCATGAATCCAGTAAACCTGGAAAAGAAAGTTCTGCAGACGTATAAAAGCAGCGTGACCCACATTTGTTTCTCAACAACAGAGCAAAGAGACAAAAGGATGTGCAAATAGTTTATTGGCTGTTTGACAGTAGAAGGGTATTTAATGTTTACACTCTGTGGCAGAAGAATCATTTGACAAGCATACAGCAGTAGATATATTCAGAATTATTCTCTAGAGCAAGTTTCTCTTTTTAACACAGACAATCAACAGAAGAAAAAATGGTTCAAAAACTCCTCAAACCTTCACGCACACACACACACACACACACACAGAAAGAATAAATCAAATCAATCCTCACACTCACACCACTAATGTCAAACCACCACGTGTGTGAAGAAGTCAGTAAACTAAGAATCATCTCTCAAAAAAAAGGCAATGAACTGAAATAAAAGAGACTTGGTTCCACTATGAAGTGAAGGAATGTGAACTCAGAGACGTCTCAGTGCGCGGAAATGTCACTGGGTTTATTTTTTCAGGACGAATGAGTGAAAACGCAGGCAGGGAGAGAAACGATGACGCAAAGCAGACTGGTTTTATTTGTGTTTTTTTTTTTTTCTCCACGGTGACTGTGCTAAGACCACAAGAACAAGACTCATCTCTAAAGCCTCTACCTGTCATGCAGGTGTCGCCTAAAAAGCGGTAGAAAACATCCGAGTCTGAGCGGCGCGGGGGTCGCTCGGACCGTTTTGAATACATTCCACATGTCAACGTCTAAAATAACAGTACTCTGATACAGAAAAAGATTGCATTGTTTAGGCAGATTTCACTACAATAATCAAGAAAAGTCTTAAATATCTGGTTTTTCTCACGACTGCACTGCTGACCCATCGCAACCCACGGAGCTTCAAGTGGCACGATCTCAAAACGAGCTGGATCTTTCGTTTTTTTTCGTGACATTCGAGGGTTTTTACCGCTCTATCCGTGAGAAGAATCAAGCCAAAAGCCCCGTCCGAAGACGAATATGTTTGAGCGCCGAGGAAGCAGCTACGACAGCCACACGAACACTACGATGAAGAGCTGAACACACACTGTTAGTCCTGTCACAAACACAGCTCCTGCAGCGTTACACCAACATACACGGCTCTACGGCCAAGGTAAACAAGGCATGGCGAAGGTTAACAGCTAGTCATAGTCATTTACAAGTGTGTGTGCGCGCGTGTGTGTGTGTGTGTGTATCCAAATGTTGAAGCTAAAGGAAAGGCAAAGGCAGGAAAGCCTCATTTTCTAATCAAGTGCTTAAGAAACAATTTGTTAAACTGACTTTTATTATCCATCTTAATCCAAATAATCTAACTCTAATTTGGAAAATCTATAATTGCACGAATCTTCAGGAGATTTCTTTGTCTTGTTTTTGCAGGATTTCATATAAAGCCAGATGCAGTAAAGGGTGAGCGCGGGTAATATTATTTATACATCATCTTTTAAGGTTGATAAACTCCTTCCTGTGACTGGTTTAAAGCCTTAAAGTAAAGCCGCAGCGCTCTCCTCTCTCAGTGCAGAGTGCTGACAGCTTTGTTCTGACTCTCCTCCGCCATCTGCACCAGCTCGTTGACGGTGTGTAGCAGGCTGTAGCCGTGCTTCCTCAGCAGCCGCTGGTTGAGCCGCTGGTCTCTGAAGCCCATCTCCAGCAGCATCGCCATCATGGAAGGGTCCTGTCGGGTGGCCGGGTCGATGCCTCGCTGCAGGAGAGGAGGAAAAATTACTTATACAGGATGTATGAGCTTTATATACAACCCCAATTCCAATTAAGTACACTACTAAGACAAGATATCTACTGTTCAAACAGTATTTGTAATAATTGTTGAAGCTTTGGAGCTGGAATTCTTAGCCAGTCTAGTAGCTGCACTCTTCTACTACGGAGCCACGCTGTTGTAACAGGAGCAGAATGTGTCTTGGTTTCAGAATCTTGCTGAAATAATCAGGGATGTCGTAGCATGAGTTGCTCCAAAACCTGTTTGTACCAAAGTGTCGTTGATGTCTGACTTTGTCTTTGCATGGTAGAGTTTGAACTGTCACTTGTAGATGTAGTGATGAACTGTGTTAACTGACAATGGTTTTCACTTCACAAGGACTCGGGTGCACGATTATAGGAAATGTGTTACTACACCCAAAAATTACGTCGCGGCGGACTCCCCAGTTTCCAGTGCCGGTAAGTTACAAGGTTTTGGGCCTTGCTGCTTACGTGCAGAGATTTCTCCAGATTCTCTGAATCTTTTGATGATATTATGGACTGTAGATCAGTGATTCCCAACCTGTGGTCCATGGCCCCCTGGTGGGCCGTGGAGGCATTGCAAGTGGGCCGCCAAATCATTTCCAAAAAAAACTATTATTTTTGTCAGGAGATGTTTATAAAGATACAAATATTCATAACAGTGTTAAAATGTTAAATATCAGTTATTGTCTTAAGAATATTAAAATGACCTGAAATGTGATTTAAAAAATGTTATCATACCTAAAATGTCATTAATAACGTTTAGCCTGAAATGAAATAACGGCAAAAAGTAAAAGTTATCACTTTTTGAGATCAGCATCTGTTACATCATTGACTTATTATATTTTGGGTTTTATTACTTTTTTCTTAACATTTCTGGCTCAGTACTTTTGTTACATTATCAACCATTTACTACATTTTGGGTAGTTGTTACACTGTTTTTATGACATTTCAGGTCTTTGTTAAAAATTGGGCTCTAACTAGGCAATATATATTATATAGCCTTCATATTTATGGGGTCAGAGGCTGGTAAGAGGTGGGCCACAAACATTTAGTGAGACGTAAAAGTGGGCTCCGAAGTAGAAAAGGTTGGGAACTGCTGCTGTAGATGATGAAATCCACCAATTCCTGCAGTTGTACGTTGAGAAACATTGTTCTTAAACTGTTGGACTATTTGCTCACGCAGTTGTTGACAAAGTGGTGAACCTGGCCCAATGAACCTGGTCATCTGCTGTTTTTTCAGCATCAGCAACTTTCACAGTTTTTTTATTGATCCTGTTTCAGCTTTTTAGGAACGTGATGCAGGCATCGAATTTAAAACAAGTAAATAAAGTTTATCAATTTGAACAATAAACACTGTGTGCTTGCAGTGCATTCAGTTAAATATAAGTCAAAGAGGATTTGTAAATCATTGTATTGTGTTCTCATATATGTTTTATATAACAGCCCAACCTCACTTGGATTGAGGTTATAAAACAATTACTACTGAATTATTTAACTATTGCTTTATATCCTCGACAGCTGAGAGAATGAGGCCATGGAAATGTAGCATATTCATTTTTTATGGCCGTATAAACCGTACTGATAAAACAGTTACTTATTGAGTCAGATGACAGTTCAGTGGATCTGAACCTGAGTCTAACAACAGTCACTCCTCTCTGAGCTTTTACAACCACTGAGCTGCTACGTGTAACTCTGTGTTCACTAAGTTTGTCTGTCAGCAGTTTGGTGGTGAGTAGGTCATGTTCAGGGAGTTTCCTTTCTTCTGTAAAGCTGCTTCATGCTTCTTCAAAAGCTTCATAAAGGAGCAGCAGTGAAATATTACTCCTCTAGAAGCTATTACTTTCACCAAATCTACACAAAAAAAACGCATTTAGTTGTTGCAGCTGATGGAAACTTTAGAAAAATTGTAACCAGAAGTGGCTGTAAACTGTAAACTCTTCAAAATATTCACCGTGAAATTTAGGAGGAAGAGTTTCATGTTGTGTCAAGCTGTTACATAAGGACACTTGGATGAATTACTCTTCTGCTTTCGGAACAAACCACTGCAAAGAAAATGTTTTATGGCTCATAACAAGTCTAAGAAGACTAGTTTACTATAAATAAAACAAACAATTGCTCAGATATCACTTTTTGCAGTGTGTTAGTGCTGTACACTGTAAAAAAATGAAATCCAAACAAGTGTTTACGTCTTATTTTCATTAAAAAATTGCCTCATCAGATTTCATATGAGCCTCATTCACCTGAAAAGTCACAGAAAATGTCTTGATTCAAGTTATTAACAGACAAAAATGGCACTTGAATTGCTTGAAAAGAGTGAGAAAATGTACCAATAGGTTAAGAAAATAATTTCTTATAATTTCTTTCACTTCACGCACAATTTTTTTTCAAACCATGTTCATTTATTTGTTTTTTTGGATCTCAATATAAGACATTTTTCTCAGCATGTCAGTGGGATTCACTCAAATTAAGTCTATAAGACATTTATAGCTAAAAATAGGACATAATTACTTGCTCAGATGTGACTTTTTGCAGTGTGTAAAAGCCGTACACTGTAAAAAATGAAATCAAAACAAGTGTTTTTAATGTCTTCTTTTCAGTAAAAATTGTCTCATTAGATTTAATGAGCCTCATTCACCTGACATGTCCAGAAAAACATCGTAATTGAGGATATTTAAGGACAAAAATGACACCTGAATTCCGTGAAGAGTAAAAAAATCTGCCCACAGGGTAAAGAAAATTTATTTCTTATATCTTACGTTATTGGCAACATTTTTTATCAGGCTATCCTGGTGTCATTTTTGTCTTTTAATACCTTGAAATAAGAGCTCGAATTAAGTCTATCTGACACTTATTACTAAAAGATATATTTTCTTGCTTAGATTTGAATTTTTGCAGTGTACTCCTGGTTTTTTTGGGGGGGTTTTTTTGCTTAAAATAATGATTTGGGAGCTTGCCCGTGTGCCGTACCTGTATGGAACAGTTTGGTCCAGTGAAGAGGGCTTTATAAGCGGACGCTGCCACAGAAAGGGCCCCCTTGACGAACCCCTCTGTGATGCCTCCTTGGCCCCTTGTGTAAAAACAAGGATGTGGTTAGTTTCTGTTCTTTTATAACAGCTGCAGAGAACATTGTGTACAAAGATCCTTAAAATCACAGAGGCGTCACTTTGTTTTCTTTACATTAGTGCCAACTCTAAAAGCTGCTGTGAATGATGATGTTAGCTGTTTGAAGCTCATGTTATTAGACAATAAGTCAGATAAAAATAAAAGAGCAGCTTTGCCTCCTTTAAGAAAAAAAAGTTGTTGTTTTGCACCTTGGCTGCAAAGCGTTGCTGGGTCTGGGGTTATAAGTCTCAAAGGCACTGGATGCTGAGCCTGCTGATCTGGACAGACCACCAGATGATACTGCAGAGTGAATAAAAGGAAATAACACACACACACACACACACACACAGACTTAATATTAGATGCGGAACGGAGCATTCTGCTGAAGCAACAAATCTTGAAGCCTGGTGGGTGAGCTCGCTTCCTGCAGATGGCAAATTAAGTTTCCTCAGGCTTCTGTTTTCTAAACTGCAGATTCATGTTGACTGAAAGAGTCAGCAGAGTTTCCAAACAATCAAACTGAAGCTTTTTTAAACCGCTCACCGTTGAGGTGGACCCTGGGCTGGGGGGGCTCGTAAGGGTCACAGGCTGGAGGACTGGGATCCTCGGCCAGGTAAAGAGCTTCAGACCTGAAACACATGGAAATGAATGATGATTATGTGCAGGGCTGGGCAATTAATCACAAATTAGGTAAAATCAAAATATGTCCTGTAGCAATAGTCTAATCCCAGACAGTGCAATATTTCTATAACCTGAAATGTGTCAAAATATCAGATATATTTGTTGCAGTGGATGTTTTCTGTTCAACCGATGAGACAAAGTTAAAAACTACCTTAACAAAACAAACAATCTAAGTGGTAAAAAGAGGCAAAAAATAGCAAAGAGCAGCAATAAAACTTAGTTTGAGGTGGTAAAAATTGGCAAAAAGCAAAAAAAAAATTCACAAGAAAAAAGGAGTGAACCTCGAAAATAGGAAGAAGGTTTAAAAATGGTTTTAAAGTGACAACAAAAGAGGGAAAAGAATCAAAAATAAGCAAAAACAACAACTAAAAATGGCAAGAAAATGCAAAGAAAATAGCAAAGAGCAGCAATAAAATTTAGTTTGAGGTGGTAAAAATTGCCAAAAAGCAAAAAACAATTTGCAAGAAATTGGAAAGAACCTGAAAAATTGTGTGAAAGTATAAAAATCCATTCAAATGTGGCAAAAAAAGAGTGAAAAGTGACTAAAATGGACAAAAAAAATAATAGAAATAAGCAAGAAAAATTTTGAGGAAACTTGAAAAATTCAGCTAGTAGCAAAAATGATCAAAAAACAGTTTAAATTGGCTAAAGTGGCCAAGGTCATCAAAAAAAGTCAAGAAAATTGGGAGTAGACCAGGAAAATAGTCAGATTGTTGCAAAAAAAATGGTCGAAAAGTGGCAAAAAAGAGTGAAAAGTGACTAAAATGGACAAAAACAACAATAATTGGCAAGAAAATTGGTAAGAACCTGGAAAATAGTGAGAATGTATTAGAAAAATGTCTAAGAGTGGCAAAAAAAATAAAAAGTGATTAAAATGGACAGAAAAGTAACAGAAATTAGGGAAAAAAATATTTAGAGGAAACTAAAAAATTCAGAAAGTAGCAAAAATGGTGAAAAAGTGACAAAAAACAGTAAAAGGTGGTTAAAAATGCCCTAGGTCATCAAAAAAAGTCAAGAAAATTGAAAGTGGACTAGGAAAATAGTCACTTTGTTGCAAAAATGGTGCAAAAGTGGCAAAAAAAAGAGTTAGAAGTGACTGAAATGGGCAAAAACAACAGAAATTGGCAAGAAAATTGGGGGTAAACCTAAAAAGTATTGAGAAGGTATCAGAAAAAGTTGCAAAAAGAAGTGAAAAGTGACTAAAATGACCAAAAAGCATTACAAGGTTGAAAAACACATTTTAGAGGAAACTAAAAAAAAATCAGAAAGTAGCAAAAATGGAGAAAAAAGTGACAGAAAACAGTGAAATGTGGTAAAAATGGCCAAAGTCAACAAAAATTGGGAGTGAACCGGGAAAATAGTGAGAATGTATTAAAAAATTGTCTAAGAGTGGCAAAAAAATAAATAAAAAGTGATTAAAATGGACAGAAAAGTAACAGAAATTAGGGGAAAAAAATATTTAGAGGAAACTAAAAAATTCAGAAAGGAGCAAAAATGGAGTAAAGTGACAGAAAACAGTGAAACGTGGTAAAAATGGCCAAAGTCAACAAAAATTGGGAGTGAACCGGGAAAATAGTGAGAATGTATTAAAAAATTGTCTAAGAGTGGCAAAAAAATAAATAAAAAGTGATTAAAATGGACAGAAAAGTAACAGAAATTAGGGGAAAAAAATATTTAGAGGAAACTAAAAAATTCAGAAAGGAGCAAAAATGGAGAAAAAAGTGACAGAAAACAGTGAAACGTGGTAAAAATGGCCAAAGTCAACAAAAATTGGGAGTGAACCTGGAAAATAGTCAGTTTATTGCAAAAAAAAAAATGGCCCATAAGTGGCAAAATAAATTGAAAAGTGACCAAAATCAGCAAAAATTGGCAAGGAAATTGGGAGTGAACCTGGAAAATAGTGAGAAGGTAACAAAAAATGTTCCAAAAGTGGCAAAAAAAAGAGTGAAAAGTGACTCAAGTGGGCAAAAAGCAACAAAATTTACCAAAAAAAATGTTTGAAAAAACTTTAAAAATTGCAGAAAATAGCAAAAAAGGTGAAAAAAAGTGTCTAAAAGCAATGAAAATGGTTAAATAAAAATGGGCAATAACAAAAAAAATGGCAGGAAGGTTTGGACTAAGATTGGAAAAAAGTCAGTTTGTTCCCAAATAGGGTCCAAAAGTGGCAAAAAAGAGTGAAAAGTGACTTAAATGGGCAAAAACAACAAAGATTGGCAAGAAAATTTTGAGTGAACCTGGAAAATAGTGACAAAGTATCAAAAAAATGTTCCAAAAGTGTGAAAAAAGAAGTATAAAGTGAGTAAAATGTGTAACAATCAGTCCCAGTTGTAGTGGTAGTGGGTTGTTGTTATTGTGCGGTAATTAATGAAACTGTTCATGTTCTACGATGAGTTTGTGTAAAAACAGAGAAGACGGGAACCTGTCTGACCTGGGGGAGTAGAGCGCCGGCGGGGGGAGCAGGGGTTCGGGCAGCACGGGCGGAGCCACCACCTCGGGGGTGAGCGTGGTGGCGTCCAGGGTTTGGGAGGCGCAGAGCATCTGGTTGACGCTGCTGTGGATGGAGGGAGGGAGGATGGGAAGCCAGGTGTTCACAGGTGTATCCTCTTCTTCTTCTTCTTCATCTTCATCATCCACCTCCTCCGTCTCCTCCTGTTGGTCTCTTAAAGGAGCAGCCACGTCAGGCTCGGAGTCCTCCTCTTTCTCCTCCTCCACGTCTGGAATGGCGGCGGTCTCAGCAGCGGCGGCGGCGGCGGCGTTGGTGTCGGGTTGGGACATGGCGGAGCTGTACATGGACTCACCCAGAGGTCGGCTGGTGTCGAAGCAGTCGGGGAGGACGATGATGTAATCGTCGCAGGAGGAGACTGAGGAGGTCTGGCTGCTGACCTGAGACACGGGAGGAGACCAAACCTTAAGATCGACGCCGTTAAACCTGATTTCATCATCATCATCACCTGAGTCAGCCGTTCTCAACCTGAGCGTCTCAGCCTCAATGGAGGTCGCCATACGATTTCTGGGGGTCAACAAATCATTTTGGATACATAAATCTAATAACTATAGAATTTCAGGGAGTTGTGTCAGTAGTTTTCTGCTTCATTGTTGTCCCCAAATCCACCATATCAAATAAGTTTTGTCTATTTTAGTCACTTTTCATTTCTTTTTTGCCACTTTTGGACCATTTTTTACAACCAACTGACTATTTTTCAAGTTTAATCCCAACTTTCTTGCCTTTTTGTTGACTTTGACCATTTTTATCACTTTTCACTGTTTTTCTTCACTTTTTCAACCTCTTTTGCTACTTTCTGAATTTTTAAAGCGTATTTTTTGTTGCTTTTTAGCTGTTTTAGTCACTTAACACTCTTTTTTTTGCCACTTTGGACAATTTTCTGCACCATTTTTGATACTTTTTCACTATTTTCAAAGTTTAATCCCAACTTTCTTGACAATAATTGTTGTTTTTGCCCATTTTAGTCCCTTTTCACTCTTTTTTCTTGCCACTTTTGGACAGTTCTTGATACCTTCCCACAATTTTCCAGGTTCACTCCCAATTTTCTTGCCAATTTTTGTTGTTTTTGCCCATTTTAGACCATTTTTGCAACAAAAAGACTACTTTTCCAAGTTGTATCCCAACCTTCTTGCTAATTTTTGTTGCTTTCGAGCCATTTTTACCACTTTTGACTGGTTTTTCCAACACTTCTTTTACCAGTTTTGCTCCTTTCTTAATATTTTTAAGTTGCCTCCAAATTTTTTCTTTCTAATTTTAGTCACTTTTGGACCATTTTTGCTGCTTTTTGAGTATTTCCAGGTTATATCCCAATTTAAAGGCCAATGTTTGTTGCTGTAAACGGCAATATTTACTACCTCAAACTAAGTTTTATTGCTGCTCTTTGCTGTTTTTCCCTCCTTCGTTCGTTAAGGTCGTTATTTTTAATACCTTCTTACTATTTCCCAGGTTTACTCCCAACTTTCTTGCCTTTTTTCTTTTGCCATTTTTTGTTGACTTAGGCCATTTTTATCACTTTCCACTGTTTTTTCTTCACTTTTTCAACCTCTTTTGCTACTTTCTGAATTTTTAAAGTTTCCTCCAAAAATTTTTTTTGCTTATTTTCTGTTGCTTTTTAGCCGTATTAGTCACTAAACACTCTTTTTTTTGCCACTTTGGACCATTTTCTGCACCATTTTTGATACTTTTTCACTATTTTCAAAGTTTAATCCCAACTTTCTCGACAATAATAATTGTTTTTGCCCACGCTTTTTTTGCCACTTTTGGGCCCTTTTTTTTTGCAACAATCTGACTATTTTCCAGGTTTACTGCGCTTTTTTTTCTTTTACTTTCGCCATTTTAAACAGTTTTTTTTTGTCATTTTTTCATCATTTTTGCTACTTTCTGAATTTTCTGTAATACCCTCCCAAAATTTCCTTACTAATTTTTGTTGCTTTTGGGCCATTTTAGTCACTTTTCACTCTTTTCTGTCTCACTTTTGGACCATTTTCTGCTACACTTTGAGTATTTTCAGGTTATTTCCCAACATGAATGCCAATGTTTGTTGCTTTATCGGCAATTTTTACGATCACAAACTAAGTTTAGTTGCTCCTCTTTGCTGTTTTTTGCCTCTTTTTACCCCTTGTATAGTTTCTTTTGTGAAGGTAGTTTTTAACAGTTTGTCTCTTTGGTTGAGTAACTCTGGTGTAGAACAGAAAACATCTGCTGCAAAAACTGTAGCTGATATTTTGACACATTTTCAGGTTATAGAAATATTTCACTGTCTGTGATTAGAATATTGCAACAGGACATATTGCGATTTTATCTAACCTGATTTCATTGCATGTTAAATTGTTGGTGGAGACTCAAAAAGGTTGAGAACCTCTGGTCTAAATGATCAGGCTCCAAATCTAAAGCAGCAGTTTTTCTCCAGCTGTTACAAGGCTGTGTGACTCACCTCCTCCCAGTCTTCTCCTTTATTTCCTCCTCCCTCTCTCTCCTCGTGGTTTCCCCTCATTTCATTCAGGACCATGACCTCTTCGTCTTCTCTGTCCGGGGGTGAGCTGATCTGCAGGTTTTCACTCTCTGGCTCCAGCAGATGAACTACTAAGGGAAGAAGAAAAGAAAACATAAGGAACTTAACCTCCAAACAAACAAACAGTTGAGAGCAGTTGAGAAAAACCAGGAGCTGGATGTTCTCACCTGGTTTGGTCTCTTCGTCTCTGCTGATCTGGTTCAGTCCGGTGTTTGGCGGCAGGAATGAACTCTCCAGTTTGACGGCACAGATGGTCTCTCTTCCTCCTTCTTGTGCTCTCTCCGTCTTCTCCACATCTATAGATCTCACAGAGCGAAAGCTGGAACCTCGGGACACAACTGGACACAAACAGAAGCAGAATATTCAGCTGAAATGAATCATTAAACACACGATCAGAACAGATAGTTTATGTTTTCAGCGTCTCCTGACCCTTTGGTTTGAGGCTGCTGTGCTGGGTTCTGCGCAGAGGTCTGTGGTCGGGGGCTTCCTCTAAGGTCAGGGAGCGGATGACGGTCTCACAGAGGAACTGAGCTCCACTGATCTCCTCCTCTCGATCCTCCTCCTGAGCTGCAGGCTCCGGCTGCTCCTTCTGCTGCCTCAGCTTCACGCCTGACCGAGAAAAAGCATCAAAGAGTGAGCGCTTCACTTCCAGAAAGAACAGTGTTGTCGTTCCACATTTTCAAAGTCTTGGTCTTGTCTTGGACTTGGACTGGCCTGACATTTTCATCAACACCGGTGAAGACCAGCACTAATCTGCTTTTCTGTTGAACTGCTCCTTAACAAATAAATGTTGTAATTTCAAACATTAAGCATTAGCTCAGTGTTTCTTCTGCCTCCTAGGAAATCTTTCCAAACCCTAATGTGTCAGACACCTGCAGAAACTGGGGCATCAGTCCATCTTATTTCTAATCAGACAAAAAAACCCTAAACACTTTCTTTAGGCCTCATTCACCTGAGAAATAAACACCTGAATTCCATGTATTCAGAACCATTCTGGGCTTAATAGCAGCTTTCAAAAAAAATATTCAAATATTTATTGTTTTGCAAGAATTCAGTTGACTCTGCTCCCAAGTCTTGGTCCTGTGTTGGTCTGGACTCTCAAAAAATCTCAGCCTTGTTTTGGTCTCAGCTCTGAAGTCTTGGTCTTGTTTGGGACACAGCTCTCGGGTCTTGGACTTGTGTCGGAATTGACTCTCAAATCTTGGTCTTGTTTTGGTCTGGACCCTCAAAAGTCTTGGTCTGATGTCAGTCTAGACTCTAAAAAATTGTGTACTTGTTTCTGTCTTGACTCTCAGAAGTTTTGGCCTTGTTTTTGTCTTGAATCTCTGAAGTCTTGGTCTTGTTTTGGTTTCAGCTCTGAAGTCTTGGTCTTGTGTTAGTCCTGGCTCTCAAGTCTAAGACTTGTTTAGGTCTAGGCTCTCAAGTGTCTTGGTCTTATTTTGGTCGTGGCTTTCCAAAGTCTTGCTCTTGTGTTGGTCTAGGCCAGTGGTTCCCAAAGTGGGGGTCAGGACCCTTTGGGGGGTCGCGAGACATCGATACGGGGTCGTGGAATGTGTCCCAAAATCAAAAACCATGAATAATTACACATTTAATCCATTATTGTAAGAATAAAAGCAAAACTAGGGGTTAAAGATAATATAAAATCATGCAAACAGAAAATGATTTATCGGTTTTTCACATTTCTTCGTTAAAGTTTGATGCAGTGAACACAGCAAAGTGCACATTGGTCGGTAAATTTTCTACCGATGAGTTAAATTAAGTATCCTCAGGGGTTTTTTTTGTTTGTTTATGTCTGTTTTTGGATTGGCCCATTAGTGTCGTACCACAGCAGGGGGTCACCAGTCTCTAACGCTGCTATTTTGGGGGTCACAGGCTGAAAAGTTTGAGAACCCTTGGTCTAGGCTCTCAAAAGCCATAGCCTCCTTCTGGTCTAGACTCTAAACAGACCTGGTTTTGTTTTGGTCTAGGCTCTCTCAAGTCTTGATCTTACGTCAATCTAGACTCTCAAAAGTTCTGGTCTTGGATAGTGTGATCTTGACGACAACACTAATACAGAACAATAAACACGACAGAAAGAAAACTCCACTTTGTCTGTCTTACCAAAAAGTTTCCTGACCCCTGTGACCTCGGTGTCGTCTTTAGTCGGAGTCGTGACGGCTTTTTCTGACACCGGAGCATCATGGGGCAGAGGAGATATGCAGGGTGTCAAAGCTGCAAAAGGAACAAACAGAAGCGTGAGGAAATCCTCAAATATGGAAAAAAACAACATTTTCTCCTGATTTTAGAGCCTTATTGGGAACTGCTGCTTACCCACAGGTGTGTTGTTAGGAACTTTCTCCAACTCCTGCACGATGTTTATGTCCAACAACTCAAACGAGAGCAGATCCTAAAAAACAGAGGAGACATGAAGAGTGTAAACGTTGTTGTTCGGGTGTTTTCTCGTCCTGTGACGTGAAACAAACGCAGGCTGCGTGGTGAGCACCTGTGCGGTGAGCAGGTCGACTGAGGGGAAGTAGAGATCTTCGTGGTTCAGTTCTACGGCGAAGCTGGGAGCGCCATCTTTAGACCTGACCTCCTTCTTCTTCTCCGCTGGTTTTACCTCTTCCTTCTGACGCACACACAAGAACAACGCCAGCGTCAGAAAAGTTTGGACACAAAGACGAGTTTAAAGTGAATTTAAGACGTGACATCGAACTGAAACTTTAAAAAACTGGAATCTAAGGGAGTAATTGTATCTTATTATTGGTTGAAATTGTCTTTTTATTCTTGATATGAGCCACATTTAGACCAGTCTGTCTAAAAATGTCTTATTTCAAGTTATTTTAAGACAAAAATGATGCCTGAATTGCTTGTAACAAGTCTAAAAAAAATCTGCCAATGAGGTAAGAAAAAGTTTCTTGCATAAAGTCATAAGTGAGCAAATATTTCTTATCCCATTGGCAGATTTTTTTACTTGTTCCAAGCAATTCATACCTCATTTTTCTCTCTAAATAACTTGAAGTAAGACATTTTGCTTGACTTGTCAGATGCATGTGGCTCATATGAATTGTAATAAGACAACTTTAAAGAAAAATAAGACATAATGACTTGCTTAGATGCCACTTTTTGCAGTGTGAACTGGTACAATCAAGACTTTTACCTCAAAATATATTCCAATAATTATCATTATTTTCAACACTTGTTGGAGGATTTGCTCCTACCTTTGAAAGTAGATCCCTAAATCAAATCTGGTTTTGCAGTTTTATCAGTGAAATACTCCTTTAGTTTCAAATATACACATTATTGTTAAAGCTTTTCAGGATGTGAAAGCCTTTTTTAGTGTTGACGAGATGTTTAACAGCATCAAAAATGAACTTTTCTTACAGATTTCTGCATAATTTTAATACAAAACTTTTAAAATCCTTTACCATTTCTATTCTTTTTGTTACTAAATCAGAGTACATGTAGCTTAATAATGCCACTATGAATGAAATTTAAGCCCCAAAAGACTTTAAATCGGTTAACAATTTATATCAGCAGCCTCTTTACATCTTCTAGAAAAATCCAGGAAAAAGAAAAAATAAATAATATTATCTAGTGCTTTCCTGACAGACCAGGATAAAAAACTTTAAATGAATTTAAGACATTTAAGACCTTAATTGTAGATACATGACTTTTTGAGACTTTCAAAGATGTGTGGGAACTAGAGATGCACGATATTGGATTTTTGGTCTATATTTTATAACTGGTACCAATACCAATATTTTTCCCGTATTCCAAACTGCGGAGATCTTTAACTTTCTTCTGTATTGGAATTAACGTACAGTAATATCGTACATACTCCTATCACATTTGTTTATGTATTATTTTCTGTGCAGAATAATAAAAATACTTGATTATTTCCTTTAGTCAAACCCAAAACAACACCAACAATCAGGGACAATTTGGGCAATTTACCATTTGAGGAAGCAAACTCTGTTCACATGTTGCGTTATACATGTCTTCTTCGACATTTAATCAATTTAAATCGGCCGATAACGCACTGATATCTGCCGATAACCGAGACTTCATTGATATATATGTCCCTGCAAATCTGTATTTTGATTTGTGTGAAGTTTCTGAAGCAGAAGTTAACATTTTTTAAAGGAACAGTTTGTCTTTTTGTGCCGTGATCTATCTTCAGTGGATGTTTTGGTGAAACTGTGCAGGAGGTCAGTGGATCAGACTTGCCAGTCGTTTGCTCTGATGCCCGATCGTGTTGCGACCGTCGCCCGGATCGACCACGATGCTGCACCAAACACGCGGGCCGAACTGACACCCGCAGTGCGCCAGCCGCCAGTGGGAGGTGTACGTCCCCTCCATCACGGGAGCCACAAAGGCCACACTGACCACGCCCACCTGTCCGGGCAGCAGCAGCGGCACCGGCACCTCCCTCCTCCGCTCTGACGCCAGGCCGAGGTTCCCCCACATGAACACTAGCTGGGTGCACGTACACACATACACAGAACACAAAATAGGAATACACATGCGAAAAAGGCACAAAGACAAAAGCATGCGACCAAAAGAAAAGAAATACAAGGTGAAGGGACGAGGCACTCGCTCGCTCACACACTCAAACACACACACACACACACACACACATACTCAGACGACAGACTGGAAAACTTAAACGACAACACGGACTCAACTGAATCAAATGATAAAATCTCAGACAGAAGGGGCATTAGTCGTATTAGGCTGGGTGAGAATCTAAGCTGGTGTTAGGAGATTAGAGAGTGGGTAATGAGCTGAGTGGGGCTCAGAGTGGAAGTGAAGCAGGGGGGCAAAGAGAGAGTGGGGCCTGTCCTCTCGGCGGGTGGAGGGGTACCTTAGTCTCTGAAGTCCAGCTGATAGTGCCCGAGTTCCTCATCTTCCAGTATTTGACGAACTTGGTTCCAGGCTCCAGACGGGTGCCGTCCGGCAGATTTTCGTCCAGAAACAACGCAGCCATAGTGGGCACCAAGGACGTGTGCGAGACCCCGGGACCCCTAGTTTCAAGTGTACAGAGCATTGTTGAAAATAGCCCCGGTCTCTTATAACACCCATCTCTTTTGTTCTCTACGAATCAAAAAGCAGGACCCCCAGATTTTTCTCTTTTTTTTTTTCTTTTCTTTTTTTTTTTTTTGCAGCTCAAAAGCAAATTTTCTTAGAAAATCTATGAAGCAGCAGCAGCAGTTTTCACATTGAGGTAGTTCCAATATTTCCACCACCCCAGAGCAGCCAGCGATACACTCATACAGACTAGATTACAAAGATGGCATATTTTGATTCTTTTCTTGGAAAAAAAAAGACTTTATTGCATCCATGCTGGGTTTCGAGGTACCCAGCACTGGCGGACGCCCTTCCGAGGTGGCGCTTACTCTGGACTGGAGGCCTGGGGGTCGGGGACCGGGGCGGGGGCGGGGCCTTGGGCTGGTGCTGGACCTGAGGCTGTTTCTGAGGCAGCGGGAGGGGGCGGAGCTGGGACCTGGGTGGATGCGGAGGCCGTGTTTGTCAGGTTGGCTCTGCCTGAGGTAGAGGGCCCGCTCCACTGCAGCCCCCTCTTCTCCAGTCTCAGTTTCTTCTTGATTTCCTTTACTTCAGCTCTGAGCTGCCTCCTTTCAGCTTTGAGGCGCTGTCGCTCGGCCTTGCGCACTGTCCTGTCTCCTCGCCTTGGAAACCTGGTTTGAAATGTCATTAGGAACACCTATTTGTTGACTATCAAATGTTTATTTTCCAAGAACAAATCACACAACTCACAAAAAAACTCAATATCTACAGTAAAGTAGCTGCTAAAACATGTTTTTTTCAGTCCTGCTTTGCATCTACTCTTAGTCATGTTTTGCTCCATTAACACAGAAAAAAGTGATAGCAAAAAGGGCTAACACTGTAAAATGTCTTTGCTTCAAGAAGTAGGGAGGTTTATCCTCAGTCTTGGTGAGTTTACCTCAACTCTCCCGACATGCCATGCTCAGGGATGGAGAGAGGTGTCTTGGTTCTCACAAGGTTGTGGCTGGGGTCGTGGCTGTGTCGGCACATCTCACAGAGGATGCAGGACGGACACACGCTGCCGACAAAACACAGACACCGTGAATACAAAGCTGCTTTCAGAAAGAGATAAAGATTCTTAAAAACAGGGCTGAGCAGTTTTCAAAAATAATCTTTTTTTTATGCTATTCTATCTAGGTTCCCATCTTCACTGTTTTTAAACAAACACATTGTAGAACATGAACAGTTTCATTAATTAAAGAACAACAACAACAACCCACTACCACCACAACTGGGACTGATTTTTACACATTTTACTCACTTTTATCTTCTTTTTTAACAGTTTTGGAACATTTTTTGATACATTCTTACTATTTAGCACTCCCAATTTGTGTTGGTTTTGCCCCTTTTTGCCCATTTTTTTTGGAACAAACCGACCAAGTTAAATCCAAACTTTCTTGCCATATTTGTCGACTTTGGTCATTTTGATCACTTTCCACTGTTTTTCATCAATTTTTCCACCTTTTGGTTACTTTCAGGTTCTTTTTTTTAATTTTTCTTGCTAATTTTTCCTGCCAATATCTGTTGTTTTTGCCCATTTTAGTCACTTTTCACTCTTTTTTTTTTGCCACTTTTGGACCATTTTTTGCTACTTCTTTATTATTTCCAAGTATTATCCCAATTAAAATACTACTTTTTGTTGCCTTTTGGCCATTTTAGTCACTTTTCACTCCTTCTTTGACACTTTTGGTCAATTTTTTGCTACTTCTTTATTATTTCCAAGTATTATCCTAATCAAAATACCACTTTTTGTTGCCTTTTGTCCATTTAAGTCACTTTTCACTCTTTTTTTTGCCACTTTTGGACCATTTTTTGCTACTTCTTTATTATTTCCAAGTATTATCCTAATCAAAATACCACTTTTTGTTGCCTTTTGTCCATTTTAGTCACTTTTCACTCTTTTTTTTGCCACTTTAAGACCATTTTTTTGCAACATACTGACTATTTTCCAAGTTAAATTCCATTTTACTTGACATGTTTGTTGACTTTGGCCATTTTTTAACAACTTTTCACTCTTTTTTACCACTTATTTCACCATTTTTGCTACTTTCGGAATTTCTTCAATTTTCCGCCAAAATTTTCTTGCTAATTTTTGTGTCTTTTTGGCCATTTTAGACACTTTTCACTCTTTTTTTTTGCTACTTTTGGACCATTTTTAGCTACTTTTTGAGTATATCCAGGCTTATTCCAATTTGAATGCCAGGTTTGTTGCATTTTTGGCAATTTTACCTCCTCAAACTAAGTTTTATCGCTACTTTGTGTTGTTTTTGCCTCTTTTTAACACTTAGATTGTTTCTCATGTAAAGGTAGTTTTTAACAGCTGGGTTGAGTAACTTTGGTTTGGATAGAAAACATCCACTGCAAAAACTGTATCTGATATTTTGACACATTTCAGTTTATAGAAATTTGCAATGAGAATATTGCAACAGGACATAATGTGATTTAATCTAATTTGTGATTAATTGCCCGTAACTTTAAACTCTTGAAAGACAGTTGAAAAACCTCCGTGGCTCCTGCTTACCTGCACTTATAGGCCCCTTCAGAGGTGAGTTTGTTGCAGCTGCTGCAGTTTGGGGTGTAGCCAAGAGATCCGTTTGAGGTGGAGGGGCCCGGCCTTGGTCCTATGGGGCCTCCAGAGGCTCCGGCTGCTTCCAGGGGCCCATCAGAAGCTTTGTGGGTACAACACTGACCCGAGAAGTCGCTGCACATCCTCTCCACCACCTCTTTCACCACCTCGTCTTTAAACTGTGGGAGGAAAGTTTGGTTTAATTCTCAAGAAATTCTTTGGTCATTTTTTGCCTCTGTCACGTTTTTATACACTGTGGTTTCATTTTTTCTTTCTTATTCCCTCTTAAAAGTGACTGACCTCACTCACTGACCTCTCACAGCTATCACACATTACTTTTTAATTATCCGTTTTCATTACAGAGGATTTTTTGGGTCACAAAAGCCAAATCATGTTGAGTATGACTGATTAACTACAGCAATAAAAAGGTAAAACATCTAATGGGTGAATAATTTTTACAGGCACTGTATGTCTTCATGCAGTGTAACTAAATTTAAAAGATATAATTGTTAGAAAAAAGAAAAACGGAAACAGATTTTCTCTGATTATATCTTTTTAGAAATGTAAAAAATCAGTATTAGTGTAAACAACCCATTGCCACAAAGCCTCAAGTGTAAGGGACACGGAAAATATATTGTTGGTTGCGCTACTTTCAAAGTATCAAAAAATGTTGACGTTTTGGAAACTGAAGTCAAGTCAGTGAATGAAGTCATACACCTCCAAAGTTTCAGACAAAATTCAAATAATTTTTGAAGTGCGATCACAGAGTTTAAGTTCATCATTTTGGGCTTGATAAAAGCAGAAAAAGACAAAGAATTTTTCGATTTTTATAGAATTTGACCAAAGCAAATGGTTGATTTTCTGCAAATTTTCAAAGAGGACATGGTTGATGAAATTCTGTGTTATCACTTATGATGCATTCAGGTACCTTCAGGAACTTCAGAAACTTCAGAATTGGTCAGGTGTTTCAGGTTTTGGATTAGAAAAACAGTTTGTTGGGGCCAATCATTTAAAAATATGTGGTTTTTTTGCTCCCGTGTGCAGTTTTGGATTCAGGAATAAGCAGAGGAGAAACATAACCCTTAAAATAATTTCTCTCAGTTGTTTGTTTTAATCTTACCTTCTCCATGTACGACCTGAACCACATCGGAGGAGGCTCATCCTCCGGTTTGTTCCCCTTGTTGTCCTTCACTGGGACCTGAGATGAAAACACACGTCAGGTTGTCGTCAAACACACCGAAGCAGCAGATTAATGACTGAATCTAAACAGTTTCAATGTTTCCTTACAGCTTCTCTCTCTGGAGTGACCTGTGTGCCCTTGTCCACTGTTTTGACCCTGGAGGGGTAAGGAGGAGCGGGCCGGAGGTCTCCTTTCAGCTCCTTCACCTCCGTCTTCAGGGGTCCTCCACACGCCTGACCCTTCATTTTGTACACGTTCATGTGCAGCTGGTTCCCCTGTTTCTCTGCACTCTGAGTGAAAAAACCCCCACAAACACACGACGTTAGACCCAAAAAAAGCAACAAAACACATTTGACTTCATCATAAATGGAACTTAAACATGACTAGAATGTGACTGTGCCATTTCTGACGTCTCTACTTTTGTTTTCTTTGCTGTATTTTGACGACTGTAACTGCCTGAAAGTTGCTCGACTGGAACAGTTACATATTTGTCTTTCATTTTTTTCCAAAGTAGTCACACAAACACATTTCTTTAACGTAATGAAGCGAAACACCACGTGGAAACAAAACAGTGTATTGTTGTTGTATTTTTTTTTACTGTTTGACTTTTATGTTTGCATGTATTTGTTTGTTCAGTGCGAGTGAGAGAGTGAAGTAACCCCTGATGTGCTTTTCACTTTAAATTTCCTGCTTCTTTTGCTTGGTTATTGCTTTCTATCAAGTCTGTTACTCTCTAAAACCTTAAATAGAAGCTTAAAAACAGCCTAATTACAGTACAAAACCTTCCTCACTTCTATTTATTAAACCAGTTTTCATTGTGTGATGAATAGAAAACTGATTAACTTAACTTGTTTGACACATTTGCATCGATTAACACTCAAGATAAATGCCATAATTTCCTTTTCAACTTTGATTTTAGCTCCTTTGTGTCATATTTGATGCTCTTCTCCTAAAAACCTGGATGATTATTAATTAATTTGTGATAACCTTGACTTTTCTGTTTTTCTAGATTTAAAAAAATAAATAAATAAAATAAAAATCTGCTTCCTTACCTTGATGGCTTCTTCATATTCATCTGTAAAAAAAAAACCACAAGTGAGACGATTAAACACAAAATACACAGTAGTTTTTTTAAACAGATTTCAACTTTTAAATATTTAAATTGGTCAAATATTGTTCTGCTTTAGAGATGCACTTATTGGATGTTACAATACAACAGAATTTGAATTTATTAGGGAAAGCTCCTTGAGATAAAGCATCTTGTTTTCCCACAAATACAAATNACGAAGTGCCTCTGTAAAGAAGAACAATATTTGACCAAAGTAAAGATTTAAAGGTTAAAATCTGTTAAAAAAAAGAATTTTATATATCTATTTTCTTATATCTAGCTCATCTAAGATTTTATATATGTGTATGTGCCTAAATGAACTTATACATAAGTGAATTTATAATATGTTTAAATAACTGAGTAGACTTTGGTGTGAAGGTTTTTATTTGTTACTGTCACTTTTTGTTGTGTTTTTATTATATATATATATATATATATATATATATATATATATATATATATATATATATATATATATATATATATATATATATATATATATATATATATATATATATATATATATATATATATAATAAAAACACAACAAAAAGTGACAGTAACAAATAAAAACCTTCACACCAAAGTCTACTCAGTTATTTAAACATATTATAAATTCACTTATGTATAAGTTCATTTAGGCACATACACATATATAAAATCTTAGATGNCCATAATTTCCTTTTCAACTTTGATTTTAGCTCCTTTGTGTCATATTTGATGCTCTTCTCCTAAAAACCTGGATGATTATTAATTAATTTGTGATAACCTTGACTTTTCTGTTTTTCTAGATTTAAAAAAATAAATAAATAAAATAAAAATCTGCTTCCTTACCTTGATGGCTTCTTCATATTCATCTGTAAAAAAAAAACCACAAGTGAGACGATTAAACACAAAATACACAGTAGTTTTTTTAAACAGATTTCAACTTTTAAATATTTAAATTGGTCAAATATTGTTCTGCTTTAGAGATGCACTTATTGGATGTTACAATACAACAGAATTTGAATTTATTAGGGAAAGCTCCTTGAGATAAAGCATCTTGTTTTCCCACAAATACAAATATATATATATATATATATATATATATATATATATATATATATATATATATATATATATATATATATATATATATATATATATATATATATATATATATATATATATAATAAAAACACAACAAAAAGTGACAGTAACAAATAAAAACCTTCACACCAAAGTCTACTCAGTTATTTAAACATATTATAAATTCACTTATGTATAAGTTCATTTAGGCACATACACATATATAAAATCTTAGATGAGCTAGATATAAGAAAATAGATATATAAAATTCTTTTTTTTAACAGATTTTAACCTTTAAATCTTTACTTTGGTCAAATATTGTTCTTCTTTACAGAGGCACTTCGTGGGTTTTACAGTACAATAGAATTAGAATTTATTAGGAAAAGCTCCTTGAGATGCAGCATCTCATTTTCAAGGGGGTCTCACAAATACAAAAATACTAATAATAATAATAAAAACACGACAAACAAGGACAGTAACAAATAAAAAACTTCCCACCCAAGTCCATTCAGTTACTTAAACATATGATAAATTCACTTATGTATAAGTTCATTTAGGCACATACACATATATAAAAACATAGATAATCTACAAATATAATATATTTTTAAGAGATTTCACCCTTTAAATCTTTAAATAACACACTTCTTGGGTTTTACAATACAAAAGAACTAAAATCTTGTTTCTAAGAGACATAAATAACTAGTTAATAACGCTCATAGAGGCTTTATATTATTATTTTTGACATTTTACATCACACAGATAGTGGAAAAAAAGATAAATATTCTCACCTTGACTGTTTATGCAGATCTGTAAAGGAATGAATAGGATCAGAATGAGTAAATAATGTTACACCAAACCACCTCTTCTATTGTATTTGTGACAAATGTTGAACAGCAGTTTAAATATTTACACACACTCCTTTTTTTTTTTTTTTTTTTTTTTACCTCTTCATTATCCTCGTCGAAGTATTTCACTTGAAAATGGTTGATCCCAAAAGATGCTTTAATCTGAAAATAGAGAAATAAATCAACTAAAGTGTCTTATTTCCAGTTTTTCTCCACACGTGGATGAAAACATGAGCATTTTCCCGATGAGGAGAAATAACAATTTTTTTTTTTTTTTTTGCTGACACATGGTGAAGGTGCAGCCCCAGTGTTGTTGTTACAGGTTAATTACAGGTTGGTTGGTGATATTATGGTCTGTCCTTCAGGTTGTCTATTGTTTACGTGCCTAGGCCATGTCTGGGGCCTTCTCTCACCAAACTGCGCCAGCGTTTAGCCTCCACGCTCCGTCAGGATCTTACCCAGGCTTCCACGGATTCCCACTCCAGTTTATCCAGGTCCTGGGCCAAGAATCTCTTCACATTCCCCCGAAAGTTGACTTTAATCGTGACGGGCAGCCCCATGTCAGCCGTTTACCGACATATAATGCTATCATTTGCGGTGACACCGGCCTGTTTGATCCCTGCTGCCCTCGACTGTCTCTTCTTGTTTACATCGTCAGCTGCGTCTGAAAATACGGTGACGTCTTCGCTCTCTTCTTCTTTGGTGCTTGGATATGGTTTTATAACAGCGTTAGACTCACTACCGCCACCTGCTGGTTGGAGTTCTTTGAAAATGGATAAAAACATATTTCTGAGTGAAGAATTATGTTATCAAACAGATTTCAGTAGTTGACCACCATTTCAAAGATTTTAGGTTCATTATTTCCAAATATATGAAAATATATTTATATGTTCCTGTTATTTTTTCTGTGTGAAATTATTGGCAAGTATCTCTCAATTGTCTGTAGTGACTCATACATTTTCATTTTCTGTTTCATTTCTTTTATTTGTGAATAAGATAAATAATTTGATGTTAAAATAACATTTCACATTATTACATTGGTTGTACCACCTGACATGGAAATTGTTCCAGTCACCAATGAAGTGAAAAAACCTTTTTTATCAGTATTTCAGAGAAATCTACAAACTTTTCCACTTGGTCACAAATGTCATTTGGGCTCCTCTGGCTGATGCAGTTTCCTGTTTCCTGTTTTATTCTCTTCACTTTAAAATAAAAGTCTAATGTTACGGTTGCACCACCCTGACATTTGACAAGGTGAAAATTACGGGACAAAAGTTTTTTACATTTCTCAACAGCTTTAAAATAATTTTTATTTGCAAAGAATGTTTTATTTAAAAAGGTTCAAGCATAAAATAATGCCACTGTATTTTTAATTTCCATTTACAATAACTGACATTCAATTTTTAGAGTTTAATTAATGTGGATACTTGTCAGGACGGTTGCACCACCTGGCATTTTGGGGGTTTGAGGTACCAAAACACAAAAAAACATGTTATATTTTAATAGTTTAAAGATGTGTTCAAATAACACAGGTTTCATAGAATAAAGAAATACATGTGATGAAATACTCAATTCATGATGGAAGGAAATATTGCACTCAGACGTCACGTCATTGACCCATGTACAAGTATATGACCAAATTTCACCAGGACGAAAAAGCAAAAATAATGAGATACTAAGTCATTATTATGAGAAACTAAGTCATAGTAATGATTTTCTTTGTCACAATAATGAGATACTAAGCCATAATCATGGAATACTAAGCCATAATAATTATGAACTTAGTCAAAATAATGAGCTACTTACTCAACTATGAGATACTAAGCCATAATTATGAGATACCAATTCATACTTATAAGACCCTAAGTCATAATTATGTGATACTTAGTCATTATAATGAGACACCAAGTCACAATAATGAGATATTTAGTCATTAAAATTAGTTTCTTAGTCATAATTATGAGATACTAGGCTATAATTATGAGATACTTAGCAATAATCATTAAATACTGAGTCATCATTATGACATTCTTTCCCATAATTATAACTTTTCTATTTTTTACACTTTTCCATTTTTATCCAGGCAGAAATTGGCTTCAAAAAAAGGGAAGAAAGAAATAGAATACAAAATATAAAAAAAACCCTCTTAAATACACACCGTGTTGTTGTGCACATTGAATGTATCTATCTGTAAATGATGATATGTATCTTATTTAAACGACACTTGATCTCAAATTTGTCTCTTTATCTCATGATGTTTACTTTATTATCCCTTATATGGACCCAAAAATTATCTCAACGAGTTTCAATTTTTCTTTTCAGCATATTTCATAATGTCGTAACCTCCCTCATGCAGTTATCTTGATAAATGTAAATGAATTTGTTGTTTTATTATTTTATTCAGTCACTGTATGGGTCCAGCCGTCATGACGTTTCGCGCAGCCGCAGTGAACACGCGGCCTCGTCCATGCGTGCCTCTGACGTCATCATTAAGCTCAGAGTAGTGTGGCTGAGTGTGAAGAGCCACACGAGCTTCACGTTCACGAGTGGGATTTAAAGCTGTTTTCCGCCTGTTTCAACACATAAAATGTCTTCACTCCTCAAAGTGGACAATGAAATTAAAACCAAGGTGAGTTTGGAGTTTGTTAAAGTTCTTAAAAGCTCAAACTGCGGGTTGTTTTTGCCTCATGCTAACACGTTAGCATGGTTTTGTAGCATGATCAGATAAGGCCGAGCTAACAGATGCTAACAGGTGCTAACCGGCTTTCTTCCCGCCTTTAACATTACACCTGTCCAACAGGTGATGCGACACAGTCTTTACGTCCTTTCTCGTTAAGCTCAGATTGTCTGTGTTGTAAAAATCTGCTCATAGTGAACCTGAAATGTTGTGGGGCCACATGTAGCAGAAGGCCTGAGCTAACAGGTTAGCACATCTGCGTCATGTTTCCAATGATAACAGCTTTTCAGTCTGATTTAGAAACAAAATTAATGTTCTGGTTACACTCACTGATCCTATATACTGAGTACAGCAGTCAAACTTTCATTTTTATTACCAAACATCAAGGGTTTATGATGCTTCCACCTGTGATATCTTCATATTAAAGCAGCAGGTCTGATATTCTCATTAATGTTTTTTATACTCTCATGTGTTTGCAGGTTGATGCTTTCAGGGAACGAATCACTTCAGAAGTAAGTTTCTAATTATAAAGAGAAATAACTCATGTTTAATGAAAATAGGAAAAACAAAAGGCTGTAGCTATTTATTTAAGACTCATCAAATGTCATATTTTCTTTCAAGGCAGAAGATCTAGTTGCCAACTTTTTCCCAAAGAAGCTACTGGAACTTGATCACTTCCTCAAGGTAAGTTTGACCTGTTACATTTAATAATAATAATAAATTTTATTTATAGAGCGCTTTTCTGAATACTCAAAGACGCTTTACAGACATAAAAAACATCAAATAAAACAATAATAATAACTTATAACAATGAGAACAAGACAAAACAAAACCATGGGATACATTTAAAAGCAGCTAGACATTAAAAACACTTTTAAAAAGATGCGTTTTGAATGTGGATGGGTTTGGACAGGCTCGGATGTCTTGTGGTAAGGTGTTCCAGAGGGTGGGGGCAGCCACAGAGAAGGCTCTGTCCCCCCAGGTTAGGGTTAAGGTGTCGGGTGGTATGGAGAGGAGGTGGGCCTCGGATGAGCGGAGATCTCGGGAAGGGGTGTAGTGGTGGAGCAGGTTGGAGAGGTAGGAGGGGGCCTGATTGTGGAGGGCTTTGTGGGTGAGGAGGAGAATTTTAAACTTGATTTGGTTGTTGGTTGATGGGGAGCCAGTGGAGTTTTTGGACCAACGTTGCTGTTTCTACTAGGGCTGCGGCGATCACCGATCTTTTTTTACAACTGTCAGCACACACCTGTAATGTTCCATTTGTATCTCATTGAAAAATATTGAACAATACATGTGAAACATTTCAAACTTGATGTAACTGCACATGAGGTCATTCTCTGAAATATAAATAAAAAGTTTAGAATATTGCTGTCCAAACTATGAAATTATATCCAATTTTAGTCATTTTCCAAATTAAAAAGAGAACAATACTTGTGTAGCAGATTACACTGTGCGCCTGTCAGTGTGGTACAGCAAAAAAATGCACATGGGCTGATTTTCAGACCTTTGCAGAAGCTGAGAAGATCGGTTTCATATGTAAGGATTGCCTGATCACTGATCCCCCAAAATTAAGGAAATCAAAGCTGATTCCAATCCCAGTCCATGTTTAGTTTCTACCTGTGCTCCTCCTGCCAAAGCTCCACTTCAGCATATCTTGGGTTGGGCTGTGAGGTAGTTTGCCAACTGTTTCATTGACACAGTAATAATGAATGTTATCAGGTAGTGTGGTCAGTGGAATCCACCTGCAGTGACTCATCATCAAGTCACAGAGCTTTTATAATGTGAACATTACATCTCCTAACCTTGTTTGTTTTCAGGATCCTATCATAAATATCAGCGAGCTGAAGGAGATCCACTCTGAAATCAATCTCACAGTGCCAGACCCCATCCTGCTCTCAAACCTACATGACGGGCTAGAAGGGGTGAGGAGTTCATTTACAGTTACCTGAAATCCTTTAGGTGTGTTAAAATTAGAAATCTGTACTGAAAGGAGACGTCTTTTTTTATCTGTTTGACAGCAAAATGCCAAAAAGAGAAAACTGGAAGATGGAGGAGACGATAAAGGTGAGTACATTTATGTTCAGTAAGTGAATGAAAATTGGGAAACAGACGCTTGAAGCTTCTCTGAATTTCACCTCTTGTTTTTTTTTGTTTTTCCAGTGACTGGTACCAAGGTCTTCGTCATGCCTGGTGGGATGATGAAGAGCAATGGAAACCTTGTTGATCTTATTGAAAAGGTCAAACCAGAGATCAGGACACTCATAGAGAAATGTAACACAGTAAGTCAAGTTCACACTGAAGCATCAACTCTGAGTAGTTTCCCCCCTTTTTTTTTTGTTTTTCTGAACACTCATCCTTTCTCCCGCAGGTGAAAATGTGGGTTCAGCTGCTCATCCCCAGGATAGAGGATGGAAACAACTTTGGAGTATCCATCCAGGAGGAGACAGTAGCTGAGCTGAGAACAGTCGAAGGGGAGGCAGCATCCTACCTCGATCAGATTTCAAGGTCAGTAAACGTCCTAATTATCAAAAAACACTCCAAGATGTGAGACCAGTACAGCAAGAGATGGTTTTTACTTCACCAGGAATCTGCGATAACAGTTCTACTCTTTTTTTTCCTCTAGATACTACATCACAAGGGCAAAGCTGGTTTCAAAAATAGCAAAATATCCACATGTGGTAAGTCAACATGATCGTAAAGATTCAAATGTTGAAGAGATTTTTTTAAAGAAAATGTTAGTTTCAAAAAGTCCATGTAATTTTACATACTGTATGTTTTTATACGATCCTGGTTTTGACAGTTTAAACCAAGATGAGTTTGGTTGGAGCCTGAAAACTGGATCCGACAGTGACACCTAGTGGTTAAAAAAGCTTACAGCCAGCATTTCAGAAAAGACATTTTCCAGTTATTTGAATTTGTGAAACACCACAAGCTGCTGAAACCTGAGTTTTTGCAATACAGATACAACCAGTTCTCTTCAAAGAAATGTTTTAAAGATGTGTGTGGGGGTTATTATACAATAGTTTTTGTTATTCTATGACAAATATACAACAGACAAGCAAACAAGTCGACGTGTGAGTGAGAAAAATGTACTTAAAACTTGGCTTTAAAATGTTAAAACTGCTTGCCATATGCTGGAGGATATTGCACAATATAAAGAGATGCTTTTGATCATCTTAGATTTTTAGACTTGTATGTTTTGTTCTTATTTTTTGAGTACAACTGATTTGCTGGGGTATTTTTTGTTGCTTCTGCTGAAAAAAAGCATCCAGAGAAACTGCAGTGAAGATGGAAATACACCGTTAAAGTCACAGAAATTGCAGTTTTACGAACACAGTTGTGGATTAATCCAATTGTCAAACATGTCAACATCATCCTGGACTTTTTTCAGGAGGACTATCGGCGCACAGTAACCGAGATTGATGAAAAGGAATACATCAGTCTGAAGATCATAGTTTCTGAGCTTCGAAATCAATACGTGAGTCAAGAACTTTGTCCGTCACTTTTCACTCTGCTGTCGTCATTTTGCGAAGACTCCTTTCATGATCGACCTCTCTCTCTCTTTTTGTTTGTGTAGGTCACGTTACACGACATGATCCTGAAGAACATTGAGAAAATCAAGAGGCCACGAAGCAGTAACGCCGACGCGTTGTACTGATGTTCATCCCGCCACCTGTGTCTCCGCTCCCTCAGATCTCCCCCCCGTCATATCATGCCGAGCTGCAGTAGCCTGGTCCCGGTTCTCAGGACTTAAAGTAGACATTCACACTCTTCAGTACAATCAAACAAACCCAAACAGAAACAGACTTAGTTCTCATAGATGGACACAAACATGCACGTTTTTGTTTTAATTGTAAAATATTTGTCTTGTTTTAAACCCTCTGAAGACATAAATATCCTCCCAGAACGTGGGGAGGTAGCTCCTAGACAACACAGAGCGCTATGTATTTTTTAATTTTAATTAAACGTTTTGTCCTCATCTTTGTGAAATTGCCTCATTTATAGCTCTTAAAGTAGTTTCTTTAACGCTTTCCTGGATTTGTTTTATTTTCTCAGTCTTGTATAAAGTTCTGCAGCTGGAGGATCATTTCAAACATGCTCAACACAAACACTGTTTTCTTTCTCTGAATATTCTGGCTCATGCAGTGTAGTTGTACCAAATTAAGGAAAGGAAGCAGGTTTTAGCTCTTCAGGCTTATTGTTTTCAGTGAAAATTCATAAGTCACCAAAGCATCTTTGATGTAGAGGCATGTATCTATTGAATAAAACTTTTTTGATAAGAGATTTTGATTTCATTTTTGGATTTGTTGTGTTTTCAGATAAATGTTCACGTGAGCTTGTTTCTATTTTAGAATTTGATTTGGAAGCTTTTTGAGAATACGAGCTGGGAATCGAATCCAGGTCTGTGTCTTTGACAGGTAAACCAACATCACACAACAGAACGAAAGGACATAAGGAGAAGCATTGCAAAAAACCCAGCCTTAGACGTGCAAAAGTGTTTATTTGTTAGTTTTAAAATCATGGCTTTCTGACACATTGTGATTGCTATTTTGCGTCTTGACCTGCAGGTGTCACTGCAGCATGTATTCAACACTTTGTTGCATCAGTATCAGGGCAGAAGTGAGGTTGAGATTATGAAGATATAGGGGGAGAAACTGCCAAAACAAAAGCTGCCACCTGTGTCAAATCAAAGAAAAACAACAGTAGAACTCAGGAGTATGTTTAATAGTGAAAGTAAGAGCATTTCCACACGCACAACGCAAAGGGGTTGAACAGATGTGTAGCTTTAAGAAAACCTTTAGTTTGTTAGGGAGCATAAAAACTGGACTCTGGAGGAATGAAAGAAGATCAATCCGACGCTGTACAAAGGAAACACTGAACTGTTTTCACTCGTCACCACAGTTTTACAGTGTCTGTTGTTTTACACACCTACAGTTAAACCGTCTGCTGGTACAGACTGCAGCACTTTGTAGATACAGGGTCATGAGATAAGTGACAGAAAGAGGGTCCTGTGAGATAAGAGCTGGAAATGAGTCTTACGATTTGCTGTGGGAAAAATCACACGACTAGGACAATTATGTCATCGATGGAGAGTCTCACGTTTTTCCCTTTCTGCTGTGAGCGGCTGATATTTAACACATTTCTATTACTATTGTAGGGCCGGGGATTAATCGCAAATTAGACTAAATCGCAAAATGTCCTGCTGCAATATTCTAATCGCAGACAGTGCAATGTTTCTATAACCTGCTACAGATACAGTTTTTGCAGCTCTACACCAGAGTTACGCAACCAAAGAGAGAACAACTACCTAAACGAACGAATTAACCATCTAAGTGGTAAAAAAGAGGCAGAAACACTAAAGAGTACCAATAAAACTGATTTTGAGGAGACAAAAATTGACATTTATTTTGGGATAAAACCTGGAAATGCTCAGAAAGTAGCAAAAAAAAAGCAAAAATGGGCAAAAAGCAACAAAAATTAGCAAGAAATATTTTGGCAAAAAAAATCAGAAGGTGGCAAAAATAGTGAAAAAGCGACAAAAAACAGTGAAAAGTGGTTAAATGGCCCAAGTAGACAAAAATGGCAATAAAGATGGGGTTAAACTTGGAAAAAAGTCAGTTAGTCGCAAAAAAAGGGCCCAAAAGTTGCAAAAAAAGAGTGAAAAGTGACTCAAGTGGGCAAAAAGCAACAAAATTTACCAAGAAAAATGTTTGAAAAAACTTTAAAAATTGCAGAAAATAGCAAAAAAGGTGAAAAAAGTATCTAAAAGCAATGAAAATGGTTTTTAAAAAATGGGCAATAACAAAAAATGGCAGGAAGTTTGGACTAAGATTGGAAAAAAGTCAGTTTGTTCCCAAATAGGGTCCAAAAGTGGCAGAAAAGGGTGAAAAGTGACTTAATTGGGCCAAACAACATAATTGGCAAGAAAAGTTTGTTTGAGGTGGTAAAAATGGCCAAAAGAATCAACAAAAATTGGCATTTAAATTAAGTTATAACCTAGAAGTACTCAAAAAGTAGCAAAAAAATGGACCAAAAGGGGCAAAAATAGACTGAAACATGACTAGAATGGACAAAAAGCATAATAAAAAGGGCATTTAACTTGGGATAAAAACCAGACATACCCAAAAAGTACCAAAAAATGGCCTTTAAGTGGTCTAAAAAGACTGAAACATGTCTAAAATGGAAAAAAACGCAACAAAACTTAGCAAGAAAATGTATGAGGACACCTTAAAAAATTCAAGAAGCAGCAAAAATGGTGGAAAAATGGATGAAAAACAGTGAAAAGTTGTAATAATCCAAAGCCAAAGTCAACAAAAAAGACAAGACAGTTGGGATGAAAATTGGGAAATAGTCAGTTCATTGCAAAAGATTGTCCCAAAGTGGCAAAAAAGAGTGAAAATCATCAAAAATGGGCAAAGAAAACCCCAAAATTGGGAGCAAACCTGGAAAATAGTGGGAAGGTATAAAAAAATGATCCAAAAGTGTGAAAAAAGAAGGTAAAAGTGGTTAAATGTGTAAAAATCAGTCCCAGTTGTAGTGGTAGTGAGTTGTTGTTGTTGTGCTGTAATTAATGTAACTGTTAATGTTCTACAATGAGTTTGTTTAAAAATAGAGAAGATGGGAACCTTGAAATAACCGCACAAAAAAATCACAATTGCAATAGATACTTGAGTTTTTCATCAACATTGTGCATAGATAAGTAAGAAAGCATCCTTAACTCTGATCTCAGGTGAGTGCACTTTGCTGCAGGTTATATAAAAGCGTTGCTCCTAATTGGCTGAGACACAGAGGTGTGTCCGTCTCCGTCGTCCTGCTGAGCTCGGTCTTTGATAAGTCGCCGCGCTGTGCGCTACTTTTCAGAGCCTTAAGGGAAACACGTGTCCCCTGTGACGCTCTCTGACCCTTGACCCCCCCGTGTCTCTCCTGAAAGCTGGTGCCTGTGCTGGAAGGTTGTGTCCCAAAGTGGGATCACAGAGTGAAGGGAGCATGCTCAGGTTAATGTTTAATACTTGTTCCAACCCCACAGTCAATGGTTCAAACCAGGAATTTAATCAGTCTGCAGCGTTCTGAGAAAGCAGGGGGAATGACACCGCTTCTATAAAAAAAATCATAATAAACATGAAGAGAGTAATTATAAAAATAGGCTTTATTTCTGTCAACATCATTTCTGCATCAGACAGAGCCTTTGTTTTCTAACTACATCTGTATAAAAACTGAGCCGACGTGTAGAAAAGTCCTGAGAGGGCAGTGTTTGAACACTGGAAGACGTTTAAGGTCAAAAAAAGACAAAAATTTACTAAGTTTTGATTCCACTTTCATGTTTGTGAAGGAGCCTAAAAGTGTATAAAGTGAAAGCAGCAATTCCAACTTAGTGTGAATGTAACAGAGTAAAACCATCACCTCTAAATTCACTGGATTATCATCCTGAGGAATGAAGGAAGTGATGATGCTCTTATCTAAGAAAATATAAAACCATAAACCAGCATTTTTACGCTCAAGTTTGTTTCACAATTTAGAAGAAAGGACTAATCCATGATTATTACAAAATAGGGGGGGGGGGGGGCTGCATTTCCTTTCAGCAAATGCAGAACACTGAAATGCTGAGCAACACTGGGCTTTTTTTTTTTTACTGACTCATCAGAAAATAAACATTAGTTTCTCCATTTTTTTATGACTTTTTATCCCAAAATTTGACTTTTTATTTCATAATTGTGCCTTTTATTTTGAAATTTGGAGTTTTCATCTCATAATTTTAGACTTCATATGATAAAAAAAAACTGAACAATGCTGCGTTTTCTTTTCTTTTTTTGAGGGAGGTTCTATAGAGACTAAATGAAACCAGTTTTAAAAAGATACTACACTGATAAGGAAGTGATGATGCTCTTATCTGGGAAATAAAAAACCATAAACTAGCATTTTTATGCTCCAGTTTGTTTCATAAATTTGAAGAAAGGGCTAATTCATGATTATTACAAAATCAGGGGGGCTGCATTTCCTTTCAGCAAATGCAGAGTGATTAAATGCTGAGCATCACTGAGCTTTTTTTTTTTACTTAACTGTCAGAAAATAAACATTAGTTCCTCATTTTTTTGCTTTTTTATCTAAAAATATGACTTTTCTTTTCATAACTTTGACTTTTTATTTCTTAATTGTGCCTTTTATTTTGGAATTTAGAGTTTCAATCTCATAAGTTTGACTCTTACCTCAAAATTTGGACTCAATGTGATTAAAAAAAATCTTAATGCTGGGTTTTCTTCTCTTTTTTTTAGGGGGGTTTTATAGAAACTAAATGACACCAGTTTTAAAGAGATACTACACTTGATTTTTAAGCATAATGTGGATTCTTATCACAACTTTTTGTCTTCTTTCCTCGCGGTAAAAACCCAGCTGAGAGCCCAGGGCACCAGACTGGTCGGGATAAAAAGCGCAAATGCACTTTTACCAAAAGACAGGGAATAAAACGTCCCAAGATGTTCTGTAGAAAATGTCCACGCGTCGAGCAGCTGGAGCAGAAACAGAGACACAAGAATACATCCGGCTCTAAAACTGGTGCTCGTTTCTGTCTTCCTGGTCTCTGTGTTGAGGGGCGAGTGCAGACCCAGACCCAGACCCAGCAGGGAGCCCATGTTACGCAGGAGGCTGGCCAGAGGTGTGCTGTTCAGGTGCACCCACTCAGGATTCACACACCACTTCTGGGCTAACTCCAGCGTCCAGTGAAGGGAAACACCCAGAGCTTCCAGCAGGACGTTGAAACCCACGCCGAAGGAGGTCAGAAAGAGCGTGATGAAGAAATAACTCTTCATGCTGGCTGTGTAGATACTTTTTCTCCTGGAGACGACCACGGCGACAAGCAGGCCTGATGGGAAACCAGAGAAGAGGGAACATCAGATACTGGAACAACAGGTGAGTTATGCAGCAGAAATAAGCAAACTGACCTGTAAAAACTCCTGCTATGACCTGGTGAGGAAAATGAGCAGCTACATAAACTCTCGACATGCAAACGACCAGCAACACCAGGCTCGTTAGACTCCACAGGCCGAGCTGCAAGAATCTAACAAAGTAAAAACCAAACATAAGTCTCTGAAGGTTTAGAGACAATAAAACAGGAATATGAAAGAATATTTGGTTTTATTATCAGACTCACTTGTGTAGCAGAGGGGGGCATCGCTTCTCTGTTGCTGTCGCTAATGTTGCTGTCACCATCACATACCAGACGCCAGCTGCACCCATAGCATGACCTGAGGGACTTCCTGCAAGAAACACACTTTGGCTTATTTACAAGATCAATCAACCACAACTATGGTGTCAATAAAGGTTTATTGTGCTCCTAAAATCACTTTATAGGAAGAGATAGTGACTGTGTCAAGAAAAACAAATAACTTAATGTCCATAAACGTAAAACCCAGCTCCAGTGAAGTTAGAACGTTGTGTAAAACATAAACAAAAACCGAATACAATGAATTGCAAATCTTGTTTAACCTATTGTTCACTCATTTTGAATTTGATGCTGCAACACGTTCCTTTGTCAACAACTGCGTGAGCAAATAGTCCAACAGTTTAAGAACAATGTTTCTCAACTTTGTCCAACTGCAGGAATTGATGGATTTCATCATCTACAGTCCATAATATCATCAAAAGATTCAGAGAATCTGGAGAAATCTCTGCACGTAAGCAGCAAGGCCCAAAACCAACATTGAATGTCCGTGACCTTTGACCCCTCAGGCGGCGCTGCATTAAAAACCCACATCATTGTGTAAAGGATATTAGCACGTGGGCTCAGGAACACTTCAGAAAACCATTGTCAGTTAACACAGTTCATCACTACATCTACAAGTGACAGTTCAAACTCTACCATGCAAAGACAAAGTCAGACATCAACAACACNCTGATGTTTTGAGAAATTGTCCCACATTAATGTGATTAAATGACCCTCCTCTTGGTATTTTTAGGTCTAAATGTTCTCCTCATGCCTCACACGGTGACTCATTCATTAAGTCACCAACTGTTTTGTTCTCCCGCTGTCTCCTTAACTTGTTTGTGAGAAAACCTCCCAAACTCTCCCGTCTCTCCCGGTGTTTTATTACTCATGTGCAAGGTCCAAAGATCAGCGTGTGCATGCGTTTGGGTGGTGGGTCCCTCTGGTATAAAACCAACCAGCTGTGTTACTGATAGCAACACTCTTGTTGTCTCTTTCACACACCTCCACACTCAGCTCTCTCTCTTATTCTCTCTCTCTCTCTGTTTCTGTGTAAGATGATGGTGGTCGATGCTGTCATGGACGCCCTGCAGGGCTTTGGCGTCAGCACCACTCACTACCTGCAGACCAACTACCAGGACGCTCAGGGTTTGTTCCTCTGGGTTTCCTGGGCGGCAGATCTCAGAAACACCTTCTTCATCTTCTTCCCTCTGTGGTTTCACCTGCGCTCGTCGGTGGCGGTGAAGCTGATCTGGGTGGCTGTGATTGGAGACTGGCTCAACTTGGTCTTTAAATGGTGAGAAAACTGAATCTTTTAGGAAAAAAAACGCCTGAGTAAACGTGCTGTGGTGACTTTTCCTGAGAGCATGTTGGTGTTTTTCCTCAGGATCCTGTTTGGAGAGAGGCCGTACTGGTGGGTTCATGAGGCGGCGTATTACGCTGATGGAGCTCGTCCTCACATTGAGCAGTACCCCATGACCTGTGAAACCGGACCAGGTGAGACTTTAACCTTTGACCTCAGACTCCTCCACTCTCCATATCTCATATATTTCTTTCTCCAACCATGTGGTTTCTAATCAGCTGCTCAAACCCAGATCTTTGATTTAAGGCCGTAAGATTATATAATTTAACACACACCATGATCTTTTGTGTTTCTAGTGAATATTCTCAAGTTTTATCAACTTGTCTCACATAACACCTGATATTTTCTTACAAATTATCCTCCTAAAAACCCGACATCAAAGACTTTAATCTTAAAGGGAAGTTTTTCCTTGCCACTGTAACTTGCTAAAAGCTGCTGTAAAGTGCTTCACTCATGGTGGATCAAGATGAGATAACACTCCTTATCCTGTCTTGATGTTGGGTCTCTAATAAAATAATGAAATAATTTAACATTAACATGTTTTGTAAAGTGTCTTGAGATAACGTTTGTTATGATTTGGCGCTATATAAATAAAGATTGATTGATTGATTGATTAATCTCAGAACTCTAATCAATAAAATTAATCTAAATTAATCTCCAGATTCAAGTATTTAAAAAACTTGGAATTCTTAGTTACATCCACAAGAGTTAAACTTCTTATGTGACAGTCAGAATTCTGGAATTTATCTCCCAGAATTTGATTCTAGAATCAAAACTTCACTTTAATCTCTAAACTATGAAGAAAAAAATAAGCCAAACTCTGGATTCTAGAATTCAAAGATCAAAGTCAAAATTCTGGAAAGTAAATACTCAAAATTTACATTTTATTTTTCCCCAAAACTTTCTAGAGAATAGAATTTTGATATGACAATCTGAACTCTGGAAATAACCTCCAAGAATGTGACTCTAGAAATTAAATTCTGACTTTAATCTCAGAAAGTTTGGGTTCAAAGTCAAAGTTCTGAGTTTTTTTCTGACTTTAGAGTCGGATTAGAAAAAAAAAAGTCGTTCCACCAACTTAACTTTTCTTGCTAGTGTCCTCTTCTTTACAATCACAGGCACAGTCCTTCATTAAAATTCAGATTTCAGGAGAAGTATCGCCAAGTTTTAACTTCTTTTTTACAGCTGTGTATTTTATCCAAGTTTTCTTGATTTGACGTGCATAATTTAAATATAATTATCTCAATGTGGTAAAAGCAAATTGTAAATTGAATCCAAGGTGCCAAAGCGAGTGTTGTAAATAAATGTTTCACTCGTAAATGTAGTGGAATACAAGAAACAGAAATCCTTCTTCCAAGTAAAGAAAACTTAGAATCTGAGCTGAGCCCTGTTTCTATTTGTAACATCGTGAAGTTTCATTCATTCTTTGTCCTGAAGCGTTTAAACTGTGCAGTCATTGTTCTGCTCTGAGTGAATCAGCCGCTGATATCTCCTCTCTCTGTTCGTGTCGTTGTTGAGCAGGAAGCCCCTCCGGACACGCCATGGGAGCAGCGGGGGTCTACTACACCCTGGTGACCTCCATCCTCGCCATCATGACCAGTAAGAAGAAATTCAGCAGCAAAAAGCCCAGCAACAAGCAGTGGTGAGTTTTCAGATCAGACGTGGATGTAAAGGTGTTGTTTACAGCCGAACTGGAGCTTATCACTGTGGACACGCTATCTGTCCTCTGCTGTGGTTGATCATTGACTCTCGGGGACTGATGGGGGATTAAACACGACTTGTTTTGACGTCCAGCAGCAGAAACGAACTGTGTTAATTGTTTTATTGCTTTGCTCATTCGTTTGTTTGTTCCACGGCTCATTCAACATGTCACACTTTCAGTAAAACAGAAAAATAAAAGTTTTCTTTGGTTGTTTTTTCCACAGGTATCTGAAGGCTGTTTTGTGGACTCTGTTTTGTGCGGTTCAGGTGTGCGTGTGTCTCTCCAGAGTCTTCATCGCCGCTCACTTCCCCCACCAGGTCGTCGCTGGTGTGATCACAGGTCAGAGAAAAAGACTTACGGCTACACTGCAAAAACTCATTATCTTCAAATTCCTCATCAAAGTTAACACAAGACAGTTACCTGAAGGAAAACATTTCAGTCAGATATTGGAACTTGTTTCTTGATGCATCATCTTGAATATCTTGTGAAAAGAAAGAGTCTTAAAACATCTTGATTTAAGTCATTTCCCCATTGAAAAAAGCTTTTATTACTCACAACAAGATGCTTTATTCGTCATTGCACATGTTTTAGAGCAACAAAATTAGAGAACTGTAGGGACAGCCAGCGCCCCATTTAATTAGATGAGAAAAATGAGAAACAAGAGGGAGGAAGAGGGCAAAAAAAGCAACTCACAAACTAGGCTCCTGTAGGGGGGGGCACAGTGTGGGGATTAAAAAAACACCGTAGCGCATAAATAACCCAATAAACTATTGCAACAAAACTTGAAAACTTTCCAATGTGGGAGGGGGAAGGTGTCAGCACAGACACTGAGTCGACTTCATCTCCTTGTCATAAAGTTTTGAAGCTTATGAGTTATTTGTTAAGGATAAAACATCTTGTTTTATGAAAAAAAACTCAGCTTGAATTAAGAAAACAAATCTTTATTTAATCTGCAGTGTATTATCAAACACTAAACCTGTCAATACAATTCCAAAATATGGATAAAATAAATTTTCCAGCTATTTCAAGGTCTCTAGTAAAACTTAAATCTAATTTTGACTTCTTTAATTGGCAGATTTATTTGCTTATTTCAAGCAAAAGTGTCTAATGAATTATTTTTTCACTTACTTTTAGAGTGGCTTTTTTTCCAGTGTCATTTTGTCACTAGCATTTACTTAATATAAGAATTTTTTATCCATATAAAAAAAATGCACTTGTTATTTGTGAGAATAAACTAATTTCAAGGTATTTCTACATTTATTGAGGTTGGATATTTTACTTGTTTTGGAAAGTCTTGAAATTTTCTTGTTCTGTTGAAAGATCATTTTTTTCAGTTTTTAGTGAAATGCCCCCAATTTTTGCTTCTTTTTTTTTTCTTGTTTTTGAAGGCTGACTTTTTGCAGAAGCTTGAAAATACTTGCAGGGTTCCTACACGTGCTTAAAAAGTCTTAAATTCATTGAAATGTTATATTCTGGTCTTAAATTAATCACTCTATGGCAGTGTTTCCCAACCTGTGGTCCATGGCCCCCTGGTGGGCCGCGAAGGTATTGCAAGTGGGCCGCCAACTCATTTCCAAAATAGTCTGAAATTTAATGAAGGGTAATTGTATAAAGATACAAATATACAGAATAATGTTTAAATTGTTAAAACTTAAAGGATTAAAACATTTGTAGATAAGAAAAGTCCTTTAAGAAGGCATGCTACAGCCCAACATGTAACATGACCTTAAATTTCAAAGGTCTGAAGTGTAATTAAAAAATGCAATGAAACACGAAATGTAATAAAACAAATGTTGTATAATCTAAAAATTTAATCACCATCCCACATTTTAACCAGTTGTTACAGAATCAGTACTTCCAGGGTTGGGTGTGGGCCGCGAAAATGTTTGAGACTTAAAAGTGGGCCCTGAATTGGAAAAGGTTGGGAACCACTGCTCTACTGTCTTAAATTTGTCAGGGCAGGATTTGTTCATGATTCTTTTTCTGTTGTTGACTTTTCGAGAAGGAGATTTAGAGTAGATAAAAAGCTGCTGATATAAATTTTTATCTGCATGGGTCACTGTTTACATTCTTACATACATTCATTAATCAGAGAGAATCACTTAATGTTTCATAAACAGACAAAAAGTAAACTTGAATGAGTCTCATAG
This sequence comes from Thalassoma bifasciatum, assembly GCA_008086565.1. Taxonomy (NCBI): domain Eukaryota; kingdom Metazoa; phylum Chordata; class Actinopteri; order Labriformes; family Labridae; genus Thalassoma; species Thalassoma bifasciatum. The sequence goes on from RPOG01000997.1 coordinate 163,090, forward strand.
AAACACATGTTCTCTCTTAACCTTTTTTAATGGTAAATTTGGTAAATTTTTCTTTTTTTTCCTATTTCCATATTACTGGCACTATTATTATTATTAATATTAATATTGTTATTACTACTATTATTCTTATTATTATCATTACTGTTATTAATATAAATCTATTGTTATTTCTATTATTCTTGCTATTATTGTTATTTTAGTTATTAATTATCATTATTACTACTACTATTACTGCTTTTGTTTTGTTTTATTTGGCACTTTGACTATTATTTATTTATTTATGTATTTAACGCTATGTATATCGATTTATATAATGCCTATTTTTACAAGATGTATCTATATCTTTACCAAAAAATTAAATAAAAAAAGAGTTTGGGGAAAAAAGAAACATGTTCTGATTTGGTTGTAATGCAGCAGGATGCCCAAACCATCAACTATATTTATGTGTTTTTGGTCTTAGATTTCATTCAAAGTGGCATTAAAAAGGTCTTTAAAAGTCTTAAATGTGACTTGCTGAAACCTGCAGGTATCTTGTACTTAATAACGTGTAAATATTTTCCAGGTATGATCGTGGCTGAAGCCTTCAACAGGACTGAGTGGATCTACAACGCCAGCATGAAGAAATATTTCTACACTACGCTTTTCTTGACCTCCTTCGCTGTGGGTTTCTACCTCCTGCTCAAAGCTGTGGGCGTGGACCTGCTGTGGACCCTGGAGAAAGCGCAGAAGTGGTGCGTGAGGCCGGAGTGGGTCCACCTGGACACCACGCCCTTCGCCAGCCTCCTGCGTAACATGGGCACGCTGTTCGGCCTGGGGCTGGGTCTGCACTCCCCCCTCTACACCGAGGCCAAGAAGAGCAACAGCAGATTGGTCAAAGCCGGCTGCGTCCTCACTTCTCTGGTCCTGCTCCACCTCTTCGACTCCTTCAAGCCTCCAACGCACACGGCCCCGCTTTTCTACCTGCTGTCGTTCTGCAAGAGCGCCACCGTGCCCCTGGTCACCGTCAGCATCATCCCGTACTGCGTGAACGGAGCGCTGAACATGCAGAACAAAAAGGCGGTTTGAGAGATGAACTTATACAGACTCATAAAACGGAGGTGCAGAGTCCGCTTACATGAAAAAAAAAGACTTTCAGGGTTGATTTCTTTCACATAGGAGTGTAACGGTTCATTTAATGAATCAATGAACCTATTTATATCCAACTAAAACAATCTGTTTTTGCCAAGTTGACCTTTCAGATGACATGAATCGCTCTAATATCGTTTTAAACTGTAATTAATCGAATGAATCGATACCAGGAAATACACTCAGTCCGCCTGTCTGTGACGTCATCGCCGGAAAACGAGAAACATAAACTGTATAAAAATAGACGTAGTCTCCGTGACGTCACCCGTCTGTTTCTGAAGCCATGTTTTGAAGCAAAACTGCTGCTAATATTGACAATATCGATGACAAGTGCCCAAACTTAGAGCCATCGGGCGCCTGTCAGTCACATGACCTGAGCTGTGCCTCCTATTGGGTAAGCTTAATATCTCCCAAACAGCCCCCTGTAGTGTGTGCCGTTTACAAAATTAGCGAACCAGACGGGAGACAGTTTTTGTACCAGGCGTAAAATGTTAATTTCAGCTCTGAAAACAGCTTTTTTTTTTTTTTTTTGGCTTGGTGTGTACGTGACTTCCGGTACTTCCGGAGCCAGCCTCTAGTGGTCACTCGAGGAACAGCAGCTTTTTAGCACTTACACATTTTCTCATATTTTCCAACTGGTTCTGCCATTGTTATTTCTTCTTTGTGTCTCACTAGAGCTACTTATCGGCCTGTAACAGCAACACTGCCCCCATGGTTTGTGGTGGTACTGCTCCATTTGGTCCGTATCCGTATGTTTGGTACAGATACTCATAAATGAGCCTCAAAAAGTTTTGGATCTGTCTCAAGCCACTCAATAATTTTGGATCAGATAGATGAACCAATGTCGTCCCTGATTTGTAACCACAGGTCGTGATACAAATCGAATCATTGTTGAACTGAATGGTTACACTCCTACTTTCACACATCCATCTTTAACTCAGGGAAAACGCCACAAAAATCGTCACCGTTTGGACTCTGGCGTCTGTGAGCACCGTGTGACTCTGGAAGCACCGTCCCTGATTACCTGGAGCACTTACTAACTCGTTTAGGGATTTTGAATTTAACAGAAAATGCAAATTACACACTTCTGTGGTCCAGGACTAATGGACACAGTCTTTGCATTTATCGTGCACAAGCTCCCTCTTTTTTAAGCTATATATAGTTTGTTATGTCAAATGTTTTGGTTTTTGTGTTTTAAGTATTCATGAAGTTTTGTCAAAACTGCTGGAAGAATTTTTCAATTGTTTTGAATATTCTAAATAAAAAATGTTTTTTGTAAATGTCCTGTTTGTCTTTACTGTTTACCCATTTTTATGGAATTACCAACATAACATTTGAATTTCAAACATTTAATTTTTGGTCAAAATTCTGAAAAAAACACAAGGGGTTAGCCCATGCTTTTATTACAAAAGTTTCCAAAAGTTTTATCCAAGAAAAAACAACAAAAAGTGTGAATTGAGGGTTTTTTAACGCCTGGGAGTATTTTTTCAGGCTCTTGAAGTGTCAAAAATGTCCCTTTTTTACATTAATTTTGGCAAAAAAATCTGAAAAAACATCAGGAGTTTGCCCTACTTCCTCTTTTTTTGTTTTTCCAAATATTCCCAAAGTTTTATAAAAGTAAAAACACCAAAAAGTGTGAATTGAGGGTTTTTTAACACCTGGGAGTATTTTTTTAGCACCTAGAAGTGTCAAAAATGTCCCTTTTTTACATCAATTTTGGCCAAAAATCTGAAAAAACATCAGGAATTCCTCTTTTTTTATCATAAATTTCAAAAGTTTTATCAAAGAATAAACCCCAAGAAGTGCGATTTGAGGGTTTTTAAACCCCTGGGAGTGTTTTTTAGGCTCTAGAAGTGTCATAAATGTCCCTTTTTAACATTAATTTTGGCCCAAAATCTGAAAAAACGTAAGAGGTTTGCCCATGCTTCTTTTTCCTTTTTTCCAATAATTTCCCCAGTTTATAAAAGAAAAAAACAACAAAAAGTGTAAATTGAGCCCAAAAAAAATTTGGGGACCCTCATAAAACATCCGGTATATTCACAGTTTTTACAGGGAAAAAATGTAGTTAAAACCGGTTTTTTTAGGACTTTTTACATTCTCCAAACGGGTAGGAAGAAAAGCGAAAAAAAGGTTATTAAAGGGTTTCAAAAATTTTCTTTTTTTGTTGTTTTTCACATTTAACTCCCCAAAAAAATAAACCCCTGGGAGTATTTTTTAGGCCATAGAAGTGCCAAAAATGTCCCTTTTAACATTAAATTTGGCCAAACAAAATATGGAAAAATGTAAGAGGTTTGCCTATGCTTCTTTTTGCTTTTTTCCAATATTTTCCCAATATTTATAAAAGAAAAAAACAACAAAAAGTGTAAATTGAGGGGTTTTTTTTAAACCCCTGGGAGTATTTTTTAGGCCATAGAAGTGCCAAAAATGTCCCTTTTAACATTAAATTTGGCCAAACAAAATATGGAAAAATGTAAGAGGTTTGCCTATGCTTCTTTTTGCTTTTTTCCAATATTTTCCCAATATTTATAAAAGAAAAAAACAACAAAAAGTGTGAATTGAGGGTTTTTTTTAAACCCCTGGGAGTATTTTGTAGGCCATATAAGTGTCAAAAATGTCCCTTTTTTACATCAATTTTGGCCAAAAAAATCCTGAAAAATGTAAGAGGTTTGCCCATCCTTCTTTTCGCTTTTTTTCCAATAATTTCCCAAAGTTTTTAAAAGAAAAAAACAACAAAAAGTGTAAATTGAGGGGTTTTTTTTAAACCCCTGGGAGTATTTTTTAGGCCATAGAAGTGCCAAAAATGTCCCTTTTAACATTAAATTTGGCCAAACAAAATATGGAAAAATGTAAGAGGTTTGCCTATGCTTCTTTTTGCTTTTTTCCAATATTTTCCCAATATTTATAAAAGAAAAAAACAACAAAGAGTGTAAGTTGAGGATTTTTTTTAACCCCTGGGAGTATTTTGTAGGCCATAGAAGTGTCAAAAATGTCCCTTTTTTACATCAATTTTGGCCAAAAAAATCCTGAAAAATGTAAGAGGTTTGCCCATCCTTCTTTTCGCTTTTTTTCCAATAATTTCCCAAAGTTTTTAAAAGAAAAAAACAACAAAAAGTGTAAATTGAGGGTTTTTTTTTAAACCCCTGGGAGTATTTTTTAGGCCATAGAAGTGCCAAAAATGTCCCTTTTAACATTAAATTTGGCCAAACAAAATATGGAAAAATGTAAGAGGTTTGCCTATGCTTCTTTTTGCTTTTTTCCAATATTTTCCCAATATTTATAAAAGAAAAAAACAACAAAGAGTGTAAGTTGAGGATTTTTTTTAACTCCTGGGAGTATTTTTTGGCCATAGAAGTGTCAAAAATGTCCCTTTTAACATTAAATTTGGCCAAAAAATCTGGAAAAACGTAAGAGGTTTGCCCATGCTCCTTTTTGCTTTTTTTCCAATAATTTCCCAAGTTTATAAAAGAAAAAAAACAACAAAAAGTGTAAATTGAGGGTTTTTTAAACCCCTGGGAGTAGTTTTTAGGCCATGGAAGTGTCAAAAATGTCCCTTTAAACATTAAATTTGGCCAAAAAAAATCTGGAAAAAGTAAGAGGTTTGCCCATGCTTCTTTTGCTTTTTTTCCAATAATTTCCCAAAGTTTATAAAAGAACAAAACAACAAAAAGTGTAAATTGAGTTTTTTTTTTAAACCCCTGGGAGTATTTTTTTAGGCCATAGAAGTTTCAGAAATGTCCCTTTTAACATTAAATTTGGCCAAAAATCTGGAAAAACGTAAGAGGTTTGCCCATGCTCCTTTTTGCTTTTTTCCCAATAATTTTCCAAAGTTTGTTAAAGAAAAAAACAACAAAAAGTGTAAATTGACCCCCTGGGAGCATTTTTTAGGCCCATAGAAGTGTCAAAAATGTCTATTTTTTTGACAATATTTTTGGTCAAAAATCTGAAAAAACGTAAGGGGTTAGCCCATGCGTTTTGTCAAAAGTTTTCACAAAGTCTTCAAAAGAATAAAAACAAAAGTTGTCAAATGAAAAATTATAAACCCTAAGGGAGTCTTTATGAGTAAGAATGTCCACACTGTGATTTTTTTCAAAACTTAATTTTTGGTCAAAATTCTGAAAAACGTAAGGGGTTGGGCCCATGTTTTTTTTTGCAGTGGTCTCTTAATGTTTTCCAGAGCTGTACATAAGCCATAAGAGTGCCCTTTTGTTTTTCTTCTTTATTTGACATTGAAATTGAAAGTATCTTTTTTTTTTTGAGTCTACTCAGAATTTAAAAAACTAAAGATTTCATTTTGGCACAGCCTTAGTGAGTCATAAATGATTAACTCATCACAGAAGCCTCGAGCGGCCTTTAACCAGACATACATCCCATGACGTAGATCCACACGTCACAGAAGTGTCAGCGTATCAGTCAGAACACTTAAGGTCAGCAGTTCGAGCTGGACATTCAATATTTGTCTGTTTGTTTTTAAAGAATTTGAGCACAATATCCCTGATAAAACGTGACAGTTGTAAAAAAAAAATTGTACCTTGACCATGGCTGTTTTTTTTTTTCTCTCAAGCAAAGTAGGTTAAAATTTTCCTTCTCTTTTCAAAGTCTTCATGTGTCAAAGTTGCTCACCTGAGGTTAGATTTTTAGTACTTTGGCTGAATTTTGTTGCAAATAATGGTCTTATCCTTAAATTAAAAGAAGCTGCGTTGTAAAAGGGCTCAAGTTTCTTATTTTGTTTTTGTATTTTGTGTTGTACTTCTGTGTCTTTGAAGCTCTTTGGGATGCACGTTTTCATGTGAGGATGTGCTCAAAAGTTTACATACCCTGGCAGAATTTATGATTTCTTGGCCTTGGACATTTATTAATAAACAACTGTGTTTACTCTTTTGAAATCATAATGACAACAGAAACTCCCAAAATGACCCAGGTCAAAAGTTGATATACATACAACCTATTTTTCTTCAAGTGCCTCGTTATTGTGCATCTTGAAACATCCATGTCACATTCTTTTTTACTTCAGGTGAAGTTATTTGTGGGTTTTTCTTTGCATTCCGTACAATTTTCCTGGCAGTTGTAGCTGAAGTTGACCGTAGTTTGGTTTCAACAGAATCCTTCACTTTCTACTTCTTAATTAGAGTTTTAACCCTGATTTTTGGCGTCCTCAATTCCATGGACAGTTCGATTACCTTTTGTGACAGATCCTTTGACAGTTCTTTTGCTTTATCTTTGACTCAAAATCCAAAAATGTCAGTGCAGCGCTGAATGGAAGATGCAAACTCGGTTGTTTGTTGATAAATGTAGGGTGACCATACGTCCTCTTTTGCCCGGACATGTCCTCTTTTAAGAGCCTGTCCGGCCTGTCCGGTCGGGGTTTATAAAATCCTTCAAATGTCCGGGTTTTTGATCTTGCGTTGCTTGAGCGTGTCACAGAACAGTGTATTTATCATTCACGTTGAATGGTTCCTTTAGAAACACGCTCTGAGAGGTGGAGTTTGAGCCGAACCCTGGAACATGTATTCATTCATTCACAAATCAGTACAGAGGCGCTCCACTCTCACTCACTCAGGCTGACAGGCAGGTCGGCACACTGCGAGAGAACACTCGAACAGAAAGAAAATGCTGAAACGTAACTGTCATTTCACTGATGACATGCGAAAAAAGTTCCCCTGTTTTCGTCCGGGTCGTGACAAATTGGAGGCAGAATGTACAGTCTGCAAAGCTGGAACTTATGTCTCTGTGGCTAATAATGGTTCCAACGATCTGCAAGCTCATATCACCACAACAAAACATTGAAGAATAGGCTACCTCTCTTTTTTCTTTTTGTTTAATATTTTGAGGCATTATTTCTATTTTTGCGTAACTGATAATTGGGAGGTTATCTTGAAGAATGGTTCTCTACCTCACTTTTCCTAAGGTGTGTCAGACTTAAGAGTGATGATTATTTCTTATTTTGTTAAACATCTGAATACTTGTGTTCCTACAGAACTTGAGTCAATAACTATTAAAGACTAGAACATGCCTTATTTGTATGTGACTGATTACATAGTTCAGGAGAATTGCTTTAAATTGATAAATATATTATTCATAAAGCAACTTTTTGTGAGTGTTTGGGGCTATTTCTCAGTATATCCAGGTAAAGTGTTATTTTCTGGGGAATTCAGAATATTTGTTTAACTGAGTTAGAAGCACAGAAAGACCCCTGACCCATGCAAAATCCCTAAAGGGGGGGTCCTCTTTTCAGAGAAACAGAATATGGTCACCCTAATAAATGGTTTCACCCAACCAATAACAATGAGTGAAAGAAGTTATCATTCATATTCTCTGAGAAAAAAAACCCAAGAAATCATAAATTCTGCTGGGGTATGTAAACTTTTGAGCACAGTTGAGTATCATTTTCTAACAGAGGAGACGCTAATGCGCCTTTAACCGTCGGAGCCACCAAAATAATGCGCCAAGGAAGAAGAAAACCGGAAGAGCCATTATTAGTTAAAGGTTTTTTGTTGTTAGCTCGTTTTTAACTTCTATTTGAGGGTTTTAATGAGCCTCGAAACGTTTAAAAGTCACAATAAATAACATTTAACGGTTTATCAACATCAAACTTCCGGTTTTAAACGCGCTAGAGGCGGGAAAATTGGCGGCATCGACGGAGGAAACGAGAAAAAAGAGGAGAGAAATCAGCTAAAATCAGGTTTGTGAACTCATAAAAACATGTTTTCAACAAAAATAACCTCATATTCTGAAAGATTTGCTCTATTATGAGCTTATCTTATGATGTATTATCAAAATACGAGCAGTAACGTCTCCTATCCCCTGTTAACACACAGTAAAAAGGGATAACACGGTTATAAACCACAGAAACAAAGATAAGCATAAGTAAACTTTGAATCTAAATCTTATAAAAATCAACTGCAGTATTACAGATTAAATTTGAACACGACTGTAATAAATAGTCCATATATTAATGGTATTGGGTGTTTTTTATGGTATCAAATAGTATACTAGAGAAAAGGTACAGAAATTCAACATTATTTTAACTAAAGTGCATTTTTTACTTTACCTCATGATGGTAGACTGGTGTTCATTTAATTAAAAAAATGTATCATATTTCAACAATCCTCCTATGACATTTCAATTACAGCTATTACTTAATAAAAGATTCAAGATCCTTTATTTCTCGTTGCACATGTTGCCGAGCAACAAAATTACATTTTTGTTTCATACTAAGAAATATAAGAAGACAGCGACTTAAACATGGGAAGGACAGAAGTAACGAAAACTGTCGGGTCACTAGCGTGCGCAGTGCCTTGTTTTGTTAGATGAGAAAAGGATAAACAAAAGGGAGGAGGAGGGGAAAAAAACAAATATCAGACTAGACTATCAGACTCCCTCTGACCTTTCACCACCATTGCACTGTTTTGTATTTTAATTTATTGTTTATTGCATTATATTGTATTGCTTGTTTTATATCTGTTTTAGTCCTCTTTTAATGCACTTATTCTTGTAAGGTGACCTTGAGTGCCATGAAAGGCGCCCTTAAATAAAATTTATTATTATTATTATTATTATTATTAGGCTACAGGAAGGGGGCACAGTTTGGGTCTAGGAAAAAAAACAAGAACACAAACAACAAAACAAGAAGTAAAGAAAAACTAAGCATCATTTATAAAAACAGACTCAAGTTTGGTGAGTTTTCTACTTCACGTTTGCTTTCTTTCATCCTGCAGAGGGTCAACACGAAGCTGATGGGAGTTCACTGATGAGATCTTGAGAATCGAGGTGATAATGGGGGAAAATGGGCCTGAAGTGCCAGGATCCAACGAGGAAGTCGTTCATCAACAGCGACTGCTGGATATCACGATCAAAACGGAGAAAGATGTCGACAGCGAAGGTTCGTCATCCTTATATCACAGTTAACATCGCAAAAAAAAATGTTTCATTATGTCGTCGTAACTTTTCGTTTTCTTTTCAGAGACGTTATCCGAGCAAGAGAGGAGAGGGAGCGCCGCTCTGGTGAAGACTGAAGACACGTCTGAGGAGAGAGACTATGGCAAACCCTCGAATCTTCAGCAAAATGTGGCAGAAACAAACTGTATTCGAGTGAAAATTGAAGATGATTCGTACGGGGAATACGATCGAAAACCGTTGGTGGAAAACTTATGGAAGAGTCACAAAAACGCAGGAGACAGTGAAAGCGATGAGGACACGAGTGAAAGTGATGAAACCGACAGTGAGGATGACGACGATGAGGAGGAGGAGGATAGTGATGATGTGGAGACTAATAACAGAGCAAAAACAAGCAGAGCAACTCAGAACAAAGCATCCTGTCCGCTGAAGTATAGATGTAAAGTGTGCGGCAGGTCTTTCTTCTTAAAAACTCTGCTCATAAAACACGTCAAAGAAGAAGAGACGCATCGTGATGTTTGTGGAGTTTGTGGGAAACATTTCGAGTCCAACGAGAGCCTGAAGCTTCACCTGCAAACGTACGTCGTAACCAACAACTGTGACGTTTGTTTGAGGAGGTTTGACACCTTGAAGGAGCTGGAGGCGCACGTGAGGAGGCACACCGGCGAGAAACCGTACATCTGCGACGTCTGCGGCGAGGCTTTCGCTCAAGCCGCGTACTTTAAGACTCACATGCGAATCCACAAGGAGCCGCTGTACGTGTGCAGCGTTTGCGGTCAGGGTTTCAAACCGACGCCGAACTCCAAGCAGGATCCGATGCTCTGCGGCGTCTGCAGCGAACATCTCGACTCGGACGAGAGTTTCCGTATGCATTTAGAGGTGAACCAAAGAGGAAGCAGGGATCAGGGCGATCAGGCGGGAAAAGCCGCTGATGCCGAGAATCATTTGGAGAAAGCTAACGGTGACGCCAAAGGCTCAAAAAAACAGAAAGGGTCCGATGGTTATCGCTGTAAAGTTTGCGGCAAGTCTTTCCACATGAGAGCCTTATTCTGGAAGCACGTAATAGAGAACGAGAGGAAGACGAATATTTGCGGAGTGTGCGGGAAACAATTCGAATCTGACGAGAGTTTAAGTCTTCACCTGCAAACGTACATGCCGACGAAGGAGTGCAAAGTTTGCGGGAGGAAATTCGACTGCTTGTATCGGCTGGAGATACACAAGAGGACGCACACGGGAGAGAAACCTTTCGTCTGCATGTGCGGGAAAGGGTTTGCGGTGAAAAAAGGTTTAAAGAGGCACATGGAAATCCACACTAGAGTGAAACTATACGCCTGCATCATGTGCGGACAAAACTTCAAACACGTTCAAGGCTTCAAACAGCAGCGACCGTTACTTTGTCCAACTTGCGGAAACTATCCCGATAACAGCGAAAGCTTCGAGGTTCAGGTAAAAACAGAGGATGAAGAAGAAGAAGAAGAAATAAGTGAGGAGCAAAGTGAAAACGCACAAACGGGGATGTTAAACGCTGAAGCACGAATCGCCGAAGAGGAGGAGGAGAAGGAGATCGAAGTGCCTGAAAATAAGCCGCGAAAACGGCGCAGAACGAAACCCACGGGTCCGCCAGACTTCACCTGTAAAGTCTGCGGTCGCTCTTTTTACCGCCAAACCTGGTTCTTTAGGCACGTGGCGGAAAACGAGAGGGATACGGATCTTTGCGGCGTTTGCGGGATTCGTTTCGAGTCCGTCGAGAGCTTACGCCTTCACCTGGAAACGCACCTCCCGAGAACAGACTGCGGAGACTGCGGGAAAAGTTTCAGGAGCCCGTCGGTGCTGGAAGTTCACATGAGGATGCACTCGGGGGAGAAGCCGTACATCTGCAGCGTGTGCGGGAAAGCTTTCTCTGGAAAACGCTACCTGGTGAAACACATGAACAGCCACACGCAGGAAAAGAAGCACACGTGTGAAGTGTGCGGGCGCAGGTTTAGGCACAAAGACTATTTGAGGATCCACATGAGGACGCACACGGGCGAGAGACCTTTCGCCTGCAGCTTCTGCGGGAAGAAGTTCAGGCAGAGCGGAGCGTTGGCGCTTCACACGCGAATCCACACCGGAGAGTTCACACACACCTGCGTGGTTTGCAGCAAGAAGCTCTACTCCAACAGCGCTTTAACGACACACATGAGGTCGCACACCGGGGTGAGGCCGTACCCGTGTGAGATCTGTGGGAGGAGCTTCAACGGACGCAGCTTTCTGAACACGCACATGAAACGACATAAAGACAAGAAGAGCAAGGCGGCGAAAAAAAGTAAAGCTGAAGCAGAATCAGAGGAAACAAAGTGAGACTCAACACCACAAAGATGTTCTTATAAAGACGAGTTGTACAGCTTACGTACAAAATAAAAGTTTCAAACTAGTGCTGGGACTTATTTACTAAAGTTGGTCGCTGAAATATAATTATTTCTTATTACATATTTTGAAATACGAACATCTCGACGTAGAGTGACGTTCTAACTACTATTACTTCTCGTAGTTTTTTTTGAAGAATATAAAAAATGCGATATTTAAAACAGATTTTATGCAACATTTCATTCTGTATTAAAAGTTACATAAACGGTGCTTGAGTGTGGGAATAATACATGTTGAAAAACTTTAAAAATGTCTTGTCTGCTTATTTTAAAACCTGGAAAAATGCTCCTCCTGGGTTCCTATGTCTCCTGGAAAACCTGGAAAATGATTGAACAGTTTTCCACCGCCAGTTAGAAATAGAAAAATGGGAAATTGCTTGGGATTTTTTGTGCCATATTAGTCTAGAATTTTGTGATAAAAAGTCTAAATTTTGAGACAAAATGTCAGATTTTTGACTTTTTATCGGAAAATTGTAACATTTTATATCAGAATTGCCACTTTTCTTACTTTTTTTTCTCATGTTTGACTATAATATCTCAAAATTTTGACACATGAGAATTTCCACTTTATTTCATATATTGACTTTTGGCATCTTTCCTCATAGTTCTGACTTAGTTTTTTTTTTATCGTTTCTTTCTCCTCACTCTTTTTATTTCATTTTTGGCAATTAACCAACAAAAAAATGTCCATTTGCTAAAATATATAAGCGTATACTGGCATCAACAAATCATAAAGCTAACAAGAATAATGTCACAATGAGGACAGAAAAGGGCAACCAACACAATTTAACAATAATAATAATAAAAAAAGTTGATTAAAAGTAAATGAATAAGCAATTAAGGAATTATAAGACATTTAGGCATAGGTACTTCTGACTTCATTGTCAGTAAAATTTGACTTTATCTCAAATTTGACTGACTTTTCTCTATAAAATTCTCAGTAAAGAGTTTTTTCGAATAAGCAAATTGGAATTTTGCTTATCTGGAGGGTGAGCTGTGGAGGAAAGCTTGGTATACTAGAAAAAAACTGACAGCAATTGAGGAATCAGGGTGCCAATTTTAGTTTTAATGAGCATAAAAATCTAACTCAACAGGTTTTTTTTTTTTTTTTTCAAAATGTTCCCCAGTGTTATAAGTCATTTAATGAGGTTTTTTTTTTAATTTTTGACATAGTTTTATCTTACAGTGGGACTGGAATTATGTGAGTACTAGAGCGCCCTCTGCTGGGTAGAGATAGGAGCTGCACCTGCGCATTCATTGCATGGGGCTTTGTTAGAATTAGATTCAATTAAATTTTTTTTTTTCAATGTAAAATATTAAAAATATTTTTGAGTCATACCTGTTCCATTTGCAAGTCAACAAAGCAACAAAACTTGGGCAGAAACATTATTTTTTCCTCATAAGTTTTGCTTTAATCTTCCTGATTCCTCCAAAGGGGATTTCTACGGTGGCCCTGAGAGCTCACAGCAACTTAAATATAAGTAAAAGGACAAAACACAAGCGAAATATGAAAACATCTTCATCATTTTGACGTGTGCATCATTTAGAAAAACAGAGTGAAAAGAGCAGAACACAAAACATTAGAAAAAAGTGCTGCAAATACATTGCATTGTGTTCTTTGTGGTGCATTTTGTAATGTTCTTTCTTTTTTTCTGTGCAGCGCATTTTTCTAATGTTTTGTGGTGTGGTCTTTGTAGTGCATTTTTCTTATGTTTTGTAGTCTTTGCAGCGTTTTTTCCCCTATAGGTCTGCGCAGTGCATTTTTCTAATTTTTTTCTAATGTTCTGTGTTGTGTTCTTGTCGGTGCATTTTTGGTAATGTTTTGTGTCATGGTCTATGCAGCACGTTTTTTTTTTATGTGTGTTGTGTTTGCAGTGCATTTTTCAAATGTTCTTCCTTTTGGTTTTTGCGTTTTTCTAATGTGTTGTGTCCTTTGCAGCATGTTTTTTTTAATGTGTTGTGTTTTGGTCTCCGCAGCGCGTCTTTTTCTAACGTTCTTTTTTTGGTCTGTGCTGCGCATTTTTCTTATGTGTTGTGTTCTTTGTAGCGCGTTTCTTAATGGGTTTTTTTTTTGTGTGTTCTTTGCGGCGCATTTTTCTAATGTTTTGTGTTTTGGTCTTCACAACGCATTACTCTAAATTCTGTACACTTGTCGTTAAATGTGCGTAGTTTTTTTTCATATTTGCTTGTGTTTTGTCTTTTTGCATCTGTTTTCTTACATTGCAGTGATTTGAGCTCTCAGGGCCACCGTACATTTCACCTCAATGCAGCTACATCCAGTTACCCTGACCTCCACATGGCAGCCTTTGTTTATAAATGTGATAGGTTTCAGCTAAAATTCTCAATATTTTCAATAAAATTCAACAGAGAGAAGAGAAATCAGACGAACTCACACATTTTCAGTTTAAACACAATTTATTTTCTGCTTAAATAATTATTACTTGGATCATCCAGTGTAGGCTATGTTGGTTCGTCATACATGTTGGTACCAGATTTTTCATCAACATTGGATGCTTTGGGTGGTTTTGTATGAAAAAGACAAACAGGAAGAAAATAAAGAGATATACACAAGAAGAGAGAGAGAGAGAGAGAGAGAGAGCAGATTGTGTGAAATACTGTGATTTAGTGATGAAGTTAGTAAAAAGGAGTCGATTCGGGGCTAAAAATGAGACTCTCTGTTCTCACGGGATTATTTCAGTTAAATAAAAGTCATCAAACCTTCAAAATAAAAGCTATCCCCTTTTTAAAACCACAGCAGAACTCAAAGCTTGGACACACACTTCCTGTATGCATGATGACGTTTTACTGACACACACACACACGCACACGCACACAGTTTGTTTTGAGTTAGACAAAGTTTCAGCGTGAGTTTCAGCGAAGCCCCGTGGAGTGATTTCATAAAATTAAAACATGTTTTGGTTATGATGAGAGTGCTCACGAAGACAGAAGTACCAGAATGGAAACGAGATCGGCACACAATGTCACGAAGCTTAGGTCCTTCCGCAATTTTTATTTCACTGCAGTGTACGTCGTTTTATAGAAGAGAGACTTCTGCCTCTTGTCTCGTCTTAACCGAAGCTTCTTTGCAGGAAAGAAAAAAATTTTAGCTCGTCTAAAAAAGAAGAGAAAACAAGGAAAAAGCACACCTTCTCGCCAGGGGTCGCACGCACTCAGCCGCCGCTCGCACAGTGTCGACCTTTTCGCACAAACGCAGCAAAGCTTCAACGCAAATCAGTGCATAAACAATCTGTGAAGCTACTGATTCTTTTTTTTTTTTTTTAAGATTTTATACAGTGTCATTTATATACAACAAAATCACCCATCATTATTATTATATTTCATTTTTAAAAAAAGAACCACACCCCCGTTCGAGGGCCCAGGAGGAAAAAATAGACCATATAAGGCGAGTGTCTGTCTGTCTGTCTGAGAGAGTGAATCTTCTTTTTTCCTGTTTGTGCCGTCTTTGGTCACAGACGCCTCTTGTTTGTCAAAGATAAGAAAGTTCCAGATCACGTCCATGCGTGTCGTCCTCGTTGTTTCCAACAGTGAGTGAGTTTGAGTGACATGCTCATGCGAAATCAAAGAAAAGTTTTGGGGTTTTTGTTTTTTTTTTTCGGTCGTCTTGCTGGAAACCATGCGATGTTAAAGTGAAAGCTTCAGACGCGTTCGAGGTCGAGGTGACGCAGCTTCCAGTGGGTTTTTCCTCCCAGGGTGTTTGTGGTGTCGCAGGTGGACGTCGGTGGACCTGGGGGAGGGAAGAAATGAAGGTTTTAAGCTGAAGAAAAGATTAAAAATGGATGCAATCAATACAATCAAATTTCCTGCAAACTGGGAACAATAACCATAACCCAGTAGTGATTTACTCAAAACATCATATGCATGTTTTTTTTTTTTTAATCTCAGGTCAATGTGTACTTTTACTCAGGTCTTTTAAAGTTCTTGTTCTGTACATGTGTACAGGTGTTATGGTGAATGTATGTCTTTGATGCAACTGAGATAATAAACAATAAACTTCTATTCTATTCTATTCTATCCAGAGTTGGTTGAAATTTTTAGTCAGCAACATATTGATGAAGAGATCAGTTAAAAAAAACATTACTTTGATGAGTCGAGACTACTTAATGTTACTTTACTTACTTACTTATTAAATGTAACGAATTGCATTGTTTTTACTGCTGTTTTTAATTTATGGGTCAATGACAAAAAGAGGGTCTAAAAACGTATTTTTAAAAAGTTCTTTGAAAATGGATAAAAAACATATTTCTGAGTAAAGAATTATGTTTTCTAACAGATTTCAGTAGTTGACCAACATTTCAAAGTTTTTAGGTTCATTATTTTTTTGTATTTTTAATTTGAGCACCCAAAAATGTCAGGTGGAGCAACCAAATATATGAAAATATATTTATATGTTCCTGTTATTTTTTCTGTGTGAAATTATTGGCAAGTATCTCTCAAGTGTCCATAGTGACTCATACATTTTCATTTTGTGTGTTTCATTTCTTTTATTTGTGAATAAGATAAATAATTTGATGTTAAAATAACATTTCACATTATTACATTGGTTGTACCACCTGACATGGATTAACAAGGTCAGTGGTTACTTCACTTTTTTGGAAAAAATAGTCATAAAGTCTCTTTAGATGTTTGAAAAGGTGAACCACACAAATGTCATTTGGGCTCCTCTGGCTGATGCAGTTTCCTGTTTCCTGTTTTATTCTCTTCACTTTAAAATAAAAGTCTAATGTTACGATATAAAAAATGTGGATCCTGTGAAATAAAACCTGCGGTAAAAACAAATCTGCGCCGCGTCACCGTCTTCTCACCTGGTGCAGTTGAGAGCTTCACCGTTACGACTGACTCTTCTTCCCTTGTTTCTTGGCGTCTCCAGGCTTCGCAGAGAGAATCAGGAGAGCAGGGAGGAAGAAAAGAGAGAGGAAAATAAAAGTTAGAGACTGAAAAATGATTGGTTTGTTTCATTGGAGGTCAGCGCCAGGCAGCGAGCTGGAAAAAACGACAAGTTCAAGAAAGTTAAAACGACGACTTTTGGAGCTGGAATCACACATGCTGACATCAAAACGTGTTACAGAGAGAAGAAAGTTGTTCTATGTTAGTAAAAACAGAGCTACAGAGCAGGTAAAAGGACGACTGAAAGATTCTAAAGAGGAAGACAGAGTTTGTTATTTGTCTCACAGCAAAAAGCTCAGATTAACGCGGCGCCTGATCCTCATCAGGTCGTCATGCAGCTCAAACAGGAAGCTACTCTACGTCAGGCGGTTTGGCGGTTTGAACCTCAGATTTCCCTCTCTGCGTCTCCGCTCCGGCCTTGTTGCCCTGTCGGGAGCGTTTCCCCCTCTTCTTGCCCTTCCCTCCTCCTGCTCCTCCTGCAGCTGAAGGAGCAGCGTCTCCTCCACCTGTTTCTACACTGACACCTCCAACACCTGCTGCTGCTGCTGCGTCCTCCGTCAGCGTGTCGCTCTCACTTTCCCTTCTTTCCTCCGAGTTGTAAACACGCCGCACCACCTTTCTGATCACCTGTAGGGGGCAGAGTGGGTCAGGGGGAGGAGGAGGAGGAGGTGGAGGTGATGTGTGGGGGGAATAATGTGGCTGTGTGAGGTGAGGATGCATCATGGGAAAGTTACTTTTCTGGTGACCAGGTTCCCGTCTTCGTCTGTGAACTGCTCCTCTGTCACAGACTCTCCGGGAACGTTTTTGGCCTCCTCTCCCTGAGGTGAAGGTTTGAAAGGTGAGGTGAAAGGTCAATGGAGGGTGAAGGGTGAAGATTTGGAAACTCATATTTCAAATAAAGTTTGTTTCAGAGAGAATAGAAACCCTCGTGCTCGTGCAACGAAGATCAACATGTTTATTACTGATCCAATTTTCATGCCAGTCACTGCAACGCTGAAAAAAGCATCAAACTCAAGCTTCAAACTCTGTTGGGACAAACTTCTTTTTGCACATTGCACAACAAAAATGCATCAACACTCAAAAAAATTCCTTTACATTCTGGAGCAGAAAGTCATTTTAGTGAAAAAGCAGGAACAAAAACAGCTTCTATGAGTTATAATCTGACAATATCTTATCTTGATGTTTGATCAACTTTATAGATTTGCACTGCAAAAACTGAAATCTAAGCAAGTCATTCTGTCTTATTTGTAGTAAAAATGGTCCTATTGTTCTTAATTTGAGCCACATTCACCAGACCAGGTCATAAAAATGTCTTATTTCAAGTTTTTTAAAGACAAAAATGAGGTGTAAATTGCTTGTAACAAGTCAAAAAAATCAACCAATGGGATAAGACGAATTCGCCTGGGAAGTTTCCTGAAATTAGAAAGATGTCTTAAAACAAGAATCTTTTATCTTATCCCATTGGCAGATTTTTTTTTTACTTGTTACAAGCAATTGATGCCTCATTTTTGTCTTTAAAAAACTTGAAATGAGACATTTTTATGACCTTGTCCAGTAAATGTGGCTCAAATCAAGAGTAGTAAGACAAATTTTACAAAAAATAAGACATAATGACTTGCTTAGATTTCAGTGGCTTATTTGTATTGATTAATGGCGACAATGGGTAAAAATAAAATATATTACAGTTGTGTATGTATGTGTATGTACATGTAGGTGTATGTATATATGTGTTCATAGATATATGTATATACACTGGAGAAGGGGTGGAAATTAATAAGTTTTACCTCTTTCCGCCCCTTTTTGAAAATGCAAAAGACAATAAATAAGTGATTTAAATTTTTTTTGTTGTCGTTGGTTTTGTTTTGTTTTGACTCTGTTTGCTTATTGTTATTCTTTTAGATTTTCAAAATATCGTAATATAAGTATATTTGTGCATATTTATATGTATAGCACCCTCTGTATATAAACTTATGTTTATACATATTTATATATGTATGTTTATTTATGACTCTTGCCTACCTTTTAAATATATTAGACCTCTTAACAGTGCAATATAATTATAAAAAAATACCTCTACACAACTGCACACTGCACATTTCTTTTTTTCTCTCATGCAAATTTTCCTCTTCCTTGTTTCAAAATTGTTGCTAAACTTTAGGGGAAACTTTAGAAAGTTTATTGTACAACTGTATAATGACAATAAACACATTCTATTCTATAAACATTGTCATTAATTCATCAGTTATTCATTCATGTTGGGTCTCAGTTAATACAATGGAAATTATTAACTTTAGACCTGTTAATTTTTTGAAAAGCGTCTTGAGATAATGCTTTTGATATGATTTAGTGTGATATAAACAAATAAAGATTGATTGATTGATTGACAGTCATCACATCCAGTAGCATTTCCAAAACACAAATAAGCAGAGTAAGCGTTAGCCAGGCTGGACATCCGCACTCGCTGCGTCTTCAACACTTCAACAAGCAACTGTAGTCAAGTGTTCGGTTGTGAGAAAGACTATGATTCTGCACATTAGCAGGGAAAACTCAGACATTGCACTCCAATGCCAGCATCTCTCTCTGACACACTCTTAACACACTTCAGTCAGAGCCGTCGTCGTCCACACACCAGGCCTCACACACCTTGAGTATGACTCGTCGGCGGTACACCCTGGTGGTGACGGTGGTCTCCTCGTCAGAGCCGGACTCGTCGGCTCTAACAGTTCCCTGACGGAGGTGATAAGTCTTTTATGAATTATAATGATGGTGTTTTGGGTGTAGCCTGCTGATGCTGCAGCGTGTGGTCGTCTGTGTGAATGAATCTGAGGTTAAACTCTGAAAAAGCGTCTCTCACCTGGACTTTGTGCTGAGACCTCTCCCCTCCCTCCTCGCGTCCTCTGCTGGGTCCCGCTGTGCTGCTGTCCTCCTGAGATCCTTTCCTCTTCGCCTCCTTCTCCTTTCCTTCCCTCGCTGCTTCGCTCAGACCTCCGTTCTGTTTCTCCACCTGAGCTGGAGGCTGCTCCAAGGAATCAGCCAGACTGTCAGGGCTGGAGAGGAGAAGAGAGACAATGGGATCAAGTCAGAAAACCTTCATCTGTTCAGACCTTATGGATGAAACCAGGGCTGGACAATTCATCCAAAATTAGTTTAAATCACAACATGTCCTGTTGCAATATTCTAATGTCAGACAGTGAAATATTTCCATAACCTGAAATGTGTCAAATATCAGCTACAGTTTTTGCAGCAGATGTTTTCTGTTCTACACCAGAGTTACTCAACCAAAGAGACAAACTGTTAAAAACTACCTTTACAAAAGAAACTATACAAGTGGTAGAAGAGGCAAAAAACAGCAAAGAGTAGCAATAAAAACAACTTTAAGGTGACTAAATGGTCTGAAAGAAACAAGAATGGCAAGAAAATTGGGATCAACCTTGAGAAATACTTGGAAAGTAGTAAGAAAAAATGGTTCAAAAGTGGTGGGGAAAAAAGGGAAAAGTAACTAAAATGGAGCAAAATTGGCCAGAACACTCTGAGAAAACTAGCTAAATACTCAATTGAGAAAAATCAAAAGAAGCAAGACAGTTGAGAAATAAATAAAGAAAATAATCAGAAAGTAGCAAAAAAAAATGGCTCAAAAGTGATAGGAATAAAATGAATGGTGACTTAAATGTTCAAACAGTAACAAATTGGCAAAAAAAAAAATCCAAGAAAACTCTGAAATAAGTCAGAAAGTTGGAACAATAGGGAAAAACATGTCAAATAATAGTGAAAAGTGGCAAAAATATCCCAAAACAACCAAAATTGGCTAGGGAGTTGGGAAAAACTTAAAAGGTAGTCAGAGGGTAGCCAAAAATTGGCAAGAAATTCTGAGCAAACTTTGATTAAGGTAGAAACAATAGGGATTAGGTGACAAATAACAGCAAAAAGTGGTAAAAATGACCAAAGGCAACAAAAAAAATCACAAGAAAGTTTTGAAAAAACTTGAGAATCAGTCAGAAAGTAGCCACAAATGGTCCAAAAGTGGTGGGAAAAAGTGAAAATAGCAACAAAAATTGCCAAGAAAACTGGGATAAACCCTGAGAAATACTTGGAAAGTAGCAAAAAATGGACCAAATGTAGTGGGGGGAAAAAAGTGAAACTGACCTGCATGTCCAAAAAGTAACAAAAGTTGCTCATCTCTCCAACCTGAATATATTTTTTTTAATATGATCATTATAGAAACTGGCAAGAAAATCCAGAGAAAACTTAAAAAAAAATAGTCAGAAGGTAGCAACAATTGAGAAAAATTGACAAATAACAGTGAAAATTGGTAAAAACATTCGAAGGCACCAGGAGTAGCAAAAAGAAATGTCATTGGTCGTTTTCATGCCATAATAAATGTCAGCGTTCATTCACTACAGTTTGTTTGTTTAAAAACACAGGATGAAGGATCTTAAGATAATTGAACAAAGAATCACAATTGAAATATTGTAAAAACTAATCTCAAATCAGATTATTTCAGCCATGGTTGAATAAAGCTCCTCCCACCTTCCCTCCTCCGCCGGAGCGCCTTGGCCTCGACCTGCTGACTCTCCGCCGGCCGCCTCGTCTCTCCAACCTGGAACTGAACAAATGTCTTTCTCTGCTTGCCGTACTTGTTCAAGGATCGCGGTCACCCTCTCCTCCGTCATCTCCTCGTCCTCCAAGCCTCCCTCCAGCTTGATGTCTTCCAGCAGACTCTGCAGCCTCTCCTGGGTCATCTCCTCTTCCTCCTCTTCTTCCTGTTTCCCGTTTTCTCGAGCGGCTTCCTCCTGATGTTTCCCGCCCTCCAGCTCCACGACGACGCCTCGCTCTGCTTTCCTTTCTGCCTCTAAAGCCTCGGAAAACTCCTCTATCTTTCCTGATTTCTCCACCTGCCTCCTGTCGTTCTCCGGCCTCTCGCAGGAAACTAACCCTGACACTTTCTCTGAGGTCACAGCCGTGTCTTCCACTGCAGCTATAGGGGGCGCTGTGGCCCCGGCGCCGAGCACTGGAGCGACGGTGACGGCGTCGCTGCTGGAGGTGCTGGTGGTCTGAGTGAGGGAAAGGTCGCTAGGTCTAGTGAGCGTGTTCTTGCTAGGGGAGTCTGCGCTAACATCGCCCTCGCTAAAGAAGTCGTCGGAGCGCAGCGGGGTGGGGGGCTGGTAGTTGAGGTCTGAGGGGGTTTTCTCGAGGTCTAGATGTAACAGCATAGGACCCTAGTACGCGGGAGTAGAGGGTTAGAGGGTCGGGGGTTTGAAGAAGAGAGACAGGGGGGAGGGAAGGAGGGAGGTAGAGTGGTGGAGGTGATGATATGAGAAACACTTGAAACATTGGAGAGCCGCGTTCGCTCAAAAATCACACGGGTGTTTCCCCTGACGGGCGCTGTGAACGTTTGGCCACTTGGGGGCAGCAGAGTGAGCCGTGCAGACAACGGCAGCTGGTTCTCAGTAAAACTTTTTGTCATTTTTAGATTATTTTCATGCTAACCTAGTTAAAGCCAATGACTGTATATAGAATGGACAGCGTGCTTCCACCTGTCACCGTTCTACGTTTTTGAAGCCAAAAACCCCGTTTCTCTAGTCGCCATTGTGCAGCCAGAGTCTGCGCAGTAGAGAATTTCCAGTGGAGCCAAGTAAAAAAGAGAAATAAAAATATTTATTTCTTCTTCTTCAGAAGGTTTAGTCTCCTTTTGGCTCTTTCCCGAAGTTTCTTATATCCCCGATAAAAACTACTCACGAACAGCAGCTGTCAACTATCGTAAAACGAAACTTATATCATGGTTTTTAACGTCCAATAACTAATGAGAAACTAACTTCTCAGGAAAAAAAAACACCTGAACACCATGCAGCCAGATGACATCGTCATACTACCTTAGCGTAAAGCTTAGAGAAACGTTTCTACGAAGTATCGTAATTTTTTGAAGTTTTCCCGGCTCATATCTGGAATACTACCCCTCCGCCCCGAATACTGGATATGACGTCGGTCTGTGGTCCCCCGCCCCGAATACTGGATATGACGTCGGTCTGTGGTCCCCCGCCCCGAATACTGGATATGACGTCGGTCTGTGGTCCCCCGCCCCGTAGACGACCTCCGAAGTCAAACTGCCGAACGTCGTTACGTCCACTCATTATACAGTCTATGGTTAAAGCCCCTTTCTGTAACTTTCACTTTGAGTTGCTTATGGCGCCCCCTGTGGAGGTTGAGGAGCATAACACCTTTTTTTTTTTTTTTTTTTTTTTTTTTTTAATCCAACCTGGAACAAGCTACGCAGCTGTGTAGCTTTAAGAAAACCACTAATCAGTAAAACTAATCAGATAAAAAGTCTTCAGTTTGTTAGGGAGGATAAAGATCGGACTCTGGAGGAATGTGGTCCAGATTTACTCTGTTTCAGAGTGATGGGCGCATCAGGGTTATGTGTAGTGCCTACTGTACGAGCCTGTGGGGGCAGTGCTATGATCTGGGGTTGCTTATCAATTCAGGCAGTCTGTTTTCGTAGTGATGGCTGTAAACGGACAATAGAGATTACAAACTAATTGTTTTCTGGTCATTTTTAAGCCTTAATGCTTCGTTAGCTTCATGTTTTTGTTGCCCCAAAGTGTCCAAACGGAAAGCTACGACATCTAACTCCTAACGTGCACAAACGGGAGGAAACACCTGAGTGACTTCTGAACCAGCACAGCAGACACATGAACATATTACAGAGATGGAAACAGAATATAAAGACAGAATACAAGATGTAAAGACAGATAATAAACCAGAGTCACACTAGTTTTTCAGGAGGTCTGATGCTCCCTGGTTGAATTTTTGTTAAAGCACTTAACACCTGACCTCAGGCTCAGCTCTTAATTACACCTGAAGTGCAACAACAAAGAGGGCAATTAGAGTCGGCCTGACTTCAGTTTCTCTTTCAGGTTTTAATTCAAGAGCATGAGCGAAAGAAAGAAAGAAAGAGGAGGAATCAGATTGGTGGGTTTTAGTGACAAAGTAGAAGCCTAAATGTAGACTTCAGGGACCGAGCGATCCCGTTTGAAGTGAGGAGGGACACCAGGAGGGAGGGGGGAGGGAGGAGGAGAGGAGGGAGGAGAAGAGGAAGGTAACGGAGGAGGAGGGAGGAAAAAGGGGGACGCTTTAGGAGCGGGAGGAGGTCGAAGAACGAGAGGAGGCGTCGAAGTGCGCCGCAAAGGAAAGCGAGGAAGCACAGGAGGGGGGGAGAAAAACGGGCTCCGGGGGGAGGAGGGGAGGGGTGAGGAGTAAGTCAGAGCGACGAAGTGAGGGAGGATGGGGGCGACGGGGAGGAGGTAAACGGGAGGTGATGAAGGAGGGGACGGGAACTGAAAGACGGAAGAGGACGGGGAGGGGATGGAGGGAGACATGATTGCGCTCCGATTTAAAGAGGGAGGAGGAGGAAGAGGAGGCTTTTTGGGACACAGAGGGAATTTAGGAGACTTTAAAAGCTTTGGAGCTAAAACAACGATCACATTTCACAAGAAGAGACACAAACAGAAGAGGTGTTAGACGGATGGAGAGAGACAGCAGACACAAACAGATGAATGCACACAGAGAAATAAACCTGAAGCTGCAGAAGCAAAAATGTTGCAGTAAAGTCAGAGGATTGTTTATCGGTGCTGATCAGCAGGAATAAACCTCTCAGTCACCAGCAGCAGGGGAAACTTCCAGAAGAGGAGTGTTAGAGTTGTTAACATGAGGGGGAGGGTTCAGGGATTCAGAGGCCAAATACTAATGAAGCTGTGTGAAACGTAAAAACAGAATAAATATTTGTTGCTCAAACTGATAAACTTTTTTTTTTTTCACTCATTTTGAATTTAATGGCTGCAGCACGTTCCTAAAAAGCTGGGGCAGGTTCATGTTTTCCCATCACCTTTCTTTTGAAGTTTTAGAGGTGGAATTCTTTGCCAGTCTAGCAGCTGCACTCTCCTACTACAGAGCCACGCTGTTGTAACAGGCACAGAATGTGTCTTGATTTCATTTTCAGGGATGTCGTAGCATGAGTTGCTCCAAAACCTGTTTGTACCTCTCAGCATCAAAGTGTTGTTGATGTCTGACTTTGTCTTTGCATGGTAGAGTTTGAACTGTCACTTGTAGATGTAGTGATGAACTGTGTTAACTGACAATGGTTTTCTGAAGTGTTCCTGAGCCCACGTGCTAATATCCTTTACACAATGATGTGGGTTTTTAATGCGGCGCCGCCTGAGGGGTCAAAGGTCACGGCCATTCAATGTTGGTTTTGGGCCTTGCTGCTTACGTGCAGAGATTTCTCCAGATTCTCTGAATCTTTTGATGATATTATGGACTGTAGATGATGAAATCCATCAATTCCTGCAGTTAAAATACATTGGTCTGAAACTGTTGGACTTTTTTCTCACGCAGTTGTTGACAAAGTGGTGAACCTGGCCCCATACAGCTGTTTTTTCAGCCTTTTGTTTCCTTGTTCCAGCTTTCTAGAAACGTGTTGCAGGCATCAAATTCAAAATGAGTGAATATTTGCAAAACACTATAAAGTTTATCAGTTTGAATAATAAATATTTTGTCTTTTTAGTGTATTCAACTGAATATAGGTTGAACTGGATTTGCAAATCACTGTATTCTGTTTCAACTTAACACAACGTCCCAACTTCATTAGAATTGGAGTTGTTTCCTGCTATTTAAAGTCTTACTTCCATAAACAACACCAACCACAGAGAGCTGATTCTTTCTTATGCCATATAAACCCTGAAGTCGTGTAAACATGCTGTCTTTTAATCTCATGGTTTAGTGTCATAAGCTGCAGATGTCAGAGGAGAACGCAGGATTTCTAAACAGCTGTTAGTTCCACTAGAGGGCAGTGTTGTCTTTTAAAACATTATGAAGCCTTTGAGGGTGAGTGGGGGCTTTGACCAGAAGCTGAGGGTGCTGGTTAGCTGGTTAGCAGGTTAGCGCTGATTAAGGATCTGCTGTAGTTAGTCACTCAGAAGCAGGAGGAGGAAGAGGAGGAGGAGGAGGGAGAGGAGGAGGCGGGGAGCCTGCTGGTCTCAAAGCAGGTGAAGCTAAAGTGGAGCGAAGAAGCTGGGAGGCTTGGAGGAAACCCAGGAGATGATACAGAACAGCTAACAGTGACACAGAAGCATTATTATACACTGCACACTTTGTAAAAAGGTGTTTCATTTTCAACCCGTCTGTGAGGGGATTAAAGGAGAGAGAGAGAAATGTTTGTTTCCCTCGATGATGGGTTGAAAAGGCTGCACCGTTTTTGAAGAGTGTTAAAAGTGTATTATTAAAAATCAACAACATTAGAGCAGGCAGCCTCTCACACAAAGCACAGCCATGCATTTTTTTTTTTTTATTAGTCTTAAGTGTTACAATCATGTCTGAAAAAAGAAAACAGTTGCTTCATTGTTGATCAAAGCAACATTTTAATTCCCTTTGAAGGATGAGCTGTGAGGCGGATTTCAGAAGTTTGTCTCGATTTTTCAGCAAACACTGCAACTGCTATCTGAATTAAAGGCATCCACAATAAGAATTACCTGTAATCTGGGGCACATATGGTGAAGTGGATATGGCCGCGCACCATGAGGTTTACCTGGGTTCGATTCCCGCCTGTGGCCTGTTTCCCACTCTCTCCCCCTTTCCTACTCTATCCACTGTCCCCCTCTATCCAATTACAGGCAGAAAAGCCCCAAAAATATCTTAAAAAAAAAAAGAATTACCTGTGATCTGATGAATAAATGTAGATGGGTTGAATCTGGGCTGTATTCATGAGCGACACGTCTGCATAGAAACTGAACATAATGTGAATCCTGACAATGTAATGAACTCCAAATCAAATCGGCTAACAATAGCATTAACCCTTAATCGCCAATTTTTGCACACTCAATATGTACCCTGGAACTTTTTGCAAGCAATAGTTTCTCGTAGGAACGGTCAAGGTGGGACCTGCGTTCATTTTATGGTCTGTTGCATGTAAATATTTTATCATTTTTAATCTATATGTTCACTAATCCTTTCTGCTATTTCTACAATGTAAAAAAAAAATCAATATAAAAATGCCTTTGTATATATGTCGGGTTTTTTTTACACAATGTTTTTTCCTGTATATGCTAAGTCCTAATTATGTTGAACGGCATCATTATAAATAAAGTTTTGATTTGATTTGAAGATATAGTGGAGGAGATGAGGGTGTTGTTAAGGTAAGGGTGGCTTGGCATTTTAATATGAAGCATTTGCTCAGCATTCAACATCCTGCATTTACTGGAAGGAAATGCAGCCCCCCCCTCTATTTTTTATACAGTCCCAGTTTTTACACTTTTGTTTATATTTATACTAAATGTGTATCGTAGCACTGCAGGTCCTTGAGTATCGCAATTTCAATCCTGTGTTTGTCACACGACTTTGCAGAAATTGACAATAAACTGTCTTGAATCTTGTTATGTTATATGTTGTATAATTAAAATGTATGCAACGTGCTATAGACAAATTGATAAGCTTTAATTAATTTAGCATCAGCTTGAAAGCAAAAACACAAATACTTGTTTATTTTTAATATAGCTGGAAATAAATTCAGACATCAAAAGGTCGAAGCACAGCTAACTAGATCACTTTATGTTTGCTTCATATATCAGCTATTCATGCCTACAGTAATGGAAATTGATACAAATTCTAGCTGTTGGTTAACATACAAATGGCATATTTAACCTTAGATTTTTGAAAATTAAAGGATAGAGATTGGTCGTATCCATGAGCTTCACATTTGCATAGAAACTCCTCTTCATGTGTTTATTGAAGCTGTTTTTAGACCATTTTATGCCTCTGAGAGGAAATGTACGCAAACTGGCTCCCAAATAATATCACTTTAAGAACCCTGAGTGATAAGTTTAATAGTTTTGATTAGGCAACAAACTTCTGAAATGTGCCTCAGTTTGCTAGAATAAGACACTTTAGCCACGTTTAACGTCATTTAAGAGGAAAGAGAAAGTTAGAAGGAGAGAAAGACTTCTTTCTGCTTAAAGCGAGCATGCCTTTTTTTCTAAACTGGTTTGTTATTATTATGTTTTTATGTATTTTCTAGAGGAAAACGTGAGCTGGGGGGGGGTCACTTTAAAACTCGTTACATACACATAAACATAACTGTGGTTAAACCAAATCATGAAGCGGTTCACTGACCCGTCTGAAAACTGTATCATATTGGTAGAATCGCGATTCTAGTGTCTATGTAAACAGTCGACTCCGTCTCCGTGGCGAAGTGAAGTCCGAAAGTAAGTGAAGTACGAAGTCTTTGTCAGTGTTTGAAATTTCACAGTACGAAGGTATTATCATGTCTAAATAGTCTCCAAAAATTTAGATAATCATTAGTAGTGGGTGACTAGATAGCGACAATCGCAGCGAATTACTGAGTGCAGCAGATAAATAGAAACTATGAAACCAGCCGGGGTGACTGAATTAGACGCCTCTAATGCTGAACTACCTGATGGTCCATTAGCTGTAATGAGCTCAATGATCCTGCTCGAGTATTAAGTCACTTTGTGTTCCAATTTAATGAGCGTCCATTGTTTGGTCAAGCCTGATTGGTTCTGTTTTGAGTCGACACAGTCAGGTCTGACTATCTGGCTGAGAGAGGAAGTGAAGAAGGGTGAGGGGACAGACTGAGAGATAGACTGAGAGTTCAGCTAGGGTGGGCTACACTTTACCATCGGACTGATCCGGGAATACTGCGTTATCATCGGCAAAGCAGCGTGTGCCTGAAATGTTACCGTAGTCAAATATGGGCCCTTCCAGCAAAGTCACAATATCCAACCGATTGATCTTAGTCAGCACCGCGGTTAAAGCGTCCGCTGGAGAGAATAAAGAAAGAGAGATTTAGATTCTCACATCAGATACTGAAACTGAAATATTTCCATGTCACCGTCTTCTTACTTGTGGCATTTTTACCGTCCCTGTGCACCCATTTCTTTAGGAGCATGAAGCTCTGTGCTGTCAGGGAGTTGGGGTTCTCCACCCTGATGAAGTTGATCTCGTCCACAGAGAAATCCAGCTCCCTGGCCAGCTCTGAAACACAAACACAAAAAGAACATGTTGTTTACTACAAACCGTGAAGATGGAGTCTAATGTTTCTCAATTAGTANAGCTGTTCTCATTGTGTAGACGAGCGTCGTGGTTGTAAATCTTAAACCCAGAGAACATAATGTTCACTGCAGCTCTGCAACAGGAACACACATTAAATATAGATGAGATTACTTTTCTCTTTTGAGCCCTCCCTGTGCAGGAAAATCCCGGCACACGGCTCCAACATTCACACTCATGCACTCTTCAGATATATGACTATGCTTTTACATTAACTGCACACACACACACAGGGTGACGCCCACTCACAGACACACATGCAGGCAGGCCTGGGACAGTGCTGCAGTGCAGGTGGTCAAGCTCGGACTGCAGAGGCCACACCCTGATCTGCTCCAGAGCATCGTACGATAAAAACTATCACAGGAAACCTCGAACGTGCATCAAGAGGAGAAATATGAACATATCAGTGTGTTAGCATTTAGCTACGACCGGATAAACTGTCTCCTGCTCCACTTTATTTTGTTTCCTAACTCCAAAACGAGTCTAATCATGAGCTCAGTGTGTTTACACCTTAAGAATCTAACATAGAAATTTCAGCAAATCTTGTTGTTTCCACATGTTTCTACTTTATGTTGTGTCATGGCAGCTGATGAATGAGGCTGTAAACATCACTGCAGCACTTCTCAGTCAGGACGCTTCACATTGTGGCCACCAGGGGGCAGCAAACACTGTGAGACTCTGCTCGTTCATTCTTTCACACATTAGGGTTTTTATCAACTCACAGAATGGATCCTCATTCCTTTTTAACATATTTATTAAGGCTGAATGATTTGCAAAAATAGTTTAATTGCAATTATTTTCCCCTGTGTTGCAATTATTTCTATTGACATTAATTATTGCACAATAAAAAAACGCATTTTAGTCATCTTTCACTTTTTCCCCCATCACTTTTTGCTTCCTTCTGACCATTTTTATAAGTTTTATCCCAACTTTTTTGCCTTTGACACCAACATTTTCCCTTTTCTTTTTCCCATTGTTGCTGCCTTCTGACCATTTTACAAACTTTCTCAGAATTTTCTTGCAAATTTTTATTGCTTTTTGGCCATTTTAGACACTTTTTACTCTCTTCACCACTTCTGGATTATTTTTGCTGCTTCTTGACCATTTTTGCAGCCTTAAAGTTACTTTTATTGTTTCTACTTGCTGTTTTTGCCACGTTTCATTACTTAAATTGTTTCTCTGTCAAAGGTAATTTTCAACAGTTTGGCTCTGGGATTGAGTAAAGTTGAGTTACTCTGGTGTAGAGCTGAAAACATCTACTGCAAAAGAGTTACTCTGGTATTCTGACACATTTTTAATTGTGATTTAATTTAATTTGGCCCAAATATTTATTATTGAGTATTCTTGTAAGTGCAGGTTTTTCACTGACATTAGAACTAAATGTGAAGAAACCGTCCTTTTTTGCATCATTTACCTGAGAAAAAAATCTTCCTTTAGCACTATTTCTACCCGTTTTCGTGATCTGTATTCGTGTGTGTGAGCTCACCAGTCCAGCTGAGTCCGAGGTGGTCGGCTACTATCGCCATGCGGAGGTCTGTTCTCTCACAGGGACTCTGAGGACCTGTGAGATGGTGCAGGGGGGGTGGCGAGAAACAAACAATTAAAACATGATAACAAGACAACAATCCTCGAAGCAGAAATAAAATCTATCTCCAAGTAAAATCTAGTCAAGTGTCTCCTAAAAACTCCCACAGAGGGGGTCACATCAGTCACATTTAAGGTTTAAACAGTTTGGGATGTGAACTGAAAGTTGGTCTGTGTCGGAGACTGAGCGTGCATCTATTCTACGTAAGTTCTCTTTCTGCCTTGTTATGTTGCTATTTGTCGTGTAAATATTTATGGTGAACACTGCAGTGAAAGCAGCAAGAAAATCTAAGACTAACTTTAGCTCACTGTCCCAGAAGTCTTGTATACGAAAAATAAAATGTTTCTGGCCAAACTGTCCTCAGATATTAAGACGTCACTCAAAACCTCAATGATTTTTGAAACAAGAAATGTGTCTTTGAAGAAAGTGAGGCTTGTGCGTCTTTAATACAAAACTGTTTGCTTAACTTAGCATTGAGACAGGGAAACAACTACACTTTTTTATGTTTGACGTCAGAAAAGGAGTTTGTTTAACAGCCTTTGTAAAGCTTATTTAGAAACAAATTTTGTTAAATAGGTGCATAAAGTTTGGGATATTAGAATGCTTATTTATTAACTGTCCACAGGGGGCGCCAAATCCAACTGGGAGCTTTGAGGAAACAAATGTACGACGCAGTTCCAGGAGAATTGGTCGTAAGCATAGACTGTATAATGAGTGGACGTAACGACGTTCGGCGCAAACTGAAGCCTCCAGCAGATGCCCCGCCCCCTGCACAGACCGACGTCATATCCAGTATTCGGGGCGGAGGGGTACATAAGGTCTATACTCGACCCTTTTGAATTTTTTTAATGCTATGGAGCATCTTTGCAAAGAGAGTAGAAATGCGATTCCATCATACTGCTACAGTAGACCGACGTACCACAAGTCCACAAAAAAAAGACTCTTCAATCAAAGAGTAATCAATAACCTGGTTAAAAACCGCGTTATATAAGTTTCGTTTTACGATAGTTGACAGCTGCCGTTCGTGAGTAGTTTTTACCGGGGATATAAGAAACTTCGGGAAAGAGAGCCAGTCATTGGTCGTAAGCAGCAGGTACCTTAGATTGTCTATCTTGACTGCAGACTCCAAGTGGTGAAATGGATGATACTAAAAAAACCAAATGGGCTGCAGATAAATTAGAAGTCGTAGAGTTGTCTGAATACAACTGGACGATACTTTTAACCCCTTCTAGTGACTAAGAAACCCTCAAAACTGACAGCACATCAAACACCCGAGCAGCTTAACCATTAGTGATGAATTTGGACCATTAGTACTAATGGTGATTAAAAAAAAAATAACATTAGCGATATGGAGATTCTTCACCCACCCCATTTTCAATATGGCTGTTTTGCTTCAAAACTCTGTCTCAGAAACAGATGAGTGACATCACAGAGAGACTTCATCTGTTTATTATACAGTCTATGGGCAGAGCTAAACATTACAGGCGCTAATGGCAGGATTGATGCGCCCATAGGCTATTTTAAAGACTGTGGGCATTGTGCTTGTGCGTTTACTTTTAGGCAGAAATATGAAAAGATAATGTAGTTTAGGAGATTCAGAGGACCTGTACAAAACTAGAATTTGCTGGATACATTTTTTTCAAGAAGTTCCAGGTCATATGAGGTCACCTGCCTTGCTTTCATGGTGTAATTAGTTAATTGGCCAATTTTTAGCGGTCGTGCATGTAGCTAATGGGTCATTCCATAACGAGAAGTTAAAAGTCTGTGGATGTTTTTACAGGCTCTGGATTTTATGGTCACAATAGAACCTATAGATTAGAAGCTATGAGTAAAACGGCTTTAACAAGGTCTTTTATTTGCAACTACAGCTGATACTAGCACTATCGTTCATTGATAAACCTTTAGAGGATCTGTAAGGCCAGAAAAGTTGAAACACAATCACATTTACAAAGTTAAGTGTTTAAAGTAGTGTATTAGTAGTAAAAAGTTCAAAGGAATTAAAGAGTTTTCTATCACAACACTAGCCACAAACAATCTACCATCAGGCAACATTCCCTCCACTGATAAAAGCAATTCAAGGCTTTAACTTGAAATCAAAGATTATCCAGCTGCACCAAGTTTTCCACCACCAAGCTCGTAATCGCTCTCCTCACAGTGACGCTCATTTGCAGCTGATATTCGTGTGATTGTCAAGTTTAGCCAATGGATTGTTTTCACAGGGTTTTCAGAGAGTAAAAGATCCACCAAAAGATATCTACAAACCAGGCAAGCAGACCAAAACAAACACAAGGTCAGACCCCCCCAGACCGGGGGGGGGGTCTAGATGAGGACCAGGACCCATACAACTCCTACCTCCTCCACTGGCCACACACCACTCCCACACACCGACGATCGAAATGGACATCACAGTCCACTTCCACTCACACACATCGAATTTCTGACCTGACACCGACTCTAAGTAGGAGTGAGGTGAATTTATTAAGGACTGCGTCTTCAAACGAGGTTTCTCCTCACATTAAGGAATAATTAGCTGGAGCTTAGGCTGAGAAATTTCCTCGATTTACTGCCTTACTCCAAGATAACCTCATTTCATATCTTCATGATAAAAGTGCCTTTATCGGAAATCAATGCAAAGGTTACTTCTACCTGAAAGGAAGGAAAAGGAGGAGGTATCGTCCACTGGTTCATCAATAGTCAATCGATTATGGATAAAATTAAGACATGTCCGTCTGGGAAACACTGGCGGTGCACCCTAAACTGCTTTCCTATTTCTGCACCTTCATCCAGCTACAGACGGAACAAATGCAACAACATCGAACAATAGAAGTCAAAGGCGGTTATCGCAATCTGCTGTTAGAAAACAGTACTGCGATTCATTCTTGATCTCACAATTTGAATCTTTTTTAGCCCCGTTTCCACCAAGCGGTCCAGTATGGATCAGTACAGTTCAGTACAGGTCAGGAAAGGTCAAACCTGATCATGTTGGTGTTTCCACAGCCAATCGTGGCCTTCTTAGTTGTCAGCTAATAAAATCATGAAAGAAGAAGAACGCAACATAGTAAATAAACAAATTGCTGTTTTGTGATGCCATTTCTTCACAAAGTTGACTGGAGATGGATTTGGGAGGTTTTCGCACCAACGTTGTTTGGCCCGAACTTTAAGACTTTTCTGTTTGGGCCAAAACCAAAATGATACGTGTGAAACCTCCCGTGGATCTTAGGACCAAACAGTTGGACCTTAATCCGACCAAAAAATGTGGTCTATGTCCAGACCAAACAGGACCACGTCATATCTAAAAAACGTTCAGTTTGTCTTAATGTAGACATCTGCAAAGTTTCCTTTTGGCAGACAAATTTGACTCAGGACCGAACATCTGAGTCAAATTTGTCGACCAAAGAGAAACTTTTCGGATAAACAGGACCACAGTTTGGTTCATTCTTGGTGTGAAAGCATTGTTTTGAACGGCTCGAGCCTTTCTACCAATGACTGGACAATATGACGGGGCTTCTAGAAGAAGGAAATCCATCACTAAGACAAAATGAGCCACGGGAACTCATGGAGAGAGGAGGAGACTAAATACTTAATAAATATAGACGTATACGTAATAAGAGTGTTTTGTCCTGTATGAAGTTTGTCAAAATTTACATAATGGGCCTTTAATGTTGTTTTTAAAACTACTTTCATAGTTAAAAATATTTCTGTAACGTTTGTAAATGCAGGGCTCCATTTTATTTGTTTATAGTTAAAGACTTTTATTTTGAAAGTCGGAATCTGACATTGTAAAATCATACCAGACTGTACCAAATGTATACAATGTCCCAAAAACAGACCTTGCTTCTGACTTTTAACTATGCAAAAACATGTCAGGGTTGTGTGTATTGGTCTTTTTGACCAATCAACAGGCTGCTATATTTCTGGCAGCCCAACAGAAGAGTACCAAAAAGTGGGGGTGGTAACTTGGGGACCTGTTCTGGTTTTGGGCAAAGGAAACATCCCAAACTGTTTGGTGGAAACTGGGTTTTTGTGTCCCAACTTTCTAAATCTAGTGAAGTATCCTTTCTTTCTGCTACCAGAGACAAACTTTGGGACCCTGAGGAGCCTCCGTGTCAAAGCCTTCCCTCTTTGTCAAAATCAGACATCACAGGACACAGATAACAAGAATGACAGGAAGAAGTAGAAGAAGAAGAAGAAGAAGAAGTGACAGCTTCACTCACGTCACGTCACAAATCACCCACAACGGCTACATGCATCTCAGAGAGAAAGATAAGGTACAACAAGTTTTAGAAAGAGTTTACAAACTAGTCTGGATCTCTGTGAGCCGAGCCGTGATTGGTTGATCAACCTGACTCCCTTGCTCCTTCTCCATCTGCTTTAGCT
>RPOG01000998.1:0-54652 GCA_008086565.1 Thalassoma bifasciatum
GAGCAGCAAAGCATGGATTTCAACATTTCATCCTCTCCTATCTTCTAATAGAAAGGTTACCCCCAACCATTCTTCTTCCTTCACCTCTGGGAGTAAGTGCTGGCTGTGCAGTTTTCAGGCACTAAGCCTATATTTACCCTCTGACCTGGCTGAGTGTGTTCATGTTCAGAAGTGTGTAACAGGCAGACAGCGAGGAGGAGTATCACATTTATCTCATCTCATTCTTCTTCTCTTTCCTCCACTGTGCAATCACACTGTGCTGCTCTGCTCTGCCTCCATGGGTTCCCTCATCACAGCACCAAGCATGCAGGAAGAGCTATTGACTATTACAAGCACAAATTGAATCATAAATATCCATACTTATACAGTATATGGAATAAATGCAGGCACACAGGCGCTCATACAGGTGCACGTAAAATAAATCACACAGTAAGTAAGAGACCCACAGTTAGGCGTAAGTAATGACCCTATTTTCAGCTCACTCATGCCTCTCAGGCCTCATCTGTTGCTGTTTTGGAAATGACGCAAATAAAGCAGAGTAAAAAAGAAGAGTGAAGATCTATAGAAGAGGGAGGGTTGCACACAGCAGGCAAAGAGAGCTGACACGACGTAAAAACCAGCCACCGTAAAGTGGAATGATCAGCGGTTTTATCACCCATATCATTCCCGCTCTGCAGCGTCGGGGTAATCCCTTCTCCTCCGCGTGTCTTTTTTTTTCACCCTCTGTCTGGGACCCTTAATGGTTTCTCTGGCCACGGCCTAAATTGATAACATCTGTCAGGGTGGATAGGTGGACATCCAGGGAGAGAGAGAGCAGGAAATGAATAGAAAGTGAAGAGAGAAGCAAGTGAAGCATAGAGAAGGAGGGGAGACTGGGTTTAGAAAGCTGGAAATGAGTAAATCCAAACGTGACCTTGTGGTTTTAAAGATGAAGCCTGTTCCCTTGGAAAGCAAAGTAGCTGTGGTTATTCCACCGAAGAGAAACGGGCACTGAGGAGAAAGCTGGGCTACTTAAAATTGACATGAGATCAATGCTGGGCATCACTGAAGACAGATGTCTCAATAAACATTAAAAAAGTCAATTTGTCTCTACAAAAATGTAACTGGAGCCATATCAGGACAGAGGAGGAGGTTCACTTTTGTATTTTACTCTTTTATTTAACTTTAAGATCCAACATTGTCCACCATGAGCAGGCTCTTGGCCAGAAAAACAATCTTCAGGACAGGTAAACTCGAGCATAGCTAGATTCATTGCTGAGTGACTCTCTGCCAGAGCCTGAGACAAAATGAGAAGTCAAAAGAGACAGAGGGAAAGACAGGTGTAAGGTAGATTACAGTCAAACTCTTTCAAAGTCAAGCTCTTTGTGGTCTAAGCCGACAGCAACATAAGCACAGGCTATTCCAAAGCAAACAAGAGCAAACTCCAACTTTAAATGCAACCAAAAAGAAAACATATGCCTCCTCTTGAAAG
Organism: Thalassoma bifasciatum; assembly: GCA_008086565.1. NCBI lineage: Eukaryota > Metazoa > Chordata > Actinopteri > Labriformes > Labridae > Thalassoma > Thalassoma bifasciatum. The sequence goes on from RPOG01000998.1 coordinate 1,472, forward strand.
TACAGGGGGTGTTTGTTCCCCCAAAGGAGGAAGGACTACTAACTGAAGGGGCTGATTCTCATACTACACTTGGTGACCAGGTGCATCAATAACAAGCCTGCACTACATGAATACAGTGTTTTAAGCAGGAGATCAGGGCACTGCAGATTATGAACTTGCAGGGGTGGAAGTAATTAATTTCAAATACTCAGATTACTGTTATTAAGTAGTTCTTTTCAGTACTTGTACTGTAATGAGTAGATTTTCGAGTCTGTACTTTTACTTGTACTTAGTAATCATTATGCCATGTAATCTACTTAGTTACTTTTAAAATCATAATTGAGTACTGAGTACAATTTTGATTAATATCTAGACCTCTCATCTGCGTTTTTGTAGCCAGTAAGGTGATTTGATAGCAAAACCAGGACATATGGATGAAAAACAAAACAAAACAAAAAAATGTTAATGATTGATCACTAATTAATTTTGTGTTAAGAATTTAACCAGTTGTACCAAATGTATTCCTGGATATTCTATCAATAGTCGTGGCAGCAACTGCACCTCATCTAATTTTGTTTTTGTCTGCCTGAGACCTTTGCTGAATAAACAAATAAAAACTTAAAAAGAGAAAAAGAGAAAAAAAAAAACAACCAATGAAAATGAGCGAAAAACACTTGTTTTCTATCTTATTAGTTATTGATGATTATTGATTGTTTGTGTTTTAACTATTGGTAATGCAAAACACAGAATTTAGAGCCCTATCTGGAGAGGTGACAATGACATCACCAGTTAAAAGTAACTAATAATCTGAGATTTTTTTGACTAATGCTCTGTACTTTTAATTGAGTATTTTTCTGACACCTGTACTTTTGCTTGTGATTGAGTAATATTTTAGCAATGTCACAGTACTCGTACTTGAGTACAGATTTTCAGTACTTTTTCCACCACTGAATACTTGAAATATATATTTTTTTAAAAGGTAAATATTTGAGTTAAGAGAAATAAAAGCAATTGCCAAACCATTTGGCTAAAATAATACAAGAGTTAAATTAACAGAGCAAAAATAAAAGATCACTTAAGTTATAGACTATTTAGCCCTCAATAAAAGTCAGACTGAAACACAATGGGAGTATGATTGCATATGATTATAAGTACATGCGTCTACATTTCCCTTCAGATCTCCCAGCAGGCTGCTCTATAGTCTTAAAACATCACCTATTATAAAATATAAATTTACAAATATTTGAGAAAACAACTTATGATAAATTTCTAGAACAACTTCAGATTTAGTTGTCAAGAACTGTTACTGCAAAGTTAAAGAAGCCACAGCTGACCAGCATTTTGTGCCGATTTTATCCCCATTATATCATTATTTTATAGGACAAGTTAAATGATATAATAGTCAAAGTGATTTCAAAAGACTAATAAGTGAACACTGACTGTCTTTTAGCTTGCAGCTTGCAGCGTCAGGCTTTAGCTTGAAAAGCTGCTGCACACAGCGAGATTCAGGAGCAGGAGGGATGTTTAGTGAAGGGTCAGTTCTTTGGACTCATTCTTTAAAATGTAATTTGGAAGTAGCAGCATGAAGGCAAACAATGACAAAAGGGCAAACTGAGGGGGCAAGGCATCAATCCATACAAGACCAAAACCCTGAGTGAGCCACAAAGGGAGAGAGAGCAATGGGAGAGAGGCACAGGTAAGGAGAGGAGCTCAAGTGGGAGAATTTTTATAGCTGCTCCCATATTTTCTTCTGGCCAGTCAAGAAAAAGGCTTCATCAGTCTCCCGTCCAGGGCAGCAGGCAGACCGGTGACAAGTCAGTGGGTTGATAAGGTCCTGTGGGTTGGTCACACAACCATGAGGGCTCTGTTGTCTTCCTCAGGGGCAGTGAAGCATAAATCTAACAGACTATGAGGTGCAATGTGACCACACCTCAGCAGCCGCACAGATGACTTTAACATGAATCTTCTCAGGTCGCCAAAGCTCATGTCTTGCATGTTTGCACACTAGAAAAACAAGGTAGGATTAAGTGTAACTTGTGATAGGCCGCTATGTTTTCAGCTCCACTCACTGAGCTTTTAAGAACTAGAATACATCCCCTGGGCAGCGATACATGTTACCTACCAGCAGGGGAGGAGGGGTTACCCAGGTCAAGCTTGACAATGTGTGATGAAGTGTGAGTTTGAGCTGGAGATTCACCCAACTCCTGTTGTTATTGAATACTGCAGAGAACTCTAAAAGTCATCAACAGGGTTTATTTCTTGCTGCAGCAAAATACTGAGGACTGGGTGGACTAGAGAATCAACCTTAAGCAACAGAATTACCTGAAAGCTCAATCCTGAATTATGTAGATTTAGTCTAGTTTAACTAGCATGTCCTGTTAAAATGGCGCAATATTACCCAGGAGAGACATTAGGACAATGAAGACTGGTGGTGGTAGCCCTGTCAATTTAAGAGAATCCTGGTACTTTAAAGAGGAGGTATTGAGCTTTTAGTCTTTATTCTGGCACATATCAAAACTTGGGCTGGGTAATTAATTGCAAATTAGATAAAATTGCATTACGACCTGTTGTAATATTCTAATCACAGACAGAGCAATATTTCTTTGACCTGTGTCAGAATACAAGATATATATTTCTGCAGTTGATGTTTCATGAAATACACCAGTGTTACTCAACCCTGCTCAACCAAATAGCAAAACTGTTGAAAACTACCTTTGCACGAGAGACAATCTAGGTGATGATCTAGGTGGTGAGAGTAGCAAACAGCAAGAAGAAGCAATAAAAGTAAGTTAGAGGTGGCAAAAATGGTCAAGAAACAGCATATTGGCATGGCAATTGGGAGGAAACTCAGAAAAAAGTCAGGAAGCAGCAAAAACTTGTTCTCAAGTGGTGAAGAACAGTGTGAAAAGTGACTAAAATGGCCAAAAAGCAACAAGAAAATTAAGAAAATAGAAGGCAGCAACAATCGGGGAAAAGGTGAAACGGTGAGAAGTGGTAAAAAAAATAGCCAAAGGCAGCTAAAAAATAACACAAAAATTGGGATTAAACTAAAAGAATAGCCAGAGGTAACAAAAAGTGGTTGAAAATTGGTGAAAAAGTGAAGTGACGAAAATGGGCAAAAAAAAGGTCACGAGTAACAAAAATAAACGTCATGGCTTGTTGCCTTGCCATTGTTAATGTCAGTGTTCAACACCTACATTGTGTTTGTTGAAAATCACAGGATTGGGGACCCAGACACAACCGCACCAAAAAAAAAGAACGCAAAAATAATTGCAATCAACTGATTTTTGCAAATCGTACAGCCCTGATCAAAACCACAGGCAGCGTGGAGTTAACAAAAATAAAAAGACATTTCAGATGCCTCTGTGTGTCAAACTAGAGCCTTTTTTATCTGTGTGGAGGTCATACTTGGACCATGTGGAAATGCCAAGAAAGACTTGTCCTGGATGTGGAGGGTGAACCTTTGGCAGATGGCTGCCAAGGCTAGAGGGCAATTCAGAGCAACACAGGAGCACCGCTCTTATCCCCCCACACGCTTTCACCCCAGCTGATTTATCAAACTACTGAGAATGTATCCACCCTAGCAAGGTCATAAATGCATTGACATCTGGGTGCTGTGACTCTTTCCTTCTTCATTCATTGGCTTCAGAGTGGGTGAAATGGTGCTGCAACACACAGCTGCCAAAAGTACGCCGAAGCAAGAGGCACATTTATTTAATATATGCTAAACAACACAGTGTGTGTGGTTAATTAACCCTGAAACTGAACAAACGCTGGACAGAGATTTTTAATAAAATGGGACTTTCAGATACTCCTGTACTCAGAATTTAAAACACTGCTGCTGCCTGCCTCAAGCAACGAATGGCGCAAAGGTATATCAAGGCACAAAGTGTCACAGAGGTGTGCCAAGAGGTTACACAAATAATTCAGACAGAGAGAGAGAGAAAAATAGCTTTCTTTGTGTGCACCTTTGCTACATGTTTGCTCATCCGTCTTTGCTTCACTTTCTCTTACATGGTTTTGATGGATGAAAGAGTCTGAATTTTTCTTGATAGTAAATGTTATTACCTTAGTGCTTTGGTGGATCACTGCCAGAAGTGAAGAAGAGCAGAAAAGAGAAGAGGTGAAGACAAAGTGTAAGGAAGTAAATATAATAAAGGACAGGGGGGAAAGCAGAGGTGAGGCTCTGATACCCAGATCCAGTAACCTTCCAGCTAATGAGTGGTTTAGAGACTGCTCTCACTGCTGCTGGCCTTTACAGAGTTCAGAGGACAAACTTTAAATGTGTTGACTTTTCCTGTGCCTTTCTTTAGCCTGGATGGGTTGGATGGGTAACACTTGCACTTTTGCAGCAGGACCCGGTCGCTAAGTAACAGAATTGAGAGACAAAACATTCATGTCAAGGCCAATTATAGCCATGATTTTGGTGATCAGGTCTTAAAATAGGAGCATAAACAAGGTCACTGGTTTGGTGATGATGCATCCTGTGGGATAATATCATCACAGATACATGTGGAGGGAAAAAAATAACTGCATAGAATCGCTACTTCTGTACACATACTAAAAATACAGATAGTTTCCTCGACATCTCGAACAAAAGGTCAAGTAATATTTAGTTGGAGAATGCCAAAGAACCATTTCCTAGCAACCAGCTGAGTCAGAGCAACAACAAAAGATAGTATTTTACTTTACTTTAAGGACAACTTCATGAATTCTTTTCTGTTCTTGTGTGTGTGTGTGTGTGTGTGTGTGTGTGTGTGTGTGTGCAGGTGGCGAAGTAACCAAGCCCAGGTTCACTCAGTACTTTCGCGGCAGCTTGTCTGGACTCACTATTCGACCTGGGAAGATCGAGAGCCAGAAAGTTATTTCCTGCCTTCAAGCCTGCAAAGAGGGACTGGACATCAACTCCTTAGAGAGTCTGGATAAGAATATAAAGGTGGGCACATACACATACACACACACACACACACACATCCTGATAATTGGGTATTCTGGAAAGGACAAATTGACTTGCAGTGACATGCTTCACTTCAGTTCACAATAATTGCTGATTCAGGTTTGTACCATTGAGTGAGCCAAATTCACAAAGATACCAGCCCAAATATGAAGCAGGTGAACATTTAAAAACACCAACCAGGTCCAAAACAACTATTCAAATAGTACTTTTTTATTCTCAACATGAACTCATGGTGTGAAGCTGCTCTGGTTTAGCTTGTCTTCCTCAGAACTTATGAATGAGGATTTCTACATCTGAGCTGACCTGCTATTAACTATCTTTATATTTTCTGTGACAGTAACTGTGTGGTATCAATCCTCTTACCAGAGACAAAGAATTTTTAAATCTATTCCCCAAATAATACCAAATTGCACCAATAATAGAGAAAGTTGTGTTTACACCTGCTAACTTTTACAGATTTACAAAACCACCTGTATAATTCACAAACTCAGGGTGAGAGTCACCCCATACTGCTGAGAGGAAGAAACAATGTCTCTCTGCACCAATGCTGCCTGCACATATTTACACTTGCATTAAGTCTAGTTTCAAAAACTATTAGTTAACTTTTAACTGAATGAAGGGGCTGAGTCTGTATAAGACACATTTGAGCCAAGATTTACACATGTTTAGAGATGATTCAAAGAGATTAAGTATGGTTTGTTCTTAATTTGAAGGTAAAAGTGCACAGCAAAGAGTGGAGATGCTGACAGCTGATTCAGACACTAAAGGAGGGCGATGTGTCATGTTCAAAAGATGTGGCTTTAAGAGCCAGTGCTTTGTAGTGAATCAAAAGAGCCTATTCCATTCGGGTGAGAGCCAGCTCCCAACTTTTCTCCTTTCATCACTGAGCGCCCACCCTGTCGCTCAGCTCAGCTCATGGCAGGACTGTGTTTTGATTGACAGCATGGCAGCCATGTAGCCAATCACATGTGAGGATATAGGATCATAATATTGTTATGGCAGAGAGGGGGACACAGTCATGAAAAGCATTTTACGAATCCGACCTGTGGCCAATTTCCCGCATGTCACTCCCCACTCTCTCGCCCCTTTCCAACACTATCCACTGTCCTCCTCTATCAATAAAGGCACAAAGGCCAAAAAAAAAAAAACTTTAAAAAGAATTGTGAGATAAAGAATCAAAATTTACATTCTGTACCTCTAAATTTTGACTTATCATATAATTTCAACTTTATCTCAGAATTTTGACATTTTTTCCTCATCATTTTGGCCTTATCTCATAATTTCAACTTTTTATCTCAGTTTTGACTTTTTTATGTTATAATTCTGGCTTTTTCTCTCTCACAATTTTGACTTTATTTTTCCAAAACTTTCACTTATTACTGGACAAAAAAATATAATCAAAGCAAAATTTTCATTTTAGTTTTTCAATTGGCCAAAAACTGGTCTATCAAACAAAGCAGCATCTTTTGCCCATTTTTTTTTTCCTTTTTTTGAGTGTGCGCAAAGAGTTTTATTAAAATTTCAAATGAAAATAAGAATGCCTGCTTCTGTAATTAAAAATGCACAAAATGAGGCTATTGTGAGCCTTCCAAAAAAAAAAAAAAATCAAAACCAAATGGGTTTATCACTATACAAATTATTCATATTTGCTGGGTTTGGCTCAAATACCAGGCTCTGGGAGCTGAGCCAAAAGAGCCAGCCCCCCGAAAAGAGCTGAACTTCCCATCAATACTAAACAAGATAAAACAGCACAGAGCAGCAAAATGTTATTGCTGTTTTTGTGCTCAGTTGCAATAAGCAAACTGCAGTTAGTGGATCAGACTTTTCAGCCTTTGCTCATAACATACATTGTGTTCACAAACTCAAAATACAAATTTGATCCTATACCACACAAAACACTTTCTTTGAAGCCACAGTGAAATAAAATACAGGCCTCTTTAAATGTGGATCTTCCCCTTTCTCGACTCCCTTTCACCGTCACAGCTAATCCCTTTCCTTGTGCAGTGAAATATAGAAAGGAGATAGATAAGAGTTTGTGAGGACCCTAAAGATGCACACAAACTTTTATCAATCTACAAACCATAGCTCTCTCAACTCTTTCAATCTTTCTTAACTATTTCTTCCTCTTCCTGAATGTTCCTTGTGCTCTCCTGCAGCACAGAGATTCTTTCCAGTCTTTTGAGGAAACACGATGAGGATGAGGAGGGAAGAGAAGAGGAGGTAAACCTCTCCAGGGCCGGTGTAGTTTATCTTTTGAAAGCTATTTCATTTTCTTCTTAGCTGCACAGTCGGTGTGGCTCCCATAAGTCCACGGGAGGCTTAAGGACAGCGTTTAGCCAAGCAGGTGGAGAGCTGGCACAGCACAATCAGAGGAGAATAGCAGGGAGGTAAGGAGAGACGGAGGGAAGTGGAGGCAGATAGGCAGCGAGCGGAGCCACGGAGAGCAGAAGATGAGAGGAGAGAGGAGTGGGAGAAAGGAAGTCATGAAGGGGAAAATGACAGAGGAGAGGGAGTGCATGGAGCACCCCATGCAGGGCTGAAGTACTGTAACCCTGCTGCTGAGAGCCAGTTTGGGGAAATAGGAGACACTCAATGCAGTTCTAACTCCAGATCACAAAACCCTCTTTAAAGAGAAGAGAGCCTCAAATCCCTGCCATCAAACCCTGCAGGACGAGACGCACCTCCCTCAAAGTAGACTTAAGGGCAGACTACACAGACTTTCTCCACCCTCTTCACTAAAAATACCCTCCTGGTGTCTTTCTCTCTGATTTAGGCCATTTACACTCAAGAGCAGCACATTTCCATTACCTCTCATTTCACTCCTGTCTTTTGGGAAGTCCATTTGCAGAGTCCTGAGACCACCTTGAATGAGGTGATCCATCACAATGAACGTTCAAGTGAGAGTGACATTGCTCTTGCATGGTAACGCAATGCAAACATACTGTTCATTATGATGGATTACCTGATTAGAGGAAGTTTCCAGCATTTACAGGCAGATGTTCATAGTATGAGGTGAGATGAATGGCTGGCAGGAGGCTGGGATGAAGTCAATTACATCCTGTGTGTTTGGACCTCTAACTGTTAAAGTTACAGAGCTAAAACAAATGAATCCCTTTATTTTACCCACTTTTTCTAAAAGTTTGAAGCTGCGCCACACTTTGCTGCCAGGTCAAGCACACAGATGGTAGTTTTTGTTTGTTTGTTTGTTTGTTTTGTTTTGTTTTCAAGGCTCTAAAAACATTCAAAGGTGATATAATAATATTGCTTGCTCCCTTGTTCATTGTTATAGGGGGAAAACAAAAAAAAAAAAAAAAAAAAAAAAAAAAAAACAGGAGGGGAAATGATGAAGTTAATGAGGTCAAGAATTTAAGACGAAAGGATAAACATGAAAAACTTACCGAGTGTGGCTCCAACTTTGGACCGATTTTCCTCTCCTCCCAGGAAATCACTGACTTAGTCCCATGATTGTAAACTTCCAGCTGTAGATTTCTGATTTTGCTCTTCTATTTGCGGTGAAATAATCCTGAAACTCCAGATGTTGCACTACACGCTGGACTCATGTCAGTCGCTGCCTAATTAGTTGTATTTAATTCACCTGCGACTCACCGGTGTTTTCCTGCACGTGCCACATGCAACAAAGATTAAATGTAAATTGAGATGTCTCACTCCATACTGTTAAATTGCGTTGCACATGCTCTATGGTAGCCTTTCTAATCAAAGATAGTATCGATATAGGATGTGTCACTTCTCCACGAAAGAGGATCAGGGCCACTGTAAAATTATAATAAAACAAAAAAGGTCCAATGATTAATTTTATTCAGTTCATCCGAGAAAAAAACAGAATTCTGAGGTTAAAGCAGGAATTTGTAGAAAAAAGACAGAGTTATGAGTTCAAGGTCAACTAATGGCATTGACCATAAATGAAAGTGACACTCTAAATGTGAGGAAATGAACTCAGAATTCTACAAAAAAGTTAGAATTAAGTAAATAAACTCTGAATTTTGACGTTAACTCAATATTCTGACTTTTAAACTCAGAATTCTGTCATTTTTCTTTGAATAAACTGTGTGTAAAAATAAATAAATAAATAAATAAAAGAATTCCAGGGTCCCTTATCCCCTTCTGTGCTTCTCAACATTTTGCCTCGAAAAGACTTTTTTTTTTTTTTTTTGTCTCGGCTCAGATATCGATATTTTTTTAATCAAACACTTCTATCAAATATACAAATTTAACTTAAAAGATGCAAAAACATGGTTAGAAATGCCATAAACAGTGAATCATTAAAAAAAAAAATCTGAAAAAAGATGACAAAGTTTTAATGTGCTTTTTTGGGCCTGGAAATCATATATTTAAAAATAATGATAATAATAATAAATTTAGTTAAATAATGAATCAAACAAGTTTTCAGTTCCCAATCTAGTGAGGGTATTTCTTCAAAATATTACAAACTATTTGTGCTATTTGCCTTCCTCCACAAAATTAATTCTTAATACACAAACATAGATATTAATTCAAATCCACTTTTTTTTTTTGAATGAATTCAAATTGTGCCTCAAGTCCTTAAAATTAGCGGGGGGTTTATGTTTTCTTTGTTTTTCTTTTTCTCTTGTTTGTTGTTCAAAATCATGCAAAACATCACATTGTCTCTGGAAATTCAAAGTTGAAGGGCTGAGACTTCTTCTGCAATGCATTTGTAGATTTCAGTTCAAAACCCATGAGTTACACTACAAAAGAAAATTGCATAGTTTGCAGTTTCAATGTCATTTTTGCAAAATGAACTAATGGTGTTATCAATGTTGAAATGCAGTTAGAATAGTTCTTCAGAGAGAAAAATGTTGTTCATTATTTTAGAATGTTTTACAGTGGCTTTAGGGAGTTTCAAATGCAAGGATCTTAGTTTACCATGGAATTTTCATCTAATTTATGTAAAATATTTTTGTTTTGTTTTCTTGGGGATGATTACACTGTTTATCTCGGACTAAATTGCCTGGTTTGAAAGTGGAGCCTGAAGTGCCATTATGTTCTTTGTCAGAAAGACAAATTATTCAGGGATTGCTTTTTTGTATTTTATCAAAATCTGCTTTTGATGGGTTGAACTTGTGTTCAGTGCAGAATTGTCCATAATTCAACAAGTTAACACTGCCATCCATCAAGTCAACCACAGACCAAATCCAGAAAACAATATTGGTGCGAACTTTTCTTACAGAGGTCAAAGCGAGTACATATCAATCGACTGAGGCTCCTGAAATCCAAAAGAGTGAATTTTCTATAGTTGCAAACAAGTCAATACTTTGCCCACACTTTATAACTAGTTATATCTTCTCTCTGTATCTAATTTGGCTGAATGTCTGCAAAGCAAACAGTTGTTTTCTGCAAGATTATTGTTGTGTGTTAAGAATATAATTATACAGTATTCAGGTAAAAAGTTAAGAATATAGAATAAATATGATTATACATTGAAAAAAAATGTTTATACATTATCCTGAGACTTATGGGGCTCTGTACCAATCTACAAAACAACTGCAGATAAATAAAGTGGTGAAAACAACACAAGATAAGTTTCCAAAGCTCTTGATAGAAAAGGGGGACTGACATAAAACAAATAATGAGCGTATCATTTTGCTCACACAGCATGAAAATGTGAAATAAGGTCGCCAAAGACTCATCAACTATCGGATGCTAAGGTGACTGATTTTGTCATTGATTTTACTCAACCACATAAACAAATTGTTGCACCCTGAAGCGTGACTTTTCATTAAGCTGTTCAGTTTTGTTTAGAGGGACTGTGAGAGATTTTTTCAGTGGCGTTAAAACAGTCTCACTCTTATGTTGCTGTCCCCGTCATGACCTGCAAAGTAAAAGGACAGTTTATAAAACTTGTTATTTTCTCAACACTGTATTTAAGAGCAGTTTTCAGCAGGTTGGGATTTATGTTTAAAAAGCAGAGTCAATACTTGGCCTTCACCCAGAAGAAGCTGTGTTCAGAGCTTAGCCACTCAAATCTGTCAGTGAAGCATTAGCTTGCCGAATTTTTCAATAATGTGTTGTAGTCATTGCTTTTACATGAGTATACTTTCAAGCATGCTTTTCTTAAACTACAATAAATGATGTTAAAAAATGTGTCCATACCCTTATTATCCCCCATCAGCATGCACTACACACACCCACATATTTATCCATACATACCATAATATTTATACTCACGTCCATTATTTAGCAAGGGAACCAATGAAAAAAACATCACCACTGCAATTATTTTTCATCCTGAAAAACAGGAAGGAAGAAAGGGGAGGAAAAGTTGTATCGAAAATTTAGATATGTACTCAAACATGTGATTCCATATTCAGTGTAACCTCTGAAATGACCCACATCTGTTAAAGGTAGATGCAAGTGCTTATAGTGTATTCTTACTCCTTGAAAACACCAGATTTTGCCCCAAATAGAAATGTGTGGTTTTAAACAATTTAATATCAGGCTGCGTTGTGTTGATGTTTATCTATAAATTACCTTTTACACTGCCATGTTTAATGTAACTTTTCTGTAAATTTTAATGTCAATACTTTTTTCAAAAAGGGTTGTAATGGATACTATGAAAATCCCTGGGCCTGCGACTCTTACTGACAAATTCATTATAAGTGAAAACAAAAAAAATGTGCTCTATTTGATAATTATTTCTTTTTATTATAATCATTTCTGGGGAAAAAAAAAAAAAAACAAGCAAACAAAAAAGGATCTCTAAGTTTAGTCAATCTTTCTTGTGCTATTATTGCAGAGCTATGAGATAAAACCAAATCTGGGAAAAATATGTCGTATTTTTTTTGTCAGGATCAGGACCTGAACTTTTTTACGTTTGTTTAAAAGACAATTATAAAAACATTTTAAACTGGGGGCCACATGAAAACAGATGGTGGGCCATGATTGGTCCCCGGGCCTTAGTTTGGACATCCCTGCTTGAATATGTTCCTGGTCATATGGAGCTTTACTAAAGCATGACACTTCTGCACATTAGCATTATTAGCTTTGTTTATAATCATATAAATAGCAGTGTATACATTTGTTATTGGGTGAAAACATTTCTTCTGTCTTTACATAAATGGTCATGCACACATATTTTGTTCCACTATGCAGGGTTTTTACAGTTAACCTCTGTATACTTGTCATATTTCACAGTTTATTTAAAACTGATGCTTTGTTGATGTACATTGTTGTACTTAGGAGCAATCTGACACCATAGTTCATTATGGTTAAGTACGTTTCTACCAATGAAAAAAATGTATTGAATTCAGCTGGATGATACCAATCCTGTATTATCCCCCAGCCTGACCAGAAATCACCTCTTTATCGTGTTTTTATGTATTTTTTGTGTGTTGAGGATGATGTGATTCAGCCGCATTATCATTTCTAAGGCTACAGTTTGGGGGTGCAGCCTCACTATTTCTCTCCATTGCATCACACGAATGCTTTTATTTTGTCTATCCACAGTGATACAAACAGAGGGTAAAACATAATGGGGAATAAAGTGAGTTGAACACACATTAGACACCATGGTTGCAGCATTGTGCCCTAAAAAAAAAAAAAAGTCATGCTCACTGTATCAGTATGGAGTGGCCTGAAATGGCCCTGTGACAGCAGAATCCATCTTTTGGTAACTTCTTGCAGGCTCATTCATCAGAGGTCATCTTTTCAAGGTGAAAAACAAGTATTAATGGTGGGACAGCTTGTTGTGGTCCCCCTAGTGGTTTTAAGGGATCCAGGTTTGAGTCTGGCTTTAGCTTAGGATCTCGCAGCCTTCATCTGGAAACAGTTCACCTGCTAAGATTCAAACAGCTTGAGTGCAGCCATGAGTAAATGTTCCTTCAGAAATTTGAACTGTAAATATTTCAGCTCTTGAGTGATAAGTTTTTTCTCTCTCCATCTTTCCTTAGTTTCACTTTAACCCAGCCCAGTCCATCTTGGTAATGGAGGGAGAGGACATGGAAAACATGAACGCCGCTGTGAGAAAAGTGTCCTACATTAACTCTCGCCAGTTCCCCACACCAGGCATCAGACGCCTGCACATCTCCACTGATGTCCAGTAAGGAACCAATCTTTTCATCTTCATTTTTCCCTGTTTGTGTATTTTCTTTTTTCCTCTTGTTTGTCTGTTAACCCGCCTTGAGTCTCCTGTTGAGTGTTGAAAAAACAGCCGCTATCACAGCTTGCTGATACATTATTCCCTTCTCATGCGTTGATCTCTACCCCGCCTTCTCCCTCCTCTCCTTCGGTTCCTCCTTTCCTCTGCTGTCACTTTCCTTTTCCTTTAATATACCACTTTCCGTCCGCTGTCGCCATCGGGGGCTCGTTTTTACATTTTCATGTCATGTATTAATAATTCTGCCTGGGTTTTGCCAGAGGTACGCGAGAGAAGCAGAGATATAAAAATAAAAAGGGAGGAGTACATGTGTGTGAAGGAGGGTGAGGGAGAGAGGGAGGGAGGGGGGGGCTGGCTGGTAAAACAGCCTCCCTTGGCGGGTAATCATTAAAATTCATGATTGTTTTAAATATATGTAGACCCCTGCAGCACAGCCCTGGGGTTTCACTCTCCACCCTCCTGTTGGGTTCGATGCGCGGCCCTGGGCCCGAGGACTTCAACAAACACAGCAGCAGTGTGCATGTGTGTGCGTGTTTGTGTGTGTGTGTTGTTATGTGTGCTGCACAGGCTGTTAACGATGAAGCAGACTCATGGTAGCTAGGGGCACATAGATTATCAAGGAATACATTATGCTAACCATGGCTGAGCTTGCGTCATTGCTAAATGTTGTTTAAATTAAGTTTTTCTCGCAGACTGCTGACTCGTCTGCCGGCTACAATAACGTGCCAGTGAGTGTGTTTCTGTGTCAGGGATGGGAACAGTACAGCAACAGCAGTTCTTTAAGGACGGTGTGGATAGTTTGACGTGACCTTCATGGGACAAGTATACAGTCATTGAGACGATGCATTTTAGCGTCAAGGGTTCACTCATATTCACAGCAGAAAACAAGTAGGCGAAGTTTGTAACATGAAAAGCCTGAAACCTCGCCTGCTGCAAAACACATTGCTTCAAGTTACAAGATGCTTTTTTGTCATTGCACACATTTCAGAGCAATGAAATGACATTTAAGTTTCATCCCGTCCAAGAAACATCAAGCGGCAACCTCCGGTCTGAAAAAATGAGACAACATGGAAGTGCTAAAAAGCTGCTGTTCCTCTAGTGACCACTTGAGGCTGGCTCCAGAAGCACTGGAAGTCCTGTACAAGTGGACGGGAAAAAGGCCGTTTTCAGAGCCGAAATTAGCGTATTTAAAGCCTGGTACAAACTCTGGGGGTGAATTTTTTTCTAACTTGGCCGTTTGGAAGATATTAGGATCGAGAGCTTACCCAATCAGAGCCACAGCTCAGATCACGTGACTGACGGGCGCCCAATAGCTGTGAGTTTGGGCACTCCTCACTCATCCCATTTCCAATATAGCCGTGCCCGCCGTTTAGCCTCAAAACGGAGCTGCAGAAACAGACGGGTGACGTCACGGAGACTACGTCCATGTTTTATACAGTCTATGAGAAACATAAAAAAGACAGTTACATATAACACAAGGGAGGACAGGAGCACGTGAACTGTTGGGACAGCAAACGTTTGCAGCACCCCGTTTGATTAGATATGAACAGAGCACAAGAGGAAGGAAGAGGGGGGAAAAAAGCAGATACCAAACTAGGCTCCTAAATGGGGGCACAGTGATGGATTAGGAAAAAATATCTCAGCACATAAGCAACGTAATAAACCATCACAACAAAACTTGAAGACTTGCTCATGTGGTTGAGGAGGGAAGGTGTCGCAGCACAGACACTTGGGGTGCACATGCAATAAATACTCTTACTTTCATATAGTGTTCTCTCATCTAAAAGGAAAGATGTGGTATATTTCCAGGTGATGCAGTTCAACTATTTTTTTTTTCTTTTTTTTGCTGATGTCTGATAACAACATCCAGGAATAATTTTCAAAGCACTGACCTAAAATACAACCCACTCTCTTACATCTAGTATCCAGCAAAAATATTGTCTTTGAGTTAAGTAGCCAAACTGCAACTCAAAAAAGACCGTTAACAGGCTGAAGTGGAAACCACACATCAAACATCTACAGCCCCAAGTTTCAAGACGCACTGCAATCATTCACAAAGCAAAACACTGGACCATAAATTCTCTCACACACTTTACAACTGGTCTCACCGCATCTACATTGCTGTACTGAGGTCTGGGGAAATACATACAAAACTTCATTACAGTCACTAACAATCTTACAGAAGAGAGCGCTAAGGACAATTCATAAGGTCAAATTCCTGAAACACACCAATCCACTTTTTACACAATCTATACTGCTAAAATTCACAGATATTGTGTATCACCAAACTACAATAATCATGTATAAGGCAAAAAATAGTCAACTACCAGAAAATATGCCAAATTTATTTAGAGATCAGGAGGGTGGTTGTCAGCTAGGAGGGAAACATAACTTCAACATGAATAACATACGAACAACCTTTAAAAGGTTCTGCACATCTATTTTTAAGGTCAGGCTATGGAATAATATGGGTGAGAAACTTAATCAAGGTCCAAATATCTACCAGTTTAAAAAAAATTACAAAGATATATTGCGCTTTTTCACATTCAAAAACTCTGTTTGCATGAAACCTCGAAGCCAGAGTTTTCCAAAAATGTTCACACTGGCTGGAGTTTACAGGAAAGATTGTTTGTAGTGATGTAAAACTGAGGTTTTGTGTCTTACAAATAGATATATATTTATTGCATTTATTAAAATGTATGCGGTTTCCCAGCTACACGGCTATGTGTGGACATGGCCCAAACAGGTGAGACACAGATGCAAGATGAGACACAGGTGAAAATAACAAGTGCAATCAAACAGGACGGAAACACAAGGACAGATAAATAACAAAAAGAGCACCGCATGACAGTGATATCCTAAACCCAGCTCATATCTCAGAGCCAAAAGAAGATCAAAACTTAACAGGCATTGTTAACCCCTCCACCCCATCAGTCCACGCATCAACAGATCTGTACCTGCAAACGTTACAAAGAAACTACAAAACAAAAGGAGAAAATAACATAAAGAAAAGACTCTTTTGTTGTTAACGCTGGTGTATGGACACGGGATTCTGTTCATATGTCAAAACAAGCCCCAGGCAGAGGAAGGGTTACTGAAATCTGACAGCCCAGTCAGAGTTAAACATATACGAGATGTTTTGACGTGTCACAGCAGCAAAGCTGTAATTAATAGAATTTATCATGGTGCTGTATTAAAAGCATTGTTCGTTCTGACTAACAGCTGCTAGAGACATTAAATGCTGAGTCAGTGTCGACAGGAAACGTTGCCTGTAGTTTTCCTTCTTTTCCAACTGTGACAAATCACAAAATGTACAAAGCATCTATTGGTAATCTCTGCTGTCACGTTGTTAGAAGTGGCTGTGAGTGTTTTTCTCTGCAGGCCATCCAGAACATGTGTAAACACAAACACTTATTTCTCTCACTAAAAAGCAAAATATATTCATGATGGTGTAGGTTTTCATGCTCAAGGTCTTCATGATCTAGAAAATAGGAAGTGTCACGTAGCTTTTCTCACTACTCAAGGTTATGCTTTGAACATGTCTCATTCACAGTTACAGTGAAAAAGTTACAGAGATAAAGTTACAGATAAAGTGGTATGCAGTGTCAGTTATCAGCTTATTATTTACAAACTGTGAAATGCGCACAGGAGGATTTAGGGATCAGACCTTTGATATTACATCGAAAAGGCAACCAGCTCCACACTTCTGAGGCACAGTCACTGAAATAGAAGTTCAGAATAAATCATAATCAGGGTGATCATGCCCTAAAAACCCAAAAAGAAGACCCCCTACCCAGCTGATTGGACCTAATAGAAAATACCTTAAGATGCTCAGAGACCACAAAGTTGCTTCATAACCCAAACATTAATTTAACACATTATTCTTCAGTTTAAAGTGAAAAGTTTCATAATGTAAACGTAAATAATGTATAGAGAAGAGCATAGAAGCGCATTTAAACCTATTAAAGGTATACAAATCAAAAACCTGAAATAATATTTTATCGGCCACATTTAATCAAAATTTCGAGAGAAGCCAGAATTTCAAAGTTTAATCTCAAATTGTTGACTCGTTTCTAATAAATGTGACTAAATTATCTTAAAATGTTGACGTTGAATCACAAATCAAGACTTTTTATCTTATGATTTTAACATTTGATTTTAAAATTGACTTTTTTCCCCCCACAATTTTGACTTTTATCTCAAATTTTCCTCTTTTCATCTCAGAATACATGTTTTTTTTTTTTTTTTTTTTTTTTTTTTTGTTTGTTTTGTTTTGTTGTTTGTTTGTTGTTTTTTTCTCCTTTTTTCCTCTACTTTCTCTCACTACTTTAATTGTTTTATCATTTCAAAAGCCTCCTGTGGACAAGTGTTGTGAATTAGCACCTGTGCATCTGGTCTGTCCAATGTTATTGTGATGTCCACATCAAATAAAAAATAGAATAAAAAAAAAAGTTCTGACATTTTATCCTTACATTTTGACCAAATATGGACCCAAAAAATATTCTTTGCAAAGCCAAGTTTTCTTCTTTACTGGTGGACAAGGGCTTCCGTGATACTGCCTCACCACGTGCTTGAAAAGAAAAAAATATATAATAAAACTTTTTATAAATATTGATGGCCTGTAGAAAAAGCAGAGAAAAACCTGGACATTTGGAGGATTGTATATACCCCCCAGATATAATTTAACCACCAGAAAGGTGGACGTGAGGACAAAAGAGGATGTTTGGTCACTGAAATCATAACTCAAAAATGAATTGTGATAACTCATGGTATTAAAAGTTCTGTCAGAGAGAAAATCTTTTCATCAATTAAAATCCTCATTTCTGTTTGGAAATTATTTGAAATGTTTCCACTTGGGTTGTGCTGCTGCTGTGTTTACGAAATGTTGATGTCAGTCCATTTCCCTTGCTGCTGATTGGTCGTTCTGGTTTCATGGCGATTAAATTGTGTCGGCCGTGGACTGAGTGTCTCTGACTGGTGTTTTTCCAAAAGCAGATCTGTTTGTTAAGCCCCACTGATAACACAGGTGATTAAATTTCCAATTTGTTGCTTTAGGGCCACATCCAGAACTCACACCAACTCAGCTGGACTCGCCGAGAGGCTGACACATGGCCCCTCGCCATCGCACGTCAGCAAGTGTTCAAACAAACTCCCTCAGACCCCCACAGACGGTGTCACCCTCGCAAATAAAGAGATGTTAATTAATTCCTCCAAATGCGATCCAATTTGTTTCATGCTGACGACTAATAACTGCAATTACTGCAGGCACTGGAAAAATAAAAGTAACCAGTGTTAATCTTCGCAACAGCCCTTTAAGGCTCCCCTGTCATATTTCTTTATAATTAAGTTGGACTGGCTCCAGCTTTTTTTTTTTTTCCCTGTTTGCTCTGCAAGCCGACGCGGCAGCCGCCTGTCTGCATCAGTGAGTTTGTATCTCCCACAGCTCACAACAATGGCTTGATGCCCAACAGCCAACAGACACACATCACCAGCTGTGGCCACAGGAGAGGAGAGGAGAGATTACACCGTGCCCCCAAACCTGTTTTTGGTCTCAAACCGTGGACTCAGACAAGTGACTGCAGAGGATTAGAGACAACAGTTCACTTTCAATCAGACTGAGAAGCAAAGATATGAAGGTTTTCAAGCTTATTTTTCCTGGGAAGAAATGTGAATATTCAGCCAAGTGAAGTGAAGTGAGTGACACACCAAAATACCTAAAAAAACTGAAAACTTTCAAAAATGTGTCTGAATTTCTTCACACTGGTACTCTGTCATAACAAACTAAAATCAGACTCTTTAATTACCTGTTGTATTGATCATTGATCAGTGCCACCAAGGCTTGAAGAAAAGTGACCTGGCTGGTAGAGCTGCAGAATTTGTGCAAACTAAACATGAATCTAATATGCAGAAAAAAAAATATTGAAGATATTTTAAGTCAATTTAGTCCACGATAAAACAGCATTATGTGTTGAGTTTGGAGTTTCACAGTAAGTTTAGTGACAACATTGGATTTTCTTCTCACCATTCCTCTGCTACTTTGCCAATCCAGCACAGAAAACTGCATGTGTCTAATCTTTTGGCAACATTAGTCATCAGTGCCTTTTTAAAAGTTACCAAAACCACATACCTGGTGTTAAGAAATTCTTCATTCATTTTTATCTCACTGCAACAGGTGAGCTGTGCTGATGACCCAGCATTGAAATCAGTGATTCCCAACCTGTGGGCTGTGGTCCCCCTGAGGTATTGCAGGTGGGCCGCCAAATCATTTCCAAAATGGTTAGAATTTTAGTGAAGGGTAATTATATAAAGATACAAATAAACAGAATTATGTCTCAAATGTTAAAACTCAGTTATGTTTTAAAGGATATTAAACATGTTTGAATACTTGTATATCAAAAAAGTCCTTTAAGAAGGCATGTTAGAGCCTAATATGTTACATGACCCCAAATTGAACAATGACCTGAAATGTAAGAGATGTGAAAAGTAATAAAACCCTAAAATGTAAAAGAAAAGTAAATAAATAAATAAACTATAATAATAATAATAATAATAATAATAATAATAATAATAATAATAATAATAATAATAATAATGATAATAACAATGATAAAAAAAAAAATAATAATAATAATAATAATGATGATCTGGCATAAGTCAAATATGTAACTGAACCAAAATTTAACAAGTTGTTTCCTTGTGGGCAAATGGTTATTACACTTTAGAATCAGCATTTGTGACATTATTGACCAGTTATTACTTTTTTTTCCCTTTACATTTCAGGTCTCTGTTACACATCAAGCTCTTACAAGGCATTATACAGCCTCAGTACTTATAGGGCTGGAGCTGGGCAACAAACATTTGTGAGATTTAAAATGGGCCCTGAATTGGAAAAGGTTGAGAACCACTGATCTAAATGATTTAAAACTAAAAGAGTCCAGAACAACATCAGCAGCAACCAGCAGAACATCTCATAACCTCTATCATGAGCTGCAGGAGACGGTTTTCTTATACAGAGATTTTTTTTTCACTTAGGGACAGACAAATACTTAAAAAGTGTCATGCACCTTAAGGTGAGAAAGCATAGGGAAAGTCACAGTATAGATGTATGCACTGAGGCACAGTGTACAGCAGCTTTTAGAGGAGAAAGCACAGCTCACATGACAGCTAAAATCTTGTGTCCCAGGTTTGAAATGCAGGAAATAAGCTTATTGGGATTGCTTCCTATAGCTGTTTACAGAGCTACAGTCAGGAGACACAGCATTGATTTCCCTCCCACTGACAGATGTTTGTGTGCTTGAAAGGGCCTTCGGTGAAAAGTAAAAACAAAAATCTGGTTGTTTGTTCTGCTTTCACGGTTCGAAACACCACCAACCCCCTCCGCCACCAGCCCCCTCAATCCTTTTCTCCTCCCACCCTGTCCTTTTCTCTTTGCAACGTCTCTTGTTTTCTGTTTGACTGATGCTTAATCTGATGTCTTAACAATGCCTGTATGAATAAATACATTAGAATGCTTTCGAGTCCGATTTCTGCATTGAATATGTGTGTGTGTGTGTATATCTGCATCCTCGTGAGCAGAAGCCTATCTTCACTCCTTGAAAGCAAAAGCAGAACCTTGCACCAGGGGTTGTCGGTGGATGCTGTGCATTTAAACACATGCTGTCACACGCTGGCAGACATGTATGTATGTATGCAAACACAGCACGCACACCGCTGCAGGCCTGAGTCTGCAGCCCGGGCTGAATGACTGCGCACAGTGTATTCTGGCTGTGGATTTGACAGCTTTTCTTTTACAGCTCAGAGGTCCTGTTGGTATTGATAAGCTTTATTAGCAGCTGTAATGTTCCACAGCTTTACATTCTGATGCTGAATAGGTATGCAGCAGCTTGTGGTAAGGACAGAGCTACTTTATTAAATGTCCTAAAGGGCTCTTCTGTGCCCACTGTCACCTTTTGAATAGTTCTTATAAATGACCTTCTGTTCACTGAGTAAGTCCAGAAGCACTGAGTGAAATAGGTCTAGGGAAGAAAATAAAAGAAGGAACAAACTTGGCAACCCAGTCATACAGTTCTGAAGGGCATTATATACAGCAGAGACAGTGTGTACGAAACATGTGGACGTTATTGTATGAAAGAGTTCATGCAGAATTCTCTAATAATCAGATCATCTCACTAGAAGTTTAAAAACACCTTTACATAAAGAAGAATACTTGATCTGTAATCAAAAAATGAAGCTGCTGAAGGTATAAGAGGAATTGTTAAGGTGGATACTACCCATGAATCAGTCGTCCTTGAGAAAAAGCAAAGGTATCCAGTAAAATTGTACCACAGTTGAATTAAATCCCTCATCCTCATCACTGAAGAACCACTCCAACTGAGTGTTTACAGGGCATGAGAGAGAACAGTTAGAGGACATTTAAGGTGACATCAAAATCTGTGTTTTATTTTCTGAGAGTTTAAGGAGAACATTTTTAACAGTCTAATAAACTCACACTTATTCTAATGTATCACCAGTAGGTGGTTAGTAAAACTTAGCATGAGAGCAAATAACAGCTGCTCTGAATTTGTTCAAACCTCTTCAGCCAGCAAGTTGTCTGTCTGTGTAAATGCCAAAATTTAGAGGCTGACTCCGCTCACAGCTTGCACTTAAAACAACATACAGTAATCCTCAGTAGTGGTGTTTAATCCACATGACAGTGAGCTGACTAAGAGGTCTTACCAGGGGTAGAAGGGGGCTGATATGATCAGTCATGCATTGCAGGATACTGGGCAACTAATTTCCTACTGAATGACTTCTCAAAGATATTAGATCCTCAGTGGAAGTCCATTGTCAGTTCAGCATAGAGGGAATATGGAGTTATTATGGGAAGAACTATGGTGTACGGCGAACGAATGGACACAGGACTTAAAGGGACTGTGAGGACACACTCTAGATATATGCCTTATTGTATTCCAGGACTTAAAATTAGATTATCAGCATGGAAACTGTAACTAAAAAAGTTTAACAGTGGCTGGGTTTCCATTTGCAGTTTTTTGCAAAATAAAAGCGATATTCCTAAAATTTCGACAAAGTATATTTGTGCTTTGAAAGTGTTTCCATTGAAGGTTTTTCTCAATGGTTCTAGGCAGAGGCACCGTAACTCTCGTCAAATATCATCCCGCGAGATTTCACTGCTGGAAGATGGTCAAACCCTTTTGCCCTCATTTTAGTTTCTATCTCCTTACAACACTCTGCATTTCTCTGATGTTTGCTGTCTAGTATGGCCGTTATGTTTTTCTCTGAAATAATTGCGAGAAAAGTCTCTGTCTCCTCCTCTGTCCGAATGTAGCACCATGTTTACTCACAGAGAAGTGATCATGTGACCAGGTATGTCACGTTCTGTGGCGTACAATTGCGGAAAAAGTGTTTCCGTTGCGCTTTTGCGATATATTTGAATGTAGAAACGTCTGTAAAACCACCCCATGAAAGCGTAAAAACTTTTTAGTGATATTCTGGTGCTTTTTCGAAATTCAGGTGTTTTCATTACCAGTTTTTTTATAGCGCTATTTAAATTTTACGCATATCCAAGGGTAATGGAAATGCACCTAGTGAGAAAGGAGTTCTGTGTTTTTCTCAGCTTAGAAAAAAAAAAAAAATCTTGCCTTCCTTAATTTTGTAACAATGGTGGGTACTGGAGTGAAAAGACTGTCAGAGCAGAAGAACGCTAAACAGGAAAGTGATAGTGCTACAGCTAAAGGCTAAAACACAAGCTAAAAGTTAAAACAAGGGATGAACTGTTTGCAATAATGTTCATTCTAACACATACAGCAGTTATACTACAGTGGTCTGTTCAAACCTGAGTGTCTATCAATAAAATTAAGAGCCAGGTTATGTTTGTTCTGCTTGGTGAGGTTGGAGTTGATAGATGAGCACTGGTAGGACATAACCAGGATTCACTAACATTACACATTACAGACATGTCTCAGAGCACTGGGCTGTGAGTGGCACTAAATGTAGTCAGCTGCAAAAATATGGTACAAACTTAAAAGGTTTGCTTGTTGATATATTTGGAACGACAGCACTATATCACTCAGTCACTGTGCATAGTCTTTATCACTAGCACTATGGCGCGTCTCAGATCTGTCTCTGACCTGGAGAGAAAGTCATGCCAATTTCAAGATTGAACACAGTACATGGACCCCTGGCTGTTAATTGGATAGTTCAGGATGGGAAATACTCTGATCAAAGGATCACAGACAAAACTGTTAACAACTCAAGAACAGAAACAAATCCACGATCCTTGCCAACCACATCAGGAATTTTAGCTGATTAGTTTACCAGAAGGTGAATGCACAACAAAGCAGAACAGATTTTAAGATGCACGACGCATGGTTTGTGTCTTTGGACGGAGTAAACCCATGGCTTTGATGACTCATGACTGAGAAACTTAATTTGCATGAAAATGCAGCACACATATTGTTCTAAAGCAGAAATAACACCTGGTCAACAAATGTTTTTGAGACTATGTTGAAAGCAATCCAGCCTTCAGATAATTCTACTTTTAGCAATGCAACAGAAATGACCAATCCAAACTTCTTTTCAACAAAAAAGGCATTCTAGAAGTTTGTTGTTTATTTTCCCACTTGAGAACAGATCAGACAGTGCTTGCAGTTTCACTCTTCACAGATCTGCATTGTTTGCAACATGTTACGCACAAATACTTGGAGGAGCAACATAAATATATGATAGACATATTTTAGACTTTATTTTATTATCATTTTTTAACCTTTAATTTACCAGAAATATTACCATTGAGATCCAATGATCTCTTTTACAAGACAGCAGCAAAAAAAGCATTAAACAAACAACATCAGCTAAGATATCAGAAGAGTTCTGCTGTAAAACAAGTGCACCAGCTCATCAGATTATCCTTAATCCTAGTTTTAAAATGATCAAGACTAACAAAATGATAGAATTTTAGATGTCTTTGTAGCTCAGACCAAGATGAAGGAGCAAAAACAGTGAAAGCACTTTGACTGAAGACAGAGCGAGTCCAAGGAACCACAAACAAAATCTATCCATTTGACTGGAGGTTACAGCCAGTAACAACCTCAGTAAAGAGCATAAATAGGACAGCGGATCATTTAGTACACCAATGCTCCATTCATCTGTTGTGTAAAGAAGGCAAACCTACTTTGTCATACAAGACAGTGTTGTGTCTGAAAACCCAAACCAGAAACAAATCGCCGTGCAGCATTTTAAACTGAGTCTGGCATTTTCAAAGAGGTTGAGGTAGCATGCATAAACAAAATGTCACCATAGTCAAGTACAGATCAAAAGATTGCTTGAATCAGCTTCTCCCGAGCAGGAAATGAAAAACAGCTTTTGTTTCTATAAAGGAAACCCAGCTTTCAGGTTTTTAGTTAAGCTATGTGATGACTAAAAGAAAAACTTTCACCCTTTAACTACAAAACCATGTTGTTTGTTGGGGTGGACAAATAAAAAAGGCCTCTCTCTTCTTCCATCTCTTCTCTTTTTCCAGGTGTTTTGGTGAAGACACTTGTATAACCATACCTGACATTGATGCGGTGGTGATGGTGCTGCAGCCCAGTGAGCCCAGGATAACCATCAGCGGAGTGGAGAGACTAAATCGACCGGCCTCCGACCTCAGAGTGCCGGGAGGTGTAGCTGTGTTCCAGGACCTGCACATCATCAGCACCGTCATGAGAGCAGACACCACCACACATCACACAGGTAAGAAAGTGCAGCACCAGCTACTTGATATGGCTGATGTCGATTCACTTTCTTCATTAATCTAAACTCAATCAAGGAAGAAGAAGCAGCCAGTTTTCCATGACAATAAACACGTAATGAAAATCAAAAACAGCATACTGATTCTTCCTGTCATCATTTTAATGTTCTTGAAGACAGTTCATACTCAGAGACACAAACTCTTAAAGAAATAAGTTTGACTGAACTTCATCAGGTGGGAGATGTTTTCCTCGCCGCAGGTAGAAATCTGTCTCCACTAAATTTTTGAATAGTTTTTCATATTGATAATACGCTCACTCATTCACGACTTCCCATAGCTTATGCATTGCCACCTGTCTGACTATCAAAACAAACCTTCAGAGAAGCTGAATGTTTCATAATGTCTCCCGAGACCAAGGATCAGCTGCAGCGAGCACCCCCCTTTTATTTCATTCATCTGCATGCACAGTACACTCAGCAAAACAAAAAGTTGTGCCGCTGTTTTCGACGGTGACAAACTTTGAAGCTTGAAGCAAGTTAAGATTAATAAAATTTCAATAAAGAAGTTTCCTCAAGGTCAGCGTGATTCTCAAGTAGCTTCTCTGTAGAATCCACTTTTCTGCCTGTTGTGTTTTTGAAGCAGAGAAGTTTTCAGATCCTTCAAAAGAACAAACCAATCACAGGTGCTGTGAAAAGAAAAAGAAAACAAATGATTCTGAAGTTGAGGACCAAACGTGGGTATGGGGCTTTATCAGTTTTACTATTATATTCGAATTGAATAGAGGAGCAAACGAAGATTGCAAATATGCAAGTTCAAACTTTCTCAGTCAACTTTGAAATATTTCATCTTGTTAAGTCTAAAAAAAAATACAATGTAGATTTGTAAAGATCAAAAATGTCACCTTTGTCAGGTCTGGTAGCAGGAGGGGAAGAAAACAACTTCACAAACGCTCGATTGTTAAAAGATGAATTGATCATTTCTGTCTGAAAAGCTGATTTTGTTCCTGCGACAGTGTCTGGCTTAGTTGTTGCTGTCGATATGAAGTTTATTTCCTTTGAATTCTGAGTATTTTTGGGGATATATTTTTTCCTCCAACTCAAAAACAGCTAAGAAAAAAAGAGAGGAGGTGTGTGAAGTGAAGAGTGGGGGGAAATGAAGTAAAGGGTCAAGAGTCAGAATAGGGAGGAGGACTAACCGCTGTATGTGGGACAAAAGCTGTGACCCTGATGCAAACTGGGTCCTTCAAAATAAAGGCTTCTCTCCAATAAGGAACATATAGTGATGATCTCATTTTACAGAGAAAAATCAACCAAACAATCACTCATTAGATCACTGTTCATGTGAATCCTAGTGACATGTTAGCTGCTTTTCTTATAACACCCCAGCCACTTCAAAGGGAACACCTTGCTAGTACAAGATCAGACCCCTTTTGTGGGTTCACACTGCTTAAGACTCAACAAGGAAGTGGGAACCTTCTTCAGAGATTTTGCTCCATATTTGCATGATAGCTTTTACACAGCTGCTGCAGATTTTTGGTCTGAACATCCATTATGAAAATCTCCTGAGATCTGGTGACTGTGGAGGCTTTTGGAGTACATTGACCTCATTGTCATGTTCAAGAAAGCAGTTTGAGATGATATGAGCTTTGTGACATGGAGCGTTCCCCTGCTGGAGTTCTCCATCAGTATATGATACTCAAGCTCAGAAAGGGATGGACATGGTTAGTGACAATACTCAGGTAGACTGTGGACTTCCAACCAGGCTCAGTTGGTACTAAGGGGCCTAAAGTGAGCCAAGAAAACCCCCATCACACCATTTAACCTGCAGCAGGTTGAAGCATTGATCCAAAGCTGGATAGATTCATACTTTCATGTTTTCTCCAAACTCTGAGTTGACCATCTGAATATGGAGCAGACTCATCAGACCATCAAGTGTGGTCCTCTGCTGCTGTTGCCTGCCTGCTTCTAGGTTGGACGTGTTGTGTGCTCTTCTTTACTTTAGTGTCTGAAATACACCACAAACGTCTGCAGTACGGCTCCACTCCATTGCATGTTCACTGCATTTGTCAGCTCATACCAGCTGCGTGTTCAGTCTGACAAGCTGCATGGCTGACTAACAAGAAGTTCCCCGGCTTCCCACGCCATTGATAAGTCTCTGTTCATTCGTGTTGGGTTGAGGCTCCTGGCATTTCTCTGCTCATTATGTTGTTTTGGTGTTGTAATCAAGATCTTGATCTTATGATCTTATTTAACATGGTTTGTTTTATTTTGGAAGTCAAAGGCTCTTTTTTGATGGTTTCCGGGCACTTCCTGTCCCTCTCAAGCTACCCTACGGTAAATTAACACAGCTCTGGCATCTGGCAGAAAGAAGATTGCTGTGTATCACTTGCGACCTGCTAGACCAGGTATGCAAATGGATTGCAACAGGGTGAATCCAGTGATTGAATTGAAACCTATTTGTTCTGGCACCATGGTGAAACAGAGCTGGACCACAGAAGTATATGGTGTATATCAGGTGTGACCCTTTCTATTATCTCCAACCAGTCCATTTATTCTCCTCTGACCTCTGGCATCAACAAGACATGCAGCCCCACAGAACTGCTGTTCACTGGATGTTATCTCTTTTTGGGACCATTCCTTGTGAACCATATTTAGCCACATTTAGGGACACTATCTATGTCTTCTTTTGGTGATGTCATGACTTTACACCTGTTTCAGAGAGAAAAAAGTGTACTTTTGAGCAATAACTTATAGCTAAAAACTAGTTGCTATCTAATAACATCAAAAACAGAGCCTCCTGTACAGAGAGCAAGTGTCGTTTCATACTTATTAGGTCTTAATGATCCTTAATAGCAAGCAGGAATAAGAAAATGCACACCAGACAAAAGCTTGGGTCTGAAGAAGGATAAAATCCCAATAGATCATTAGTGTGTCAAATACTCCGACCAACAACCATGCTATTTAGTCTCTTAGATCACCTTTCTTACCCCAATCTAGTTTGAACTTCTGCAACTCATCTCCACTATGCATACAGCACTAAATGCATTACATTTCTGCCATGTGATTGGCTGAGTAGATAATTTTGTGCAGCTGAACAGGTGTTCCAAATAAGGATGCCATCTGCTGACATGCTACTGGACAACGCTACTCTAACTACAAACTACAACCATAAACAAACACCAGGACAATCAAAGACCCTAAATTTGCGTATTTTGCCAGACTGTACTTCAATGCCAATCAGAGCTATGGTTTAATAAGGTGAAAGAAATGAAGCATAATGGGTAAGCGTTATGTCATCGTTACATTTTTCAAACTTTGCACACAAAACTGGTTTGATTTCCCTGTAAAGATTGATTCATGTACTTTGAAAGTGATTTTAAGAGCAGCATGTCTCTAAATAAGCACACAGTTGTACTGTAACAGCTCTTACAGTAGAGGATAAATGTCCCCTCTTGCCTCCAGTTATCTACAGAGTAAGCTGGAGTCTTTTTTTTTTCATTCAGCAAATATGTTGAGTCAGTTCCCTGCTGCAGTCTTCAGGACTGTAGATATTAACCCCTCCACTGTTGCCAAACAATCTCCTTTGTGTCCTTATGAGGCTGTAGCCCCCTTCCTGCTGAGTAAGACCTGTACCCGACACTACAATGATTCTCAGGGTCGCGCAGCCTTGACCGACAGCAAATGAGTATGACATTTAAATCCCGGCGGCTCTATCGTCTTGTCCAACGATCCAACCGCCGACGCGAGAACAGTCCTGCTCGGCCTGGCTCAGCCCCTGGCCTCTCTGCTTGCAGCCAATTAGGAGCAGATAAGCAGAGCTAGCGGGAGGTTTTAGCCCTCCATTGTTGGTAATGCGGTGCAGGAAGAAGAGCAGAAAGTGGCATTGCTTTCAGGAGTCGGGGGAGCTTTCTCTGCTGGTGAAATAGAGACTGCAGCTGGGGGGAAGAGATTAGGTGGAAGCCAGAGAAAGACACAGAAATGGGAAGAAAGAGAGGAGAGAGATGAGGAGGTAGAGCGTGTGTGGGAGAAGGAGACACGATGAAGTTCCATAATGAGCAGATTTTGTGTCCTCTCGAGGCTTAAAGGATCCCAGATAAATCACACATTTCTTTTGTAGGGCGTGCAGTAAGTTTCTGTTGGGCCTGTTAATCAACCCATCGCCCTTTTTCTGCCTTCTCTCTCACTCGTTCTCTCGTCTTTTCATGGAGTCTGCTCCATCCTGTGTCAGTCTTCTCTTCTTCTCATCACACAGCTTCTTTTCAGGGCTTATTCTCAGGCCTTTACTCAACTCAATGTCATCAATTCTTTCTGGAACACTTTGTCTTTTTTTCTCAACATCTTGCTTCTATGGTCAACTTCTGTTCTCCTTCTGCTTTCATAGTTTTCTTCTCTTTCTCGATCTCATTTCTCTTTCTGCTTCATCTTTTGCTGCCCATCATGTAGCTCCATGATGACAGTTAACGGTCCCTTGTAAAGTCCTGGAGTCATTAGCGTGAACTTGGTTGACATTACAACTCACGGCAAAAGTTTCCCACCAAGCAGAAAACACATCTTCAAACAGAGTAGTTTTAAAATGATAAAACACTCGATTATCTGATAAGAGTGCTTTGAAAACTGTGAATCTAAAGCCTCGTCTCCCTTTTTGTCATAAAGGTCAGACAATGTTTTCTGCAAATGGGAGAAGATTGTTTTTAGAGATTGATAAAGTCACCCAACCAGAGAAATGTCCCCTGAGGAATATCTATCCAACATTTACACATTATGGGCTATAAATTATATTGAAGGTAGCAATATATGGCTCAGAGGTTCAACTTTTTATCTCTAAAGAGAAAACAACGTTCTCAAAGCAAAGCTATCTTCTTTTAAATGTCACATAGTTTGGCTGTAAATGTACAGCAGCAGAAAATAAGGTTTAATAAAATGGAATTCTCAACATTGAAGCTAAAATTTGAAGCTTTAGGGGCTTGATTTTTAAAGTGTCACAAGAAAACAACTAACTTTTTGAAACTTCAGAGGGATGTGTTTGTTGGAAAGTGGAGTCATGTCTCAGCTATGCTAGTGAATTTGGAGCCATTTACACAACAATGGCTTTAGGATGAAGTGCAAAATTATTGTTGTTTTAACCTCAGTGTTGTAGCTGACCTAAGATGGAAACTTTTGGGTTTCAGCAAGCTGAGTTTTCAAGAATTGAAAACTATGGTGTAAACACAGAATTTTTCCACTCAGTTTCTGCATTTCAGCTTAAATGTTGTCTTGTGAATGGGGCCTTAAAGTATCTTAACCCCAAACATGACAGTTTTTTCTCTCTGCTTTATTAACTTGTCAATTTGCTTATTTTAGTGTGCCTTCCTTTGTCTTTATTTTTTAGTATCATCTAATTCTCTGTGAAGTTTTGTAACAACAGATACATTTAAATGTATAATATATGCATGTATGTTTATGAGTTGTAGATCATTTTAATTAGTATATATTTACCCATATATGCAAATCTTCAGTTTTTGTAAGCTGATGACAAGTCTTCTGTGTCTACATAGAAGAGCCCGTCCTATGAAAGCAGCCATGTTTCTATAGCAGCACAGAATGAATAAACTTTTAATATGTGTTTGGAATTTCATAAGTGGCTGCCAGAAATGTGATGGTTGGTAGGAGAGCAGGAAGAAAGGAGTAGTGTCTGCTGTGTGCTACAGAATTTGAACTGATAGAAGTTTTTGATGGAAAGAAACTTGACAAATGGAGGATCAAACTGAACATGTATCACCATGGCTCCACTGTCAGACTGTGTGAAGAAGAGAGTGTATCAACCTAGAATCTGATCACCAGATGACACTAAATATTCTGTTCCTGTGCCTTTGAAGGAATTTATTCATCAGGAAGATGATATTCAGTACCTTATCTCAACCAGAACTTTACTTTTTTTACTTCCCCAGCCCACACTTCCACTTTTCTTCACCTCATCTCTGCCTGTCCTCTAGAGACGCCCTCCAGACACACACCCCGCATATTTATCTTTCTCCACTGGGAAGCAGTTAAATGGGCATAGCCCATCTCCTCCCCAGGGACTGTACAGTGAAAGCAGAGTATCAGGAGCAGGCTGGAGCTTTATAGCAGACTGCTGCAGAGCTTCAGTAGCCACCCAGCATGGCGCTGACAGGAGCCGTCAGAGGGGACGAGTTACTGCAGATCCTCATTGCAGAGTCAGTGTTCAGAGGGACGGTAAATACAGTGAGCCTGTGAGTACAGGAACAAACACCACTGTCCTTGATGCTTGAGTTATGATTGTTTAGAAAATGATCAGGCTTTTTCTCCCCAAAAATGCTCTATATGGAAATTATTCATGGCCAATGGAAAAGTAAGCTGACTGAAGAAGACACATGGCGTCCATAGTAAATGTGAAGCATTCAGTTGGCTGCAGGAACGAAAAACCAACTCACTGATTTGTGACATGTCCTTTGAGGCATAAAATGCAACCTTGGAAACAAGGAAAAGAGTTGAACCAATATCACAGCTACAGAGGTAACAGGAGGCTAAGCTGCTAGAAACATTTGCCACTTTCTGCTTCAAAGCACTGCAGACAGTAAACGGAAATGATCTGTGTTTCTGTTCTTGTGTTTGTTTGTAGCACGTCGACCTGGAGTGATGGAGGAGATAATTCATAACTTGGACTACTGTGATATCCTGGTGTTGGGGGAGGAGCTTAGACCAGACCAGGAGTCTCTACAAATACAGCGCAGTGTTCTCCTCGGGAAGCACCTGGACGCTACAAATTCCACATCTGGCATGTCCATATATGGTGAGTCACTATTGTTACTATATCAAAGCAAAAATCATGTGACTCTGTGCTCACAAGAACTACAAGAACCAACATCTGTCTCGGTCTGTCTCCAGGTGTGGACTCCATGTCCAACTATGAGCAGGTGATACGACAGGTTCGGTACTACAACATGCAGCCTGGACTGCTAACAGAAAGAAGGTTTCGCCTCACCTGCTCAGAACTAAATGGACGCTACACCAGCAACGAGTTCAACCTGGAGGTCAGTGTCAACAACAGCAGGGGGCTCTGGATTTTTTACTTTATTCTTTTTTTTTGTGGAGGTCAACAGTATGGTGGTTGGCCAACAAGAACAAACATGCCCTAATGCAGTGATTCCCAACCTGTGAGTTGTGGCCCCCTGATGGGCCACAAAGGTATTGCAAGTGGGCCATCAAATTATTTCCAAACTTGTATGATTTTTGTATGTATCTTTAAATAACAATTTAAAAAAATACAGAATCATGTTTAAAATGTTACAATTCAGTCACATTGAAAATGATTTTACCCTCAAGGGATGCCAAGCAGTTTCTGGTCATTTTTTGTGCTTCTCTCACATTTGAACTCACTGTGGTTTCAAATTTCTCTGCCAAGTGAAGTTCTACTTCTTATGGATTCAGACAAAATCAAAGAATTTTTGAGGTGTGAATACATGGTGTATATTCAGCATAAAGTTCATGATGACAGCAGAAAAATATGTAGAAGATATATATAATTATAATTATTAATTTTTTACCTATATTCTCGCATCATTTCTGGTCTGGTATAACATGTTGTTGGCAGCATATCTCATTTACCTGCTGTAAGTCAGGTGTACAGCTCTTGAGTTTCTCTGATGCGATGCTCCAGGTGCTCGCTGGGCTGTTTTTTTTTTACCATCTATGGTGTTTCCACAGAGCTACAACTGTCAGCCATGCTATTAGCTACGATAGCAGGCAGTGAGCATGTGCAGCTGCTGGCACTGAGCCACGGAGGAGGAGCCCAGTTTGGATACTGTTAGTACATAGAGAAACAAAACGTAGTGAAAATTCCTGCGTACTCTGCCTTTAAGAATACAGCAATCGTGTAAAAAGAAGGTTTAACAGAATGCCTGTTTGAACAAGTGTGTCTTGAATCCTGTATATTTACCCGTCGATAACTGTTGAAGCTTCCAAAGCATTGTTTCACATCTCTGAATGAATGAAACTAAACAGTTGGGGACAAATCACCCGTTCATTCAACTCAAAGACAGATCTGTATCCATTCTATCATTGCTGTGGATTGTTGCAACCCTCCAGTAAAAACAAGCACTTTTCAAACGTCGACAAAAAAAATCTCATCTTTAAGCCTTTTTCTTGTAGTCCAATATTTTACATACCCAAGGTTTTGTTAATTAATCAGTTGAATAAAACAAAAGTTCTCATTAAGAGAAAAAGGCAATACAAAAGTCTTTGTTAGACCATTTGTTCGACATAACATGCCTGATGTAATTTCTTCTTTGTTTAGTCTAATTACCTTCTGTTTCAAACATGTAGAACCACAGACTGTAGATCTAACTCTTCCATTCATCAAATACTGAACATATTTTTCAACCTTTGAAGGAGCCAGGAAGCAGCTGCAACATGACAGATGATTGAGAACATATTTGCCAAATTAATAATATTTGTGATGGTCAGCATGTGTAACAAGTTGTAACCAAGTACCTGCTTCTAACACCCGCCTGTATCAAAGAGCTTCAGCTGGCAGAGTCGCTGAGCTGACTCAGCTCAGGTGTCTGGCAACACTTTCACATCGGGAGCGAATTCTAAATGAACTGCTGCAGCATCAATTTCCTGCTTTCAGTGAAAAAACATCTCTTGGAAAAATAAAAAGTGTAACAGTAGGAATGGAAAAACCTCAGTGCAATTGCAACCTGCAATTTTAAGCTTGCACAGTTTGATAGAAACTCTGATGAAGATCAAATGAGCAATCTGGTTTCATCAGCCATGGAAATGTGAATCTTTTGGTTGAAAGGTGTGCAAGGAAATCTACTTCACCTCAAAAAAAAAAAAAAAACAGACTGAGGATATTTCCTGGAGAATTGTGCAACAGGTTTAAAAGAAGTTTGAAAAACAAAGGTCAAAATACTGTTTTGTAAATTTCTATTGTGTGAGGGGAGAAAATGTTGCTTCAGAGACTTCAAACCTTAAAGCATGAAGAGGAATCTGATTCATTCTCTTGTACTGGGCTGACCCTGCCTCACAAAACGTGTTCATGCATCGACTTTCCGACTTCCCCTGACTTTATTCCAAAAACTAAAACTTCATCCTGTCTGGAGGATAGTTTGTGTGTAAGTCAAGTGAAGTCTAAGCAAACTTAACTGAGACTGAAGTGAGGAAACATCAAATGTCAGCAGTGAAACCTCCTCTTTACATAACCTTTTCTGCTTTATCTTTTTTTCCAAACCAGGTGAGCGTACTGCACAGCTCAGAATCTGGAGAACACGTGGGTCACATGATAGCTCCGCCTCAGTACATGCAGGTGGTCCGACATCCGTCCATGATTGATGACCTCTACCCCAGCCACAGCTCAGGTGAGATGAAACACAACATGGATGCTGAATTTAACCTTCCTGATCTGCTCAGAAAATAAAGTTTGCACTGCGTTGTACATCTTTTCATCCTTTCTGTCTTAGTGCTCCTACGTCAGTCAATTAATATATTCTTTCCATAAAATATTCAAAGTTTTCCCTCACACCTTTGTGACCATGTGAGCTTAACCATAGACTATATAATCAGTGGACACCATGACAGTCAGCTCTAACTGAGGTGGTCACAAAAACTGCTACCCCTGGTGGCTGGCTGCAGTATAGGTCAAACTCTGTCTCCCAATGCATTCCAGATGAGAGTTGATAAAACTTGAAAACATTATTACACCTCATAGAAACGTTTCTCACATCTTTACGCTGTGGTGGTATGAAGAGTTGTTTTTTTTCTTAGTTATTGGACATTTAAAACCGGGTTATAAGTTTTGTTTTACGATGATTGACAGCTGTCGTTCGTGTACAGTTTTTATCGGAGGTATAAGAAACTTCAGAAAAGAGAGCCAAAAGTAGATTAGACCCTCGCAAAAAATATATACATATATTTATCGCTTTTTTGTTACTTGGCTCCACCCAAAATCTCTACTGTACAGACTCTGGCTGCACAATGGTGGCTGTAGCAACAGGGTTCTTTTGGCTTCAAAACCGTATGACAGTAAAAGGCGGAGCCACACTGTTCATTCTGTTTACAGCCTATGGCTTTGACAGGTCTCATTCCCAGAGATTGGACTAAACAATTCTAACACCTCATTTCCAGCTGATGATACTCAGGGAACAGCTGGTTTATTGAAATACATTCTGAAATTTCCAAAAAGTAAAACCACAAAAGGGATCCAAAAAGGATAACTTGCACATGTACAGGACAATCTCTCAAACCACAGACCAAGCTGACCTGTCTCTAAGCTAAAGTCAGAAAATGAAAAAAAACAAACAAACAAACAAAGGAAAGCATATTGTTCTTTCGTGTTGGTGCAGGGTCCAAACACAGCTCTAGGATTGGTTATAGTGCCAGTATTTGTTCGCAGAGTCAAATTGCTCAGCAACTCTGGCATGCAGAAATAACAAAAAAACATCCCTGCACCAGTGTGTGATATTGACTTTTAATGCAGTCAATTCCTTATTCTCACTGTTATGATTTTATTATATCATGGAGATTAGTTTCTCACAACGGCACTATTTTTATTTATGAACACACTTTCAATGTTTGCAAGCTTGGCATGCTGATCGTGTTCACTGAACTGTAGCTGGACACCTTGTGAATTCTCTGGGCTGATATTAAAGAAACAGTGTATTCCTCTGACTCTACGACATTAAAAACCTGAATCTGTAAAATAACCAACAAACAAACCAGAAATTTTCTATAAATTCAGTGGACCAACAAACTGACTATTTTCCAAGTTTGATCCCAAATTTCTTGCCATTTTTGTTGACTTGGGGCGTTTTTTTTTTAACCATTTTTTACCATTTATCGTTGCTTTGTTCACATTTTTTGCTACTTTCTGAAATTTTTTAAGTGTCCCCCATAACTTTTCTTGCTAATTTATGTGACTTATGGGGCATTTTAATCACTTTCCTCTGTTCAATTGCCATTTTCGAACCATACTTTGCTACTTTTTGAGTATTTCCAGGTTTTATCCCAATTTAAATGCCAATTTTGGTTGCTTTTTGGGCAACTTTTATGACCTCAAACTTAGTTTTATTGCTACTATTTGCTGTTTTTCCTCTTGACCACTTTGATTGTTTCTTTTGTAAAAGTAGTTTTTAACAGTTTGTCTCATTGGTTGAGCAGGGTTGAATAACTCTGTTGTAGAACAGAAAATATCTGCTGTAGAAACTAGTTGATATTTTGACAAATTTCAGGTTATAGAAATATTGTACTGAGATAAGAATATTGCAGCAGGACTTATTGTGATTTAATCTAATTTGTGATTAATTGCCCAGCCCTACTCCTCACTTTAAATATGATTAATTAATGCTTATTTGTATGTTTTATGTTTTATGGAATCATTTTATTTCACCTTCTTGTGATTTTATGTAGCTGTAAAGCACTTTAGATTGCTTTGTTCATGATTTGTGCTTTTCAAATAAACTTGCCTTGCAGCAGATTTAGAAATTTCGTGAAAACTAGAAGAAACGTGGTGTTTTAGTTCTCTTCGTTGAGTTGGTAGCAGCTGTCTTCTGGCTGTGGCTCTATAATTACACCAGTCATGGGATCAGTATCCTTTCTCTCTGCCCCCATTTACCCACTTTCAAGCTGTTTTATTTGTTCATGGCAAACAGGCCCCTAAATAGCATTCAAAAAACAAGAATAAAAGATATTTTCCTGAAACTTCTAGGCACGAAAAAGGCAAACGAGAGCTGACCGGTTGAGAGAACCTCAGGAGACATAATCAAAATGAAACGAAGAGTTTTTTTAAAAAGTCAGTCTGAAGAGGGTGTTGATTTTAGGTGATTGATTCACTCTTAACACACTTGTGGGAAATCTAAACACTCAATAATGAAAAGAGACCAGGAAACACTTGCTAGGTGCCAGGACTCAGACCCAAGAGCCACTTGCTAACCACCGAGCCACAAAAAATGATCGTTTGAAGAGTTTTTATGTCAGTTATCCATCCGGGGGTAAACACGACTGGATCCAAGGGAGCGCTCACTTCACTTTCTAGTTTGTTTATGGCTCTGTTCATCAGACTGCGGCTCCCACACGGCTCTCCTCAGTGATGGAGAGATGTGTAAATTCCCAAACGTCTCAAATGATTCAGCGGGCGTACTTCCCTCCCTCAGAGCACGCGAGTCATCTGAAGTACAGAGAGAAACACGGAGAGGAGGAGGGAGAGACACTGGTCTCAATCTACCACGCCACATTTAATTATTCATCACACTCTAATGGATTCTACTTAGAATCCTGGAGAGTTCAGTGGCCAATGCTGTTAACAGCCCCGAGAGCTGGAGGAGAGGTGTGTGTGTGAGAGAATGTGTGTTTATGTGCAAAAAAAAAAAAAGAGGTCAGAGGAGCAGAGGGGGAAGAGGGTGGATGGGAATCAGGAATAAAAAAAAACGGTGGAATGTAAACATGAAAACGAGATTTCTTGGCTTCAGACATGAGGCCTTAAAGCATACGAGTTTTATCTGAAGATATCATGCTGTATGTGGAGACATGAAAAAAAATGTCAGTGTGTGTGTGTGTGTGTGTGTGTGTGCGCCCACATGAAAACACTCAGCAGTTACTCCAAGGAGCTGCACCAAGCTCCCCGCGAGGAAGATCAAAGGCCGTGGATTTGGTTTGAAAATCTAGGGAACTAGACCGATTCAAATGATCATCTGAAGAGTAGTCCGTGTGTCTCGCTCTCGTTTAACACACACACACACACACATGTACACACACACGCCAGCAGGGACTTGCAAGGAGAGAGGGCAGGCATTGAGAAGTCGTGTTATCTCAGTAGGCTGCAGATCAGAGCAGGAGAAATAAACATTTTAGATCAGGAGAAATCCCTCAACGTGTGTTCTGGTTATGCTACCAAATAGAGCTTCTGATATATCTCCACGGCCATGTATCGCACTGAGACCTACATTAAATGTGTTTAAGAGTTGTTTTTTTTTTAAAATACATCTAAAACAATCTGTACTTTACACACAGCCCATTAAGAAAAAAAAAAAAAAAAACTCCCGCTGCTTTTTCCTTTTTATTTTTTTATCTCTTATTTGTCTCAATCCCATCCAGGACGCCTTGGACACAAATTCCACTAAAAATTTAAAGATGAAGAAAGTTAATTTTGCTTTTCTTAAAACTCAGGAGCACTAAGGACAAAATGAGTTGCTTCAATTAAAAATTAAAAAGACTCTCCCTAAGTAAACATCCTTACCTTGAATTTTAACAAGAAGAATAAAGCAAAGATCAGGTGTGCTTCTGCAAAATTCTTTCACTTATGAATGAAGAGATAAATAAATAGCGTTTTGAATGATTCTTTTAAGAGTAAAGATATTAAAGCTGAAGACCTTCTCATGACATTATGTAGCATCATGTCTGCATTCAGAAAGCTGTGTTCTCACCAAACTTTCTCATGTAGTGCATGAACAGCAACACCTATTAAAACGGACTTTACGGTCAGTGTGTGTATCGCTCTCTTTAATGACAAAAATTAAAATAAACTCGTAAGCAAATGAATAAATATGGAGGTCAATAGATACCACTGAAAAAAATCTCTTGTACAAAGGAGTCCAGGTTGAGATGGTATTTATGCTCTTTACTGACTTGTAGAACAGTCAGTGGCTGTAATCTGAGGTTTCATTATTATATCATGTACGTTCGCCCTCAAACTCAATCAGTATTTGGCAAAAATGCTTTCATGTTTTATGTTTTTCATCTTGGTTGGATCTGCAGGTTCACTTTGATCTGGATTCATTTATTAGTTTGAATGATTTGAAAAACTAAATGAAGGCTTATTTAACTGCTGTATGTGTGTGTTTTGATGATTGATGGACTCACTAATGAAGTGAAAATCTTGATTTTCATCGAATGTTGACTGATTATGTAACATTACGTGCTACTATCTCAGCCCGAACTCCTTTGTACAAGAGATTTTTCTTCAGTGGGATGATTCCTGATAAATTGGAGGTTCAATAAAAAATAAAAAAATAAAACAAAGTATCAGCATTGAATTTCAAATAAAATTAAATAAAAATGCTAAATTGGCACATAACTCAATTGCAAAATACTTCAGAGTTCTCAAAGGACAGAAATTAAAAGAGGACATGAGAAACAATTTATTTGAAAACTAATTTGATCATAATCTTTTTGAGCCCTGAAATTGATTGGATAAATTGGATTGGAAAAAAATTACTTTGAGACAGACAACAGTGAGAGGAGCAAAAACAGAGGTACTGGTAGGAAGGAGAGAAACTACACAGTGGTATGTTTTTGCTTTTTTTGGTTTGTTTTTTAATTTTGAATTTTTTTTCACATTAAGCCTTAATCTTCAACATCATCATAAAAGATTAGTTGATTGAAATGATCGACGTCAGCTTAGTTAAAACTCTGATAACGTTAGTGTGTCCGGAGTGTTGAAGTTATCTTACCTTCCTGTGAACTGTGAACCAGACAAACTCTGTTTTAGTTTCTCAGGTGGAAACTCACCACTGCCTTCATGTGGGTGAATATGCAGGGTTTTCTTCTTGCTGCACTTTTCTGTATTTGAATCACTTTTTCTGTATTTGCAGTGTGTTTGCACCTGTAGGCCACCATAAAATAAGGTCTATTATGACATATCACTGAGGTAGTTGTTGAATATATGTGAATATTTTGTAAACAACTTCAACAAAAAGGAGAAACAAAACAAAACAAAAAAGATGGAGAAAATTTTACACTTTATACTTAAAATGCAGTCAGAACAGACAGTGCAGGGTAAGATAGTCAGCATATTTACTTGGATGGTCTTCCCAGTATGGTCTGTGTGAGAAACACTTCATACTGTATTTTAAATTTATGCATTTGTTAAAAGACAGCAGAAGACACTGTTGATATTCACAACATGTTTTCTTGGAAAAAAAACCCGCTTCAGTGTGTCACACAAAAAACAAACATCTGTACCCCTGCATCTCCACGCTCCTTAGAGACTTGCAAGTTTGTGTTAATTTGACGTTACCCTCTGGTGAAAACAGATGCGAGCGTAATGTAAAAATGTAAACATCACATAGTGGATCATGGGGAACGTATGGTGAATCCCTAAGAGAAATGAACAGAGAGGTTTTTTCTGGGCGCAAGTACTGGCCCATAAAAAGTCCCAGTCCACCAGAGGGTACCAGCTAACTTAAGGCACTGAGTTTATCCCAGTTATTTGTAGCGATACACCACCAGTCGTCTATTTCACCCTGTCAAAGAGATTCCACCTCACCGCTGCTACACCCTGTCACCACCCCTGCTGCTGGCTTCGAGGCAGGCTTCACGGTAAAAGAAATAGAAAACTGAGACGTAGAAGTTCTGCGATGTAAAGGGGCTTGTGTCATCCTTTCATAGACATCCATTAAAAGCTGATGAATCAGAAACCTGCTCTGAGATCACCAACTATTCTACACTGTGTGGAATTAAGCGCAGTTTATGAAGAAAATGTCAAAACAATAATGTGAAAGTGGCTCAGGCTGGAACAGAGTGATTGACGGGCTGACAGAGTATCAGACTGAGCCTGCACTGCTACCATGACTGAAAAAAATAAAGCTGTACTGATGAGAGCAGGAGACAGCTTTAAAAAAGACATTCTATGAAAATCAATAAGCTGTGGTTATAATTAAAGATCATAATCATCAACAAAAGATCGATCTTACTTAAAGGTTGAAAAAAAAAGCCTCTAACACAGAACCTGAGGAGGAAAATGAGAAAATCAATAGGTTATCACAAACCTCATCCAATATCCAGCCGAGCAGATAAAGCTTAAAAACAGCTAAGGAGAGGACACAGCTTCAACATGAGGAGAATAACAGTGACTCATCAGCACTCTGACTCAAAAACACATCACAGTTTCTTATAGGCTGTGTTGTTACTGCGTACGTGAAGTTTAGAGAACAGGGACAAGGCTGAAAAATAAAGATGCTCCTTGTTGAGTTGCACTATGGGATAAGTTGGCTTCTGTATGTTTTGAACTTTTCAAGGACTGCAAAGAAGTGAGACATGATTTTTCTTTCCTTTAAGTCACTCAATGCTTCAAGGGCTGTTTTGACTCAGATGTGATGTTTACAGAGAACTTCAGGGTGTGAAACCAGAAAAAAAGTCTTGAAATGACCTGGAAGTCTTTCAGGTGGAGCTTAAGAAAACTAAAGCCAAAGGATTTTGAAATAACCTTTACAATTCAAGTTGTACCATCTCTTAATGTTTCTGCATGACAACTTCCATTGCATTGTCTGTGCAGATGAAAAGCTTGTTTTGGTCGCTATTATCACAACCCTGCCAACATTTCGCCTTCATAACAAAGCAAAATCTACCCTTCTTCCTTCTGGAAAAGATTTCTGTGATTTATTTTGGAGCTGGACTGTCAAAAAGAAAAAGGAGGTCAGAAACCGAAAAGTGATGGAGCAGGAGCTAAAACACAAGCTCAGCTGTTTGTGATAATGTTCATTCCAACCCACATGCAGCAGTTATTCTGCAGTCATGTGTTCAAACCTGAGAGTTTTTCAATAAAATGAAGAGCCAGATTATGTTTGCTCTGCTTGGTGAGGTTGGGGTTGGTAGATGAGCACTGGTTGGACATCATCAGGGTTCACTAACATTACATGTTACAACCATGTCTCAGAGCACTTGGCTTTGAGCAACACTAAACAGATAGTCTGCTCTGTGTGGACACTGAACTACAAACTAAATTATCAAAATTTTCTTTTTGGCATGTTTCAAGCAATAGCGCTTCATAACTACAAACAAATACATTACTTCATTTTCATTTTGGGAAAGTCTGCCCAGAACAAAGACATTTACTTTCAAAACAAACCATGACAAAAGTCACGTTCCCTCAACACTTAGTAAAAGGTGCTCATGAGAAATGGTGTCTTCATCCTTGGAAAACACGACTACATATAGACAAAGGTGGCATTGCAACCAAAGCCAAGAGAACGTTTTAACACCTGTTACACTCCTGTGTAGGGGAACAGGTTTGCAACACAAAGAAAAAGTAAAAGACTGGCAACAAATTACTCCTCTGGACCCAAAACCCATCAACAGAACTAATCTTGCATTTTAAACAATGTATTTACTCAGTCACACACTTATCAAACTCATCAAATAAAGGACAAACTCTGTGCCTCACTTTGTACAAAACAAAAGCAGCTGGAAGAGAAGGTGAACACAAAAGAAAATTGCAGTAAACTCCAATTAAAGCAAACAACTTGTTCTACGATAACAAAAACCCTTAATTTTCAGAATTTATTAAAGAACTAATGAACAATAGATTTAACCAAACAAAATTTGGAGGCAGAGAGAGAAGCAGATCTGCTGCAGTCAGCTAACGATGCTCTCAGCCATTGCTGCAGATCTGTGCTTCCTTCAAGAAGAGCTGCCAATGACTACGGGGTCTGGACTTGGACGAGCCAATCAGCTCCTCCAGCTAATCCCAGAGCTGCCCCTGCGGCAATCAAAGATTGAATCAAGATTGTTTCGTGCTCACATACACACATAGATGTCTCACTCTCACACCCCACACGAAAGGAAACAATAATAAAGACAATATGGCCATGACTGTAACAATGCTGTTAATAGTGTGCCATCATTTTCCTTTCCTAAATGCCAAGAAAGCACAGGAAAAGGCATTACCCACTAAATTAAAGGTATTTAAGTGACATGGTCTCTCAAGTATGACAGCACATCAGGGCTACTCAAAGACAAAAAAGAAAAAAAAAATTAAAGTGGCAAATTTCTGAGTTTGATTCGTACTAGATTCATACTTTGTAGATTGCTATCATTTTGTGTTTCACTGCGTCATGGAGCATCTTCACAGCCTTATTAAGTTATTCTTCTGACTTAGACTTAGAAAAAAGGAGAAACAACTGGTTTCAGCCCAGAGTCACTGCTTTACAAACGCGTAAATTTGTGAGTTTATAGAGCAGCAAATTTGCCACTTTATAAAAGTGCAAATATTATATTTTATAGTCAGAGGTCAAGAATGTTAAAATGATGCACATAAGCTGCTACAGCTGCCGAGCATAGACTGTATAATCAGTGAACAACATAACAGTCGACTCTAACTAACGTCTCCTCAGTACTGCTCCCCCTAGTGGCTGGCTGCAGTATATGTCAAAATCTTCATGTTGCAGTGGAATGAAGATGTTATTTGGCTGCAGTGTGTTCAAGTCCTTTTTTTTCTGAGGAGTTGGCTTTTCATTAGTTATTCGACTTTAAAAAACTGGGTTGTTAGTTTTGTTTTATGATGATTGACGGCTGCTGTTTGTGTGTAACTTAATCAGGGATGTAAGAAACTTGGAAAAGGGAGCCAAAAAGAGATAAAATCTTTGAAGGAAAAAAACTGTTTAATGCTTTTTTGTTACTCGGCTCCACCCAAATTCTCTACTGCACAGACCCTGGCTGCACAATGGCAGCTCCAGTGATGGGGTTCTTTTGGTTTCAAAACCGTAACAGTGAAAG
Source organism: Thalassoma bifasciatum (assembly GCA_008086565.1). NCBI lineage: Eukaryota > Metazoa > Chordata > Actinopteri > Labriformes > Labridae > Thalassoma > Thalassoma bifasciatum. The sequence goes on from RPOG01000998.1 coordinate 44,752, forward strand.
GTGGTGCCACGCTGTCCATTCTATATACAGTCTACAATGCAAAGACATTAACATGGTTGTCGTGTTGAGTGCCCAAATGCTTATAATAATGTGAGGATTCTGGGCTGAAACCAGAAGTATCTTCTAATTACTGAGTCCAAGTCAAAAGTATAACTTGATTAGACTGTCAGGTCAGTCCATGATGGAGTGAAACACAGCATGATAACAATCTACAAAGTATGAATTTGGTAGGATTCAAACTCCAAATTTTGCATGATATAAACTCATTAATTTGCCGCTTCATATTTTTTTCTTTAAGTGGCCCTTATAGGCTGTTGTTCTCATGGATCCTTTGGCTGCACACTTTTTCTCACCCCTCTCTTCCTGCACACCTCTCTTCTTCTTCTCTTGTCTCACCCCCAGCTGTGCCAAGTGCTGCCACAGTGGTTATTGTGATGTGTATCGCCGCTCTTGTGGTGGTTGTGGTGCTCGGCATCTACCGCATCCACCTGACCCACCAGCAGGAGGTGAAGCTGGCAGAGACGGCTAAAGAAGAAGACGTGACCTGGGACGACTCTGCTCTGACCATCACGGTGAACCCCATGGAGGTAAAGAGGGTCGAGGGATGAGGACGAGAACTTTGCGTTCACAAATCAAACTGTTTTCAGTGTAAATATCTCTCACTACAGAACCTACAGGAGCCCCAGGCTGCAGAGGAGGAGGCCAGCGAGGAGGACGAGGAAGAGGAAGAAGAGGAAGAGGAGGAAGAAGACGATGACGAAGAGGAAGACGATGACATTACGAGTGCCGAGTCAGACGACAGCGAGGAGGAAGTGGATGTCCAACTACCCAGAATGCAACGCCAGAGCAAGAAGGGCCAAAGCTGGGACAAAGCAACAATATCTTACTGAAACACTTAATCACTCACACACTCATACACACACACACACTTACACACATTGCTCAACACATGCAGACAGAGGGTTGAAACAAAAAGACTTTATGTGATGTTGATGCTCTAAAAATGAGGTTATATCTCCCCCTACTGGAAGATTACACTGATACACACAAACACACTGAGTTTAGCCTTGTCAGAAAAACCTCTCTCTTTTTTTTTTTACATCTGATAAAAATATCAACACACAAACTGCCCGTCTATCTAATGACTGTAATCCTTCTTAAAGGGACAGTGCGCCAAATTGATCTCCTATTCCAATGTAAACCACAACAATGATGTTAAAGTTCTATCAACGAAGCCCAGCACCATACCTTTACTTTGATGTGAGATTCCTGATGTCTCTGAACCTGCAGTCTCCACAAAACTGAGTTTAAAAAAGTGAAGAATCTGACTATTTTTGGTTTGTTTACTTCATGTTATGTATCAGTCTTTGTTCTAGCCTATGTGGCACAGCCAGGGGATTTTACAGAAATAGCATATTTTCAATGGTACTCAAAAACAAACAAAGAAAAAAAAGAAAATGTGCGTGTAATCATGTTTAGGGGTCAGAGTTCTGGATTTTGGGGAAAGACAGAGGAGTCTCCTTGTACATTTTTATACGCTCCTTTCTTGTAAATACTGAGTGTAGTAGGTGACCCCCATCCCTCACTCTCCACACCGACACTTTCTCCACCTCCTCTCCACCTGTACACAGCACACATGCCACCTCTGCATCTGTATGTTCACACCCTGACCCCGACCCTTAGCCCGCAGGAGTCTTTACTGAACAGACCCCTCAGACCCTCTGTGTGTTTCTCTAGCTCAGTTTTCAGATCAGTCCAGCTGGCTGCAGGCGAGCTTTGTTAGGATGGATGAGCCACTGCCTTCATAGTGACTGGGTCAAAGTTACACACTGCACAATGTGAAGGAAGTACAAAGAAAAAGAGGCACAGGGAATCCAACAGAGACAAGAGTGCTACGCTACTTGTCCAAAAAGTCCTCCAACTCAGACTTTAGTCTCAGTTAGGGTCACAGCTCTAAGTTTCCAAGGGACTAAACTGGTCAGTGTACCTTTCATCCACTTTATTTCCAATTCCGATTCAAATCAAAGAACAAATTTAGGGCCTTTTTTTCTATTTCCATCACTGAAACAAGAATCGAACAACTATTCAATGACCCCATTTTCTCTCTCAAATTTTAGTTTTCAGGGAAAGGCCTTAAATTTATGTATTTCCATTTTAGATTTTGAACTTTTACACTTTTCAGTCTGTGCAACCACTATAGTAACAGTAGAAACCAGAGGTAAAAAGATGTAAAAAAAATAAATAAATAAATTAAAAAAAAAATGCTAAAATAAGCTATGTCTGTTTTAACATTCTTGATGGGGTTGGATGATGTGATAGCATGAAAATGGGTGAAATGAACACTAATAGAAGAATTAAGGCCAAAATACTGCTTCCAGATCACCTTGTAATAATACAGATATCCCACGTTATTTGCATTTCGGATTAACATACATAGAATGGATTTTCTTTGTTTATCTGGGAATGCATAAATCCATATTGGAAAACAAAACAAAAAAATATGGCGATATTTTGATGAAAAATGGCCTGTTTTTGTTTGTTTTAAAATTTGTTTGAAAAGAAAAATACTTGTTTTTTGGTTTTCCAATTTGCATTTCAGAATTGAAAAAAGAATAAGCAGGAGGTACACTGGCCTAAACTGACTTTTAACTTGGGAGATTAGAAGTGGAAAATTACAGCTTTCCATGAGAAAAAGTTAATTGGAATTAGCCATTAAACTAAACAAAAAGAAAAAAAAGAAAACATCATTTCATTTGAATGACTCAAATCCTCCCCTATCAAATTGACTTCAACATTTTTCCCACAACCATGGGCAATCTCTGATTTATGAAATATCACAAAACTATACCTGTCCTGTCCATACTTTTTTTTTTTTTGTACAAGGAATCACGCACAAATATTTTTTTCTTTTTCTCTTACTCATATATGGAGCCGTCCATGAAGTTGTGAAATAGTTGCTGCATCTTGCAAGTTTAAAAAAGATATCTAATTAAAGCGATAAGTGACTCTATGACAACAGGTTCGATAAAAATGTCAACCCACTGAGATTCTGACTTAAAGAGTGGATATATAAGATAGAAAGTAAATGTGAAAAAATGCACACTATTTATGTGTAAAGTCAGTATAGTAATAGTAATACATATAGAGAGAACTATTGAATAGAGTTTATGTGGTGTGGGTGAGCATCTCTAATAAATGATTTTTAATGAACATATCAGAGGGTCATGATTGGGTGGAAGGCTTCACCTAGAACGCTGTTTAAAAGTAGTTGAAACCCTCATGAGTTAGCATGAGAACAGTTCTTTAACACATAAAATAAGAATGACCAAGGTGTTCCCAATTATGTTCTCAGATAATGTGTAAAAAGAGATTTTAAATGAAACTAATAAGATAATTGTGGAGTTTATAAATATGAGAAAACAAACTTAGAAACTGAATGTTAAATTTTGATATTTGCCCCAACAAAGAAAAAGTATATAAGAGATTAAACAAATAGGGTTTTGGGTCCTCGGGATGGCAAATGTTCAGAAACCTCTTATTTACAGCAATAAACCAGGAGATCAAAAACATCAAATACACATTTTACATCAGCATCATTGAGCATATTTTCAGGGGCCTCCGTCAAATCTGATTAACTCACTGGACACTATCTGTCTAACAACAAAACTGCAGAAATTCATCAAGGAAGACAGAAACAAGCTGTTTAACAGATGCTTTATTTGTCTGAAAAGCTAAAAAGAAAGATTGAGCATGTATATGAGGAGCTGGTGGGAACCAAACCAGGGCAAAAAGCCTAGAAGTTGAACTTTTAAGAGCATTTCTCCCTTATTTATGTTGTAGTTCTGCATTCAGAGATGATCAGGATATTCTGTTTTAGTCAATGAACCATGGGGAGTGTTGATCTGATTGAACTTCTCAGTTTAATGCTATGAACAAACAGGAGGAGCCCAGCGTTACTTTGGCAACAGTAAAAAGTTTCTGTTGTCTGAAATGAACGATCATGCCAGTAGCCTGCAGGATTGCAAACACCACATGGTGACAACAGATGGTTCACAACGGCACAGAAAGAGCACAATGTGGACTTTTCTGAATGCAATCAGGAATAATGGAATAATCAAGCAGAAAAACACCAGGATAACCTTCTTGGTGATGTCCAAAAACAACTTAGAATCTACATATTATGGCAAATATTGGAAGTTTACCATGACCAAAAGTCAGCAATTGAATTCATAATGTACTTTGATGATGCTGAAAATCAGCCCACAAATGTATTTCTTCTTCTTTTTTGCAACTTAACCCTGTGGTGCATAGTGGACACAACAGTGGACTCCGATTTAAAAGTTATTTACTCCTAAATTAAGTGGTTCATGTGGTGGAAATTCATATTAGCCTGTGTCAGGATATTTTTATTCTTCTTAGGACCTGAAAAAATGTTTTCAATTCTTTTTCCAAATATATATATACTTTCAAATAAGTAATCGACAAACATTTGAGGGTAAAACAGCGTAATAACTATAAATTATTCAGTGTCAAAATGGATGACAGAGTTAAAATGTTTGGCAAAGCATTAAAAAAAGATTATTCATGAAATTACCAAAAAAAAAAAAGATAAGAAGTAAATAAAAAGATAAGTCATATTTACATTAAGTTCACACTGTTTTAAGTTGAATACTCAGTTATAAATATTTGGAAAAAAAATGGAATTTTTTTTTTTATGCTTTCAGACAAATAAAAACACTCAAGGGAAAAATCCTGGCACTTAATTTCGTAATTCATGCATCAGAGGGTTAATGGTTGATAAAATCATTGCCATTTTGTGTTATGTCAAAGAAACTACAAACGACAAATTTAGCTCCATTTTTTGTAGGTAACCACAAATGTCCTTGGTTTTCCTCTTCTCTTTATTCAAGGAAAGACATTTTAGTTTAGCTCACTGAAACGTGAAGTTGCCTGGTGTAACTTTAAACTACGAGGACAGGTGTAGAGGTGAATGCTTTTGGCAGTGTTTCATTCAACGTAATCAGAAAAAACCCAGTCGAAGGTTTCTTCACCTTGAAGTGAAAGGGCATTAATCAGTGGCTGTGGCAGTCCTCCAGCCAGTCCGTCTGTAAAGTTCGATAGCGAAGAATCCACTAACAACAGATGAAAGCAAAGACAACCACAGGTGTGTTTAGAGTCAAACAGCCGTAACGTGGGAGCAGCTGGGAAAACCTGTACGTGTATACTGTAGCTCTATGTTCATGTAAAGATCTCATATGTTGTTTAAGAGTTTCCTCCATCAACTGTGACACCCAGTCTTGTGACGTCACCTCCCTCCTCGCACCCTCCCCTCTCCTCCCCTCCTGGAACCTTTGGTGGATTTTGCATCGGCCTGAGCCCTAATGTTGTCCTGACGTTTGTTTTAGAAGAGGAGGACGGTGAAATTAACATGAAAACCTTGTATAATGTGTAAAAGTTTTTTAAGTTCTTTCTTTTTTTCTCTGGACTCTTTGGTCTGTTTTCTTTGGAATGGTCACTACAGCACTTTCTGTAAATTGGCCAATAAAAACTTGTTTTGGAATCTAGCTGTGGGTCTGGTATTTCTATTTCTGCTGTTTGAGCAGTTTCTTTAGATTCCTGGAAGCTGGTATTGTAAACTTATTGCATTTAATCTTACTTCTATTATCTGATTAAGAGAGTCTAGACTCTTATAATAGGAGAAAAAAAACTATCAGTGTGTGCAATCACAATCCAATTACCACTGCAGTTGTTAGTCTTATCACTGCAATTCTGTCATTTTAATACCTTTAAACGGTAAAATGAACCAAAATATTGTTACAGATGATGCTTAAAATCAGATTGTCCATCTTTACTTGACTCTTATCTTTTTCTTTAAAGCACAACTACATTGACTTGAATTAGAAAACTGACCTTGATTTATACAGTCAGTGCTGTATTCAATTATACCAACCATTGTTGATAGTCTGTTAATAATAGCTGGTATAATTTGATGCAACGTGAAGGAGGCAGGTTTCACTGCAGTAACTGAGGAGCTTTACATCTTCTGTTTTGCTTGTGATGATTATTTTTATAATGACAGCTTTGCTCATGAACCCTTTTGGTATTTTACTTCTTTGTACTTGTGTAAAACTCCACTTTGATGTGACTTGTCATATTGTCAACAAGGCATGCTCCTGCTATTTGCTATCCAGCTGGGGTAAGTAGTTGTCAGATGGATATTACAGGTTTTACTTACTAAAGATAAAGCCTTGAGGCCACAGCAGGGGGGCCTCTGAAAAGAGAAGGAAAGTACCGGTCACATGCACAGTGTAAATGAATATGCCACTGAATATACAAAGAAAGTTTGCTTTTTGCTTCAAAGAATATAAAATGTGAATTAAATGGAAGGAACACACATGTTTGAGTTCACGAGGAATTACAGATTTGATTTTTTTTTTCATGTGGAACCGCTCTGAGTTGTCTCAGCACTCAGGCTAAACCTCACAGCTAATGATGGTCCTGTCACAGACTCCAGCACTTTACACACGAATGGGGCCAACAAACTGGGGATTCAAGTGCAGCCAGTGGTTAGCTGAAGAGGACTGCTAGAGACAGCTTCCTTTTGGTAAACCACATCATTTACAGTCCCATTAATATCTATAGGGAGAAATGAATGAAAGTGAAGCAGGGAAACAAAGTCTAGGAGCTGCATAGTGTGCAAAGTCATGTTTATTGGGAAAAAAGCCCAACTTTTGTTAATGACCCCAAATTAAATGATGTATTGCACTACAGTCAACATATTGTGCACATTTGGCTCCTATTGTATTAAGTTCTGCTGTGTACTACAACCCCAGCTCCAATTAAGCTGGTAAAACAGAATGATTAACATTTTTTTTTTCCAACCAAAATTCAAATGAATACACTACAAAGACAAATATATATTGTTCAATCTGTTCATTTTTTTTCTTCTTTTTTTCAAATATTCACTCGTTTTGAATTTGTTGCCTGCAACATTTTGCTAAAAAGCTGGGACAGGGGCGATGAAAGACTGAGAAATTGAGGAATGCTGAAAAAACACCTGTTTGGGTCACTCCACAGGTGAACAGGATTATCAGAAACAGGTGAGTGTCATGACTGGGTATAAAAGGAGCATCCTCAAAAGACTCAGTCATTCACAAGCAAAGATGGGGCCAGGTTCACTACTTTGTCAACAACTGTGTGAGTGAATAGTTCAACAGTTTAAGAACAATATTCCTCAGTGTACAATTATTATACAATTATGTGCTACTGTGTATTACAACTTCATATAACCAAATCAAATGAAATGCTCGCTATTGATACAACAAATAGCTTGTGAAATAAAGGGTCAACAGCCAACAAACTCTGGAAACTGTGCAAAAGATTAACAAGAGACTGAGTGCAAAACTGTTTCTACTTTGTGCATACTCTGTTTCATTTGTGATCTTCTGGAAGTGAATTATGGGAACAAGTACTCTTAAAGATGCAGAAAAAAGGATCAGCAGTTTTGACAGTGACACTCAGCTGGGTCAGGTGACTCTACACACATTGTTTACAGTGAAGGACCTTTGGGACATCCATATAAGATATTCACAAATGTTTTGGGGAGTCAATGTTTTATTAAATGTCTCCATCTAGTGGTCAAATTAGGTACTGCAGAACTACATGGTAATAATTTGTCAAGCAGGGGTTTTGTTTATGTTCCAGCCACCTGAGCTCTCCTTTCCTCTTTTCTATGCTTTTGCGAACATACAGAGGTGTTAAAGGGCTAATTCATGCTTTTCACTTAAATGAATGTTTGCATGATTTTTCACAACATTTTTTGTTAAACTCCAAGAATGAAGTTTGAAACAAAATCAGTACAACGATGCAGAACCGACACACTATCAGAACCAAACCATCTCAGAGTAAAAGCGTCAGAATTTCCAACCAACTTTTTACATTTCAGTTGAGGGAGCAGTGAGGGGGGAGCCTCAGGCACTGTCACCTTCTTTGTAACTGATCCACATACAAAAATAGACCTGAGTGTGCAAAAACAAACTTTTTACTCTATCAGATAACTCCAGGGTAACGAAAGAGCAGAAATACAAATATGTGGACTTACAACTCATTTATTTATCCCCTGACAGTGAAATCTCAATATAAATATTGATTTCTTTAGACTTACCTCAGGGGAAGACGGACGTGTTTTCTAACTTTGCTGCTTGGATGATGTTGATCAGAGCTGCATCCCATTAATCACTAAAGCATTCTGCAAAAGACAGGTATGACAGCAGTTTATTAATGCTGGAGTCCAACTTTCCAGGAAGAGAGGGATTTTAAATGTGATATGCATTATTGCTTTTGCTATTTAACTCTCACTCTTTTGATGTTTGACTCAGTGGTTGCCTTAAAAAGCCTTTGTGGGAATATATAAATTTTACACCTGTTTGGGCAGATGTACTCTCAGAGGAAGCCAAATGTTGAGTGGATTTACATGAAAAAAAGATCAGTATGTGAAGTCAGAATTAAAGGCAGTGGACACAGAGCAGCTCGGCCCCTATGAGATGAAACAGTCACGTGATACTCGAAAGAAAACACAGATGGTCACACCGACCGTGGTGGCTGAAGAATTTTAAAGGTTCAAACAAAGAATCTGAGCACGCTGTGGAGTCTAAACATGGCCACCATGACTGCCAGTGCCCTGAGGCATCCTGGGTAAAAAAAGAAATGAGCCTGTTTTTCAGCCAATTAAGCAATGAATGTAAAAGAATTAAAGTGTTTTCAAATGGGACAGGATGAGTGATCACTTTCAGATAAAAAAAACAAACAACAGTTAAATCAAGCGGACTTTGTGTTCACAAGTTTCCTTACAGGAACCAATAACTCTACAAAGGACAGCATCGCTGGGTGTGTAAAGCCTCAAATTCACTAGTTTTCTGATATGTTGGTTTTCCAGAGTCATGAATGACCATGTTTGGAATAATGGATTAATCCTGGAGAAAAGTGAAGGTCAGCAAAAGTTAAGCCCTTCATGGCTAATTCATGAGCCGATGAATAAACTAATTGAACATCCTATTTCTCCAGGAGGGAATCTGTCATTAGACCACAGGATCCAAGAAAACTAGAGGAAAGTTGTTCGACAATGTTGGGCAGTTATGAACACAAACAGGTGTGGGGGCGAAACCTCATGTATCATGGGCTTAAAGAACGGAAAATGTGCTTTCCCAGCTCTGAAACATGGACATAAATTTGCAAAGCTGAATGCTCATGCCAAACCTCAGAAGACTTTCGAACTGCCATGTAGTCATATGTTGTAGAAATCCCTGAATCTGCCTATAAATTGTTGGTAATTCTCCATTCTTAAAACAGCATGAAATCTTGCTGAAATGACGAGGATATCTTAAACTATTCACAAAGTTACTATCCAAAGAGGCGTGGGCCTCAAACACCAAGGTCTGCAAGTTGCTGAGCCTCAAGTGGGCTGACCAATGAGAGAGAAGGAAGTTTGTGGAGCAGGAAGCCTTAAAGAGACAGCAGCTGAAATAAGGCATTTCAGACAGAAGCTGAAATAGGAGTTTTTCTGAAACACCAATTTGAGGAAAAATAGAGATATATATGGGCTGTTAATCAAGTTAAGCTACCTCAAACCTTAAAAAAAAAAGCACAATACCCCCTATTTAACTTTTCAACCCTCACCTTTAAGTTGACATTTCAAGTACTGGCTCCATTATTCAATTATTCAATCAGAATTTTTTATTTTCATTTTCTGAGTTAAGACTCATCAGCTTATTAAAAAATCCCCCAACCTTTTTGTCATACAAAGTGATATAAGTGAATGCAAAAACCATGATAAAACCTCCCCTGAATTGGTGACATAACAAAACTTGGAAGCAAAGTAGTTCTTGAAAAAAAAAAAAAAAAA
>RPOG01000998.1:55066-197216 GCA_008086565.1 Thalassoma bifasciatum
CTGTCAAACGATTAAAAATTTTAATCGAGTTAATTACAGCTAAACAATTAATTAATCGTAATTAATCACAGTCCAAATTATCCCCAAAATAAGACATATTTTTCTGTAAATTATTGTTAGAATGGAAAGAAATGACACAAGGCGGATATATACTGTACAGCAACATACTGTATTTGTTCATTACAACCATAATTTCACACTGGATGGCATTAATATTGATCAAGAACATTATTTATTTTAGGCAGTATTCTTTTTTCTCTTCAAAATCAACAAGATGTTTTCTTTCTGTCTGTCAGTAACAGTAGAGTATTTTCCCCCTCTTCAAACTAGCACAACAGGGTCACTTTTTTTTCTTATCAAAACTTCAAACCCAGAACATCAGGCTAAAACTACCTGCTTTGAGCTTCACCATTTAAATCACATGTTTCTTCTGCTGTGTCTGTGTGTACATTTAAATGTGGCCCTCTTCTCTACTCATCCTCTAGCCAGTCGCTGAGGCAAACCAACTTATTCACATTTTCTGACAGTAAAGCTGCCCTCTTCTTGTTCACAACATGACCAGCTACTGAGAAGAGTCTTTCACACGGAACAGAGGTTGCAGGAGCAGATAGGTATTTACGAGCCAGTGGAGCCAGCTTCTCGTGGGCTCCTGCATGAGATGACCACCACCGCAAGGGAGAGTCCTCCATATCAATGGTGGGCTCTGCTCTGTACCTGTGTATGGCTCTGTCAGGCTGTACCTCCTCCTCAGATTCAGAATCTGACCCCAGCTGTAGCAGAAGGTTCATTTTCTTCTTGGGTGGCCCATCTTCAGTCTGTTGAGATCTTCTGGGTGATTCGTCTCGCAGCATTCCTCCAAGTGTGGTCCACACACCCTCTCTCTCTGTCTTGGGCAGGCTCTTTAAGTCTTTAAAACGTGGATCCAACGCTGTTGCAATCTTGAGCCATTCGAGGTTGATGTTCTCTTGGCGAGAGGTTAGGTCGTCCTTGATCTTCTCTTTGAATTTCACCACATATGCAGGGTCCTCTTCAGACACTTCCATTGTATTCTGCAAGTGGCGGAGTGCAGGCAGTACCATGGAGCAGGAGACGTAGGCCTCTCCACCCAGGAGCTCAGTTACATACCTGCAGTGGAAAACACAGAGAGAGAGAGAGAGAGAGAGAGAGAGAGAGAGANAATACATGGCATGTGATCGTATGGTAGGATGCGAGCCGCGGCGATCATATTACGTGCGCTGTCTGTCGCTATGATTGTAATTTTCCCCTCGATATCCCACTTGCGTGCAACAGTTTGGAACTGTTCAGCGCATGCCGATGCAAAGTGGCGTTCTTCTGTTTTCATTACAGTTAGTGCGAATGAGACCAGTTCCCATTTTTTTGTGATGTGATGTGCAGTCACTCCCAGGTAATTAGTGTTACTCACTGAGGTCCAGTGGTCTCCTGTCAGGGCGACATATTCCGCTTGAGATAAAGCCTCTTCTTTTTTCTTTTTCTCGGTCTCATACAGGCTGTGGATCCTCGTCATTATTGTGGCTCTGCATGGTGGCTTGTAGGACGGGTCGAGGGACGCTACTCTTACTGTTTTAGCGAGGCCCTTGTCTTCAACAATGCTAATCGGTCTACAGTCCTTTGCAACCCATTCTGCTATTGTGTTGGTTAATTTCTCCTTGGTGGAGTTGGTCATTGGCCGACGTTCAGTTAGTGTGGTCTGTCGCAAGCTAACTGTAGCTTTGGAACTGGAAGCCCCCGGATGTTTATGCTCGAGATGGTACTTCAGGCTAGAATAGCTCCGGTGGAACTCTTTCAGGAAGGACGTCACCGACGTTTAATGATAGACGAATAAATAACAAGGTAGAGATAAGAAGAATTTGACTTTAAGGGGTAGGTCTCGACCAACCTGCTCTTCCTCCATGTTCACATTCACCGCACGCATGCATCCGGGCGGGTCATTCTGCGCATGCGTCAAATGCGTTAAAATTTTTAACGGCACTAATTCTAAATATTAATTATCGCCCGCTAACGCGATAATTTTGACAGCAGTGATAAAATGTGAATTAAATGGAAGGAACACACATGTTTGAGTTCACGAGGAATTACAGATTTGATTTTTTTTTTCATGTGGAACCGCTCTGAGTTGTCTCAGCACTCAGGCTAAACCTCACAGCTAATGATGGTCCTGTCACAGACTCCAGCACTTTACACACTAATGGGGCCAACAAACTGGGGATTCAAGTGCAGTCAGTGGTTAGCTGAAGAGGACTGCTAGAGACAGCTTCCTTTTGGTAAACCACATCATTTACAGTCCCATTAATATCTATAGGGAGAAATGAATGAAAGTGAAGCAGGGAAACAAAGTCTAAGAGCTGCATAGTGTGCAAAGTCATGTTTATTGGGAAAAAAGCCCAACTTTTGTTAATGACCCCAAATTAAATGATGTATTGCACTACAGTCAACATATTGTGCACATTTGGCTCCTTTTGTATTAAGTTCTGCTGTGTACTACAACCCCAGCTCCAATGAAGCTGGTATACTGCATAAAACAGATTGATTTACAATTTTTTTCCCAACCAAAATCCAATTGAATACACAACAAAGACAAATATATATTGTTCAATCTGTTCAATTTTTTTTCCTTTTTTTCAAATATTCACTCGTTTTGAATTTGTTGCCTGCAACATTTTGCTAAAAAGCTGGGACAGGGGCAACGAAAGACTGAGAATTTGAGGAATGCTGAAAAAACACCTGTTTGGGTCACTCCACAGGTGAACAGGATTATCAGAAACAGGTGAGTGTCATGACTGGGTATAAAAGGAGCATCCTCAAAAGACTCAGTCATTCACAAGCAAAGATGGGGCCAGGTTCACTACTTTGTCAACAACTGTGTGAGTGAATAGTTCAACAGTTTAAGAACAATATTCCTCAGTGTACATGTATTATACAATTATGTGCTACTGTGTATTACAACTTCATATAACCAAATCAAATGAAATGCTCGCTATTGATACAACAAATAGCTTGTGAAATAAAGGGTCAACAGCCAACAAACTCTGGAAACTGTGCAAAAGATTAACAATAGACTGAGTGCAAAACTGTTTCTACTTTGTGCATACTCTGTTTCATTTGTGATCTTCTGGAAGTGAATTATGGGAACAAGAACTCTTAAAGATGCAGAAAAAAGGATCAGCAGTCCTGACACTCAGCTTGGTCGGGTGACTCTACAAACATTGTTTGCAATGATTGAACTTTGGGACATCCATACAATAAGTCTTATTCACAGATGTTTTGGGGAGTCAATGTTTTATTAAATGTCTCCATCTAGTGGTCAAATTAGGTACTGCAAAACTACATGGTAATAATTTGTCAAGCAGGGTCCCATTCTGTTTGTGTTCCAGCCACCTGAGCTCTCCTTTCCTCTTTTCTCAGCTTTAGTGAACACACGCGGGTGTTAAAGGGCTAATTCATGCTTTTCACTTAAATGAATGTTTGCATGATTTTCACTTTTTTTTTTTTTTGTTAAAACTCAAGAATGAGGTTTGAAAAAAAATCAGTACAACGATGAGCAGAGAGGCTGCAGAACCGACATGCTGTCAGAACCAAACCAGCTCAGAGTGAAAGTGTCAGAATTTCCAACCAACTTTTTACATTTCAGTTGAGGGAGCAGTGAGGGGGGAGCCTCAGGCACTGTCACCTTCTTTGTCACTGATTCACAAACAAAAATAGACCTGAGTGTGCAAAAACAAACTTTTTACTCTGTCAGATAACTCCAGGGTAACGAAAGAGTAGAAATACAAATATGTCGACTTACAACTCATTTATTTATCCCCTGACAGTGAAATCTCAATATAAATATTGATTTCTTTAGACTTACCTCAGGGGAAGACGGACGTGTTTTCTAACTTTGTTGCTTGGATGATGTTGATCAGAGCTGAATCCCATTAATCACTAAAGCATTCTGCAAAAGACAGGTATGACAGCAGTTTATTAATGCTGGAGTCCAACTTTCCAGGAAGAGAGGGATTTTAAATGTGATATGCATTATTGCTTTTGCTATTCAACATTCACTCTATTGATGTTTGACTCAGTGGTTACCTTAAAAAGCCTTTGTGAGAATATATAAATTTTACACCTGTTTGGGCAGATGCACTCTCAGAGGAAGCCAAATGTTGAGTGGATTTACATGAAAAAAAGATCAGTATGTGAAGTCAGAAACAAAGGCAGTGGACACAGAGCAGCTCAGCCCCTATGAGATGAAACAGTCACGTGATACTTGAAAGAAAACACAGATGGTCACACCGACCGCGGTGGCTGAAGAATTTTAAAGGTTCAAACAAGGAATCTGAGCACGCTGTGGAGTCTAAACATGGCCACCATGACTGCCAGTGCCCTGAGGCATCCTGGGTAAAAAAAGAAATGAGCCTGTTTTTCAGCCAATTAAGCAATGAGTGTAAAAGAATTAAAGTGTTTTCAAATGGGACGGGACTAGTGATCACTTTCAGATTTTAAAAAAACCCAAAAACAGTTAAATCAAGCGGACTTTGTGTTCACAAGTTTCCCTACAGGAACCAATAACTCTACAAAGGACAGCATCACTGGGTGTGTAAAGCCTCAAATTCACTAGTTTTCTGATATGCTGGTTTTCCAGAGTCATGAATGACCATGTTTGGAATAATGGATTAATACTGGAGAAAAGTGAAGGTCAGCAAAAGTTAAGCCCTTCATGGCTAATTCATGAGCCGATTAATAAACTAATTGAACATCCTATTTCTCCAGGAGGGAATCTGTCATTAGACCACAGGATCCAAGAAAACTAGAGGAAAGTTGTTCGATAACATTGGGCACAGACAGGTGTGGGGGCAAAACCCCATGTATCATTGGCTTAAAGAACGGAAAATGTGCTTTCCCAGCTCTGAAACATGCATATAAATTTACAAAGCTGAATGCTCATGCCAAACCTCAGAAGACTTTCGAACTGCCACGTAGTCATATGTTGTAGAAATCCCTGAATCTGTCTATAAATTGTTGGTAATGCTCCATTCTTAAAACAGCATGAAATCTTGCTGAAATGACGAGGATATCTTAACCTATTCACAAAGTTACTATCCAAAGAGGCATGGGCCTCAAACACCAAGGTCTGCAAGTTGCTGAGCCTCAAGTGGGCTGACCAATGAGAGAGAAGGAAGTTTGTGGAGCAGGAAGCCTTAAAGAGACAACAGCTGAAATGAGGCATTTCAGACAGAAGCTGAAATAGGGTTTTTTTGAAACACCAATTTGAGAAAAATAGAGATATATATGGGCTGTTAATCAAGTTAAGCTACCTCAAACCTTAAAAAAAAAAGCACAATACCCCCTATTTAACTTTTTAACCCTCACCTTTAAGTTGACATTTCAAGTACTGGCTCCATTATTCAATTATTCAATCAGAATTTTTTATTGTCATTTTCTGAGTTAAGACTCATCAGCTTATTAAAAAATCCCCCAACCTTTTTGTCATACAAAGTGATATAAGTGAATGCAAAAACCATGATAAAACCTCTCCTGAATTGGTGACATAACAAAACTTGCAAGCAAAGTAGTTCTTGAAAAAAATAAAAAAAAACTTTTTCCTTTTCCTCCTGAGGCAGGAGGAGACTGTTGCAGCAGGTTGAATAACTGTTACACTGGTGACATTCATGACTGATGACAGCTGCTGTTCCTATTGTTTTAAGCTACTGCAGTAATACTTTTAGGCCACTGGGAGCATCAGACACCAACTGTAAACAAAGCTGATTTATTGGTCTAATCCCTGTGTCCACACTGAGGGACTGACAGGCTTTAAGGGGCATTCACTAAATCCACCGCAGCTTATGAGGAGCTGTTTTATCAAACGCTCATAACAACAAGAGAGGACATGAGGACTCTCTGAAAAGCTCACAAACCCTTAATGCACAGAGGATTATCTAAGCTGAACTTCTCCTGACTTGTATTGGGGGAAACAGAAATTTGCAGTTACAAAGTTTTTTGTGGAGTTTGTTGGAAGATATAGCACTTACTCAAAATATTCAGTTTCTGAGATGAAATATAGAAAGTCTGGTACAATGTGTGTACTTAAGTCTGTAAAATGATAAAGAAACCACATTGGCAATCAAGATAATTTGTTTATGAATGACAATGTAGGAGATACAAAGATTCTGCTCGGTGTCAGAACTTCGGCTGTAAGAAGGTCAGATTGGTTTTGCCTTTATTTAATGACAGTTTCCTATTTGCATGTTCAGCAGATACAAAGAAATAACTACATCTGTTTTAATCAATTTCCTGTTCTCCTTTTCTTTCACATCAGTTCTGGTATTTTCCTGCCCTGCTGTTTTCTACCGTCCACAAACTTCACTTCAGGGTTTGGATATTACACTTTGCAGACAGTCCCTGACAAAAAATAAATAAATAAATAAAATAAAGGCTAAATGTGCTTTTTGGATTAGAAATATTGATGTACAATTATCAGGCAGCAGCATCTTACATTTAATTTCAATATAGAAATGTTGAAGGTAGCCCTTTTTGGGAGTATAAGGAATAGCTGAATGTCAGGAATCATGAGGTGAAATAAAGGCCTGCAGTTTCTGCAAGTGTCCTACAGGGGGCAGCCAAGAGCTCAGTACAACAGCTGCAGACTCTGGTTCCTCTCTGATCATGATTTGACTTTGTTTACAACACAAACAACTTATTTCTCTAACTTGGAGTCTGATAGCTATTCATTCAAATGGCTTTAAAGATTCACTACAAAGAGCAAAATTTGTGAAAGAGTAAGATGCAATGCTTTTATTTATTTATGTAACCTTTATTTAACCAGGTAAATAACACAATGAGATCAGGATTTCTTTGCAAGGAGGACCTGGCCAAGATGGTAACAGCACATGTCATAAAAAGCCATAATGGATAACAAGACAGTTTCCAACAATAAGTTAATAGAAAACAACTGTTTACAATGTGCAAATTAGATTACAGATAAAGTGCATGATCATGCTCATTGATCACAAATGAGAAACACTGGCACTTTCCAGGAACGCAAAGTGACTTTTGGTTCTTCAAAGATAAAAACAAGGTAAGAAGGCCCCAACTTGAGGAAAGCTTTATAAAGAAGCTTCAACCAGTTTCCAACAACTATGAAAAAGATGGCTGAGGTGCTCAAATACAGTATTGCTGATGAAATACTCAAGGTTTTGGCTGGTTTTTATACTGAACCAAAGTTTTTAAAATGAAGCAGAACAAGGCTGAGCAGCCTGTGCTACAGATACTAAAAATTGCAATTCCTTGAATGTCCACTTGGAGCAAGCAGCAACCCCCCCCCCCTCCCCCAAAACCAATGATAACTTCTGACATCCCATTCACACCCAGATTACCTCTCATTAACTACAGTTTAAAAACCAGTGGGTTAGAAAACTCATTAACATTATGAGAACTTTCTTGGACCCTGCAAACTTTCTGCTGAGAACTGTTCGCCAAAGTCAAAAGCTCCAGAACGAACCATAAACACTGAGTTAAGATCTTCCTGTCATCTTTAAAAACTGTTTTCCCCAATTACTCCTCCATAAAGGACTCTATAAATTACTTTGGGACGGGCAAATCCTCTTTCTAATCACGTCATAAACAACACTCTGACTGACATGGGATTATACACTTCTGCTTTATTCTGTCAAACAATTACAGCTCCTCACGCTCAAGTTGAACTAACACTTCACAGTCAAGAGCGGGCTAATCCACTTTAATTATTGGATGCAGAGGCCACTGTAAGAGAAGAGTCTGTAAAATGAGTTTGCCACTCAAAAAACGGAGCTAATTAAAGTAGGAAAAAGCTGCTGTAAATTAGTGTGTGTTTACAACGGGACAGTTCAACTCACAGAGCTTATTAAATTAAATAGGAACTCATTTCACAGTGTGGGGTCAGTTTTTTCAGAAGTGGGTGGTGTTGTTTTTAAAAAATGCAGAATAATGTCTCAAAGTGCCTGAGCAGATATGAGATACTAACCTTGACTGTATCATAGGGATGTCATGAGGGATATTTTCTTAATACCTGTAACAAAATCATAACAAACGGTCAAGATTCAACAGAAAGGGATGAGTAAATGTGTTACAGGAGGGGCCAATGAAAAGTCTTTTTTTTTATTCTAGGACAGAAAGTTTAGGACCCTTTGATTTTGATTTGTTTAGTCTCTTCTGAAACAAAACAGTTTGTCAATGAACAGAAATGATTATCGACTAAGAAACAAAATACAACTTTGTCCCCTGATTCAACAATCTCTACGGTAGCTCAAACATTGTAAGAGTTTAGACTTTAAGAGTGATTATATTAAACAGCTTTTTGATCAAAAATTGACTTTTTTTTTTTTTTTTGAAGAAAAAGACTTGAGGTTTCCAAGATTATTCCAACAGTGTTTGAGGGGAAGCTCATGCCATTATTCACTAATTCTAACAAAATTTCACTACAACATCCTGCAGTATTAACCCAACAACTGCATAAAATAAGGACATTCCTCACAACGTCACCTGTATCTGAAATGGGGTTTTGAAGCAAATTGTTGACAAGGCCTTACTAGAAATGGGGAGGGCTTTGACCCCCAACACTAACAGATAATGAGGTGATTGTCTGTCACTCAGCTGAGCTGTGCCTCTGATCAGGAGAGTTTGGATCATAATATCTTCTTAACTGCCGAGTTGGAAAAAAAATATTCCTGTAATGTTTGTGCCGTTAGAGAAATTGTTGATTTAGAAGGATGTCTTTTTCTTAATTCAGTCTATAAACATGTTTATTTCTGCTCTGAACATGCCTTTCTTTTTGTCTTGGTGTGTTTGTGGTTTGCAGTATTTCCAGAACCAGCTTCAAGCAGACACTCGACAAACTGCAGATTATAGCGCTTCAGCATTGTCTCATATATTTAGAGTACTTACTGCTTGGACAAACCATGATCTAGATATATGTTTCTATATCAAAAAGGCTGTGATGGCTGCAAAAGGTTACCTTTCTGCAGGGGGAGGGCACTTCCTGGTTGGAGTAGAAGGCGTGGCCAAGGGAACAAAACACTTTTTATGCTGGAGTCAGCTCACTGGAAGACTCCAAGTGCTCTGATGTCATGGGGGGTTAATATGTTTAATTTTAAATTAGGTTTTACAGTGTATATTTTGTCTTCCCCTTGTTTTTGAATTGATTTGTCCAAACCATTACATTTGCCACCTATTGTCTCATTGTGATCTGTTCATGATGTTTTTCTGTACGTTCAGTTTAAGTTGATGATATTAAGTTGGCTTCTTTGATAGGCTTTAAATATGATATGTACATTTCATTATCTTTTCTGGGTCAAATAAAAAAAAGAAGTACAAGGAAAGAAAAAAAGTCTCTGTTGTCCCATGCCTTACTGCTCTGTCCCAGACAAAAGTCAAAGGTCAAACTTTCTGTGATAACAAACAGTTCCTTGCAATTCGGGCAGTGATGCTTTCAATGAAGTGTTTCTATCACTGTCTCACATTCAAACAGCATAACTTGTAGCAAATAACTGGTCTAGTTGTGTTCAATTCAATTGTGTTTGTTAGTTTATACCACCATTTTTATCCAAACAGTGTAAAACATATAATTACTTCAGGGAATGCAGTTGTGTTGTTTGCATTAGACCTATAGTAGTTTCTTATTGCAAAGCTAAATATGGCAGCAGGCTGCTTGAAAACATAAAAAAATTAGAGAATGCATTGTATTAGGAACAAAATAAGTATGTAATAGTTGTCTTGTTTGGTACATCTTGTGGATGCACCCCAGTAAGCCAGCAAGTGATTTTAATAATACTGAAATGAACTGCCCTGCTTACTGGTGTACAGAGCTGTTTTGGGGAGGAAAAAAAAAGGTGTCACATGGGCTCATCGACATTCCTTCGAAGAAAGATGGGCTTAAATCCATCAACTAGAGACTTCAAATACAGTATTTAAATGACCTCAGTTCTAATGAAGTTAGGACGTGTCCAATGTAAATAAAAACAGAATACAGTGATTTGCAAATCCTGTTTAACTTATATTTAACTGATGAACTTTAATGTGTTAATTGCAAATATCTCTTATTTTGGATTTGATGCCTGCAACACACTCCTAAAAAGCAGGTTCATGTTTCCTATTGTTAAATCACTTTTCCTTTCAACAGCACACAAGTGTTTGTGAACTGAGGACACTAATTGTTAAAGCTTTTGAGCTGGAATTCTGTCACAGTCTTGTTGGATGAAAAACTTCAGTTGATCAACAGTCTGGGGTCTCTGTTGTTGTATTTTGCACTTCAATAATGCGCCACACATTTTCAATGGGATTCAGGTCTGGACTGCAGGCAGGTCAGGACAGTAGCTGCACTTCTTTACTACAAAGCCACACAGTTGGAACAGGTGCAGAATATGTCTTGGTTTCATTGTCATTGATGTCACTGAAAAAAAAAACATTGCTTGGATGACAGCATATGTTGCTCCAAAACCTGTTTGTACCTTTCAGCATTAATGCTGCCTTCACAGATGTGTAAGTTACCAATACCAGGGGTGAACCTCACCCTGTCCTCGTCTGTGAACAGCTGAGCCTTTCAGGAATGCTCCTTTAATACCAATCATGACACTTACCTGTTTCTAATAACCCAGGTAGGGAGGTTGCTTTTTGTCCCTATTTCCCAGAATTGCCAGTCAACTTTGCATATATCTATAATATTTGTAATGATTCGCAGAATAGCTGAACTTGAGAGACGTTTAAACCTCTTTTGAAAAAAAAAGAAAATAATATATATTTATATATATAAATGCCTGTAGCTCCTTTTCCACAACTTGGCATCAAGGTCCTTTTTTCCTTTAATATCAAATTTTCTTACCTAGGGTTGTAGTAACTGTAAACTACCAAAGGGTGGCAGCAGCAATAAAGCAAATATTGTCTCTACCCAGATCATTTGATCAGTGTGGAGTCAAGGCCACATGTGGACTCATTTAAAATGCAGATGAATCTCAAGGGAACTACTTTTCATGTATTTTCTCAGATCCTAAAGAAATTTAAGGTTTCATTATATTCCTTTTAGCCAGTCCAGTTTACTCAGAGGCATGTTGTTACACTGCCACAGCACTGAAACACAACAGCATTTATCAGGACCCAGAGTAAAACAAGCTTCTCTGTCTGAAAGCAAACATCTTACAGTCTTAGAGCTGGAATAATTTTCACTCTATTGTGCTTTGTTTTGTGGTTTAACCATCAAATAAGGACAACACTATCATAAAAAGTTCATGACCCTGAAACCCCGCCTGTCATTGGCTGACTGGGTGTTTACAAAGTGTTGCTGGGACAATGCTGAGCAGACAGAACAGAACAGTGAGTGCAGACGACATTGTACATTGACACATTGACGTCATACTGAGTGTGTGCGTAGATACTTTAAAAAATTTGCGGCACAGTCGGCGGTTACAGAGACCGCTGTGTGTTGTGATGATGACATTATGAGGTCAGATCTTCGGTCAAGTGAACACACACAAAACTAAAATATTCAAATTCTAAGATCAGAAGAGCAGATTGGAGTTGGTTGTTTTGCCTGTGAGCCGAGGCCAGTAATTAACCTGTGTGTATGTGTGTAAGAGTGTGTGTGTGTGTGTGCGCCCTGGGGATATGTTATCACTAATTTTAGATGCACCCTTGCAGTAATGTGTTTTGTTTTGGCCTAATAGGCAGCAGGGTGACATTTGAAAAGGTTGAGATAGCAGGCAGGAGGTCCGAGTGGAATCCTGAGGAAACATTAACGAGCACTCGACGGGAATTTGACACCAGCTTTTTTGATTTTCACCCCCTGCATACACCTTTTTTTTACAAGAAAAAGTGACACTCCTGAGGTAAAAAGTCACTACTTTTTCATCCTGAAGAAGAAAGTCCAGGAGTAAAAAAGTTAAAGATGTTCACAGGAAAACCGATGGCATAGGGGAGGGAGACAGAAAAAAAGAAGATGGAGAAAGGATAAGAAAGAGGAACCGTACTGTTATTATTTGGCCTCACACTGAGTTCCCCCACTGCGAGCGTGTGTGTGTGACAGTGAGATAAGAGTGTGACTCATGCATACCTTCACATAGACTCTAAAAGCAGCGAGGTAATGCTCCAAACTCGCTGCTGAAATTAGAAGTCAGGGTTCGGACCATTTCTATGCTCATTATGATGCTGTTTACCAAACATAAAAACAACCCCAAGAAGAGAGTTTTTTTCCCATGAAATGTTCTCTGAATGTTTTATTTTTGTCCCTCTGAAGCTTCCTTACATACATTCAGATGTAAAAAGAAGTAAAAAAAAAGTGTCTCTGCCATTTTTCTGTCCCCACTCATGTTGAAGAAGTAGCTGAAAATAGTCTCTCTTTCTTTTTTCCATCATCACCTTCTTCTGCTCCTCTTTCTCCTCCTGTGCTCTCTACAGCATCCTGAGGTGTTCGTTCTCCTTCCAGGCTGCACTATCTCTCCTCTTCGGAGCCTCTTTTGTTCTTTTTTCTTCACATTTCCTCCAGTTATCAGCACCATGTTCAAGTCGAGGGGAACAGAGTGTTCAGGTGGCTTTTAAAGAGCACGCAGATTGGAGCCGTGTGGTCTGACAGGTGACTGAAAAGTGTGCCATCAAGGAGGCTGAGCTGCCGTTACACAGCTTTCATTAAGAGCTGAGATTCACGTCTGTTAAATAGAATGCACTTAGTGAAGTGAAAATGACTTTAATCCTGTTTCATTTCATTCACTTACTCTTGAAGTTACATCTCAAGCTGACAGTTGAAGTTTCTGGTCCTATCTGTGTGAAAATGCATATTTTATTTAATAAACTCATGAGAATTTTGAGATGGATGGCCAACAGTGCAAAAAAACACAAGAACCAACTCAAAGAGGGGATTGTTTGCTTTTCCACTTTCTAAACATGAATATAAAATCACAATGCTGGATGTTCATGTGCAGATTTTAAAGGGACTGTGAGGGTTTTGTGGCGTTTCCATAGACTAAAACCAGAACGGGTCCCCAAATAAGCGAACCTATACAGCTCCACTTTTCAATACCCTTCCGTTGGGGGGCCAAGCCATACCAAACCAGCCCGAGGGGTGGGGCTATAATCACTGCAGTACGTTGATTGGTCAAAAGATCGGTAACTTCCCATGCGAAAGTGGTAATAAAGAACGACACACAGCCCCACACGCAGCCTTTCCTGAAACAAAGCTTCATTGCGGTATGGAAAAAAGAGCCACATGCTGATCACACAGTAGAAGAGTTGCTGGATGTCCTCCATTGTTCCTCTTTATTTACAATGCCGCTATTTTCTTCTTCGTTGCATTTACTGGCGGGGTACACTGTGTAGCGCTGCAATGACGTCAGGCTGTTACGTAGCTGACGTGGCTCTCGCCATCCAGCCTATCAAGCAGGGTACGGTTGGCTGTGGAAACGCGCACAGGATCCGGCTTTACCGATCTGACCCGTACACAACTGTGCTGATCCGAACCAGACTGCCTGGTGGAAACGAGGCTTAAGTTATCTTGGAAAAGTCTAAAACACAGGTTAAGCTGTTTGTGTTAATGTTCATTCCAACCCACGATATACTTCAGTGATATGCTCAAACCTTTGAGTCTATCAAAAAAATTAAGAGTGACATCATGTGAGCTCTGCGTGGTAGATGAGCACTGGTGGGACATCACCAATATTCACTAGCGTTACACGGTACCAATTTGTCTCAAAGCATTGGGCTTTGAGAAGCGCTAAATGTGGCTTGCTACTAAACTACAGTGCAAACCTACTAAGTTTGCTTGTTGTCAGGTTTCAAACAACACCTCTACAGAACTGTTGATAAATACATTACCTTGCTGCATTGCATCCAATAAAAGCTTGCGAAGAAAAGTAGTGTTTAAAAGTAGATTTGGTTTATTTTCACTGTCACTTTCCACACAAATGCATCCCGACAGCCCTCGACATGAATGGAGTTGCTGCAATCCACTTCATATGGGTTCTCAGAGCCACTTTAAACAACCATAATCCTTGTGTTGTGGAAATCCCCAAGTTTGTCAATAAACTGATCAAAACAGTCCATTCTTAAAATACTACAAGATCTTTAGAATTGCCTAAATTGATGAGGTCATTGCTTAAAGATCTCTTAGCTGGAAGTGACCCATTGGGGGGTGGACCTCAAACACCAAGGTCTACCCAGAGCTGTGCCTCAGCCAATCAGAGGGAAGGGGGTTTGTGGAGCAGGTAGTCTTACGGAGATGGCAGCATAGATAAAGTATTTCAAACTGGACTAGAGGATAGTCAATCAAGAGGCTGACACAAAGACAAAATTTTGCACTCACACCTACAGGCAATTTAGAATCACCAATTAACCTGGTGAACATGTTGTTGAAAGGAACTGTGGGAAGCAGGAGTACTAGGAGGAGACTCAGACGGCGAGGGGAGAACATACAAACTCCACACGGACAGGCCCACCTTCTAACTGGTGACCTTCTTGCTGTGAGGCAGCAGTGCCAACTGTTGGGCCACTGTGAAGCCCAATCAAAAAAACGACTTATGTAATTTAAAATACACTTTCATTTAGTAGACACATTTGTCAAAAGCCTTGTACTCTCTACTTTACACCTACAAACCTGTGATTGGCGTCATGAACCAACATTACTTCATTTCTTTCCTGTACAAAGAATACAAAAAAATGGGGTTGCTCAAGGAAGAACAACGTGCTAGACCTCCCTAGGCTGTTTACTCTTCATGTCTTGCCCATGTATTTGAAACACAAAAACATCAGGTTAATACCCCCTCTTTAAACTGTACCCCCTCTTTAAGCTGCGATTGAGTATGTGGCTTTACATTTTCTACTTTTTCATTTCAAGAGTTAATTTTACCTGTAAACAGTGCAAAACTAACTTTAAAGGAACTTTAAGGTGTCGAAATATTGCATGGAAAGCCCGAATCCCATTTTTTTAAAGGTGTATCACAAACTAGCTTCCAAAAAAGTCAACAACAACAACAGGACAGATGATGCATCTCTGCTTCTTCTGAGCAAATACTGTCTGTGTGTGACCACATCCTTATCTGTGACTGTGTACAAACTCTTCAAATAGGCCAAGGAAACATTTTTTGACTTTGAGGAATTCTGGCCTGTGTAGATATCTCTCTGCATGATCGGGAGGGGAGAGTCAGGAATGAGGAGAGAGAGAGGAAATGTGAGTTTTGACATGACTTACCAAACAGGAGCAAGTGCAGGATTTTTCCCTGCATAAATTATGGATTTCTGCCTGTTTCTATGGCAGACAACTGGCCTCCAACCATCCATCTCTCCGTCAGCTCCCTCTGCCACTCTCCATGTATGCATATTTATCATGTGTATGCATGGAGAGGAAAGAGAGAGAAAGAAAGCAAGAAGAGGAACAGTGTATAGAGAAGCGTTTTTCCACTCAGAGCTAAAACACTGTTTACCTTCTTGTCACGGCAGGTACGGCAGAAGATTCAGCTCTGAGATGTCTCAGGTATGCTTTTAGAGAAAAGAAAACAGTGAGGACTTAAATAGCAGAAGCAGAGCGGTGTAAAAGAGAAATGAATAAAAAGTTGGCAGAACGTGGTGGAGAGGAGGAGGAACAGACAGCGAGATGAATTGAAGTGAAGCCTCGCTGTCAAGAGGAAGCTAAATATGGATCCGGCAAAAGCAGAGTCACTTTTTACCAGATCAAACAAGTCATCAGCTTTAACTTTCAGGCTTGTTCAATAATCCTTAACAGGGCTCTTCCCTGCATTATTAAACAGCAGCAGCACACTACATGCTGATGCAGACAAACTCTGCAGCTGAGGGATCAATATCAGACAGGAGCTTACAGCAAACCTGCTCTCTCCACACTGACTTCATTTCTCTGTCTTCTCCATTCTAATGCCAAGCAGTAATGACTCTGTTTCCAGCACCATCCAGCTTGTTGTCTTTTTCAAAGTCTATCTTGTTCAATTGACTGACTTTTGACAAAACTACTTAAGCATCTAATGTCCATCAATTCTCCAGCCTTAGCCCTGATCGTTCGCCTCTAAAAGCAGGGAGAGAGATGCCTCATGCTGCGATTATGATATTATCAGCACAGGCTGCTCTCTGTTGCACAACAGTAATGGATTTTCTGTTGGTGGTGCCAGGGAAAGCCAGGCAGAGCTGAACTTTGATCACACAACAAGCTTTGTTGTGCTCAAAGCCAGCTCGGAGACAGGGAGCGAGGTTTAAAGACAGATCATCGGGACGCTGCGGCACAACCAGCGTTTGGCTGCTGCTCTGACAACATGAGTTTTCAGAAGACCTCTGCAGTTTACTGGACGTTATCACTGATGAAGAGAGAAGCTGATGAAAGATGTTTTTTTCCTGCTTTCCCAACTCTGTGCTTCAAAATAACTACAACTGTCACATTTTATACTTTCAGACTGCATGTTTTGGTTTCATAGCTGGTGAAAATCTTCTCACAGAAGCTTTCGAACATGATGGACAACTTATAAGACTGATACACTTGGCATGTAGGGTGTTTAAGCAGTAGGTTTATAACATCGAACAAATCATACTTTAAGACACCCTGAAAAGTCTTAAGCTGAAGGAGTGTGTGAAAAAAAACTCATCTGACAATCAAGACTCGGGTACGGAAGCCCTTGTAGTTCATAATTTTTCACAATTAAGTTGCTCTGTTTTTCAGTGATAACTTTTTCTCGTTATCTCGACAAAAGCACCTTTTAAGTGATTTGGCTTCAGGAGCCTGATTTTGGAGTGCCCTAAATCAATAATGCTACAGTAAAATTGTCTAAGGCTCATTTAGACTTTAACTCTCTGATGCAAACTGGTGAATTTCAAAAACAAACAGGGATCATCTAAAGTAGTGGTTCCCAACCTTTTCCAACCCGGGGCCCACTTTCAAGTCTCACAAATGTTCACGGCCCACCTCCAACCAAATAAGTATGGAGGCTGTATAATGCCTTGTTAGTGCAAGATTTGGAAAAAATATCCAAAATTTGAGAAAAAAAGGAATAAAACCCAAAATGTATTAAGAGGTTAATAATGCAACAGATGCAGCGCCCGAAACATAACAACCATTTGCCCACAATGTAACAACTTATCAAATTTTGGGTTGGTGATTACATTTTTGGGTAATACATCATATGTTTTATTACATTTCGGGTTTCACGTCATTTTTTTAAATTACATTTCAGGGCTTTGTTAAATTTGTGGTCATGCTATATATTGGGCTTCAATGTGCCTTCTTAAAAGATTTTTCTTATATACCAACCATGTTTGAACATGTTTGATGTCCTTATAAATGTAACTGAGTTTATACATTTTCAATTTATTCTGTATATTTGTATCTTTGAATAACAACCCTCCACTGAAAATGATTTGGGGGCCCAGTTGCAATATCTTCGCGGCCCACTTGGGGGCCACGGCCCACAGGTTGGGAATCATTGATCTAAAGGATTCCATTCATGGTTTGTAGCATTAGTCATTTGCCAAGAGAACCCAAATTTCCATGATGCCATTGAATATATCACACACCCCTTTTTGATGGAGCTGATGCTATTGCTAGTTCATGGATGGGTGGTATGAAAAATTATCCTGTTATCTCAAGAAAGCAAGCGTTGTTTTCTTGAGATCAAGAGAAAAATAATTAACTTACAAGTAATTCTTGAGTAAATAGAAAATCCTGAGAAACTGAAAAATTAATGTCATGTCAAGAGAACAGCAAATTTATTGTAGAATCAAGGCCTTCATGGGCTTCCGTACTTGCTTCTGATATTTCTGTATATTTTGTCATTTGTAGTACTAGAAAATAAACAACAGGATAAATCATGAGTTCAGCTCAGTTTATTCTTATTCACATTAAAAGACTCATGGCAGCACATTCTTCCACCTGTACCTGTGAAACATCTGGTCCCACAGACAAATCTCATATTCCAAAAAAAAAAAACAAAAAAAAACAAAAACAAAACACCAAACTTAAAAAAAAAATCTCATCATAAGACCATCATCTTTAAAAGTAATCATGGATGAAAAAAAAACATATGAAGGTAAGATGGTGGAAGAAAAAGACAAAAAAGCAGCATTAAAACTCTCAAACTCTCAGGGTGGGGACAGGACAGGACGGCACAGGACTGTGTGTGTGAGGGGAGGGGCGGGGGGTCTTCTGAGATAATAGAAGTGTAATGTGCTTTTCTTTTAATGCAGGCACATTAGCAGTCACAGACACAGCTTCACTTCAGGATCAATCTCTATCAGTGTTACAAGAGCCCGAGCTGATGAAGGAACGTGACGTAGAAAGAAGTTCAAATCAGTCTGTCTTGGTTTTTAGCCTGAGGGTGGGGGCTGCCAGCTCAAAAAAAATGAAGCTCTGTTTCTTTACACTCCTGACAAACACACACTGGATGTATGTAACCCATGTGTGCTGCACTGTGTACACTTAACAGAAATAGACCTGTGTGTGGACTTTTCCCCCCTTCTTCTCTCCTCTCCTCTTTTTTCTGTCTCCTGTAGCTTGCAGGGATTGTTGCATCTCCAGAGCCTGCTGTGCTGTTGGGAATATAAATATAAATACCAACATATTTGCCAGAGGGCTTCTACAGAGACCATGCAGAACAGCTGTCTGTAAAGGAAAAACCTTCACCGCAGAAGCCCCACAGCTTACAGGCTTTTACGAATGGAGGACATGTATTTGACTTTTCAAACCGATTAGGAGGAAATTTCTCTTTTTAATCTCTCTCTACATTGGCTCCTCTACATGTCAGCCCAGGAAAAAGTCAGCAGTCAGCAACGACAACAAAAAAACAACAACAAAAAAAGAAAATCAGAAGATAAAAAAACAACACGGAAACCCCCCAAAATGCTGTAAACAAACCCTGCTGCAGCGTCATCCTCGTCACCTGTTTTCAAACTCAGTGTCATCGTCCACATCCTCCCCTGAAGTCTGGGTGAAGTTCGTTTCAGAGGCTGATGAAGACGTGAGCCGCAGTTTTTTTTCCTGTGTGTGTGTGTGTTTGTTTGTGTGGGGGGTCACTGGTACTGGAGGTAGTTCTTCAGAGTCTGCGGCAGCGGGAGTGTGTCGATGTGATGGATGCGCTCTCTACCCAGAGCCAGTCGAGCTACTCTTCTGCACAGGTCCATGAGGGGGAGGGGCTCCGCTGTGGAGGGACAAAAAAAAGAGACAAATATAAGGACAAGTGTGTCACACGCCCACTCAGCTGTGGCCTGTTTGGATGAGTTTCCTGGTTTCCCCATCACTTGTGTCAGAGGTGTTGACCAGCCTTGTCATCTTGTTATGTGGAGAAAACACAGAGATGAGGAAATGCCGGGCAATCCTCTCACTTTTATTTATTCAACACAGACTTCGACTTTGTGATTCAGCAACACAGATTCCAGATTATATTCTCCATTTGCGGATGTTGTGTGGTGAAACTGTCACTAATGAAATAAGTCGATAACAAAGTATGCAAAGAGGATGTTAATACTGCTGTGAGCTCCTGACTCATTTCACCGTGTGATCATCAACTCATATTTTGGAGGCTCTTGCAAAATCTTGCGTCAGTGACTAAAATCAACTTCTCTTTTCTCTTTTTTGGGTTTCAAAGCAGGCTGTCTGTGTTTGTTTTCTGTCTTTGAAAGTTTTTACACAGGAGAACACCAGGAGAACTTCAGAACAATACGTGCCAGCCACAGTTTAAGTGCTCAACATCTTACTCCCTCTTATAACAGGACACAAAATTGCAGGCTTTTGGTTGCTAATGTACTAAAAATTTAACCTATGCAACCTCAGAATAAAGTAGGGATGGGTACTGAAAAAAATTTATCGATATCATTGCCTTTATTGATTCCCTTATCAACTCCCAAAGTAGATTTTACAGGTTTTCTCAGACAACATTAAGTCTATAAACACATAAATATGGCATTGGTCTCTGGATCTGAATATCTCTGGACATAAATAAACACACATAAGTAAAAAAATCACATCAAATGACATCCATGGATTGTTTGATTCAGTCTTATTGGCTGAAGTAGGCCACCTTATGTCTTGAAGTGATTGTAGCAATGCTTTAAAGTGTGTCAAGTCTCAAACTTGCTGTAGTTGTGCTGAAGTCAGCCATGAGCCTGCATATAACTTTTCTTTAATCATTCAGTTTGGAAAAAATCTGCCTGTTAGTATTTTGACCTTTAGAGTTTTCAGCGTTGTTCTCAAAGACTAACTTTGATATTTTTCTGTGAAGTTGAAATTCTGCTTTGAAACCGAAGCTTTATTGATGTATGCTAATCATTAACATATCAATGCGATTTCCCATATATGATAGCATTGAGCTTGTGCTATGTTTACTATATAATACATTATGAGAAGTATAACATATTGAATGTGGGAATATGAATCTCTTGTGAAAGAGTGACATACATTTCGTCGAGTATTCAGTTCTACAGCTTCTAAAGTAAGACTTCAAGTGGAAAATCCAGAATCAAAGTTTTCTTGGGAAACTGTCATTCATCTGCTGAGTTATGTTAGCTTGACATAAGGTCCATCTGCTCTGGCATGATGTAAAGAATTGATAAGGGAATCGATTAGTAAAATAGTTATTAAAATCAACACACTGAACTTTTTCTTTTCTTTATTCAAAGGTATTTTTGGGGGCTTTAATGCCTTTCATGTGATAGGACAGGAGAGGACAGTGGACAGAGCAGGAAAAAGGACGAGAGTTGGGAGTGACACACGGGGAAACGGGTGACAGGCTGAACCCGTGCCACCTGTACAAGGCCAAACCTCATGGACCACGACCTAAAGCACGAGGCCATCTGCGCTCGGAAATATTTCGTATCGATTTTCTTAACAGGAACCAGTTCTCGAAACCTATTGCTGGAATTAAAGGAGCATTTTGAGAGCAAGTTTCTTTGTTTTTATACAGAACACCTGTGTTTGAGGTGCTAAAAAACCAAGTGTTATGATCTCGGTCACCATTGACATGTCCTTATCTGTGCAGGCATTACTAATCAATCACCATTATGTTTTGATCCACTGCTTATTTAACAAAAAAAAAAAAAACACCAAAAATAGAAAGCATAAAATTTGGCATCAAAATCAGACAACACTTCCATCATTCAAACTCAGGCCTCTAGAAAAAATCCACTTCTTGTCATTGTAGTATCCATAACTCAGTTTTAACTACCTCTCCTGACCTCACATGATTGTTGTTCTTCCCCACAACTTCAGTCCCTGAAAGTTTAGTTTGGATGCTTCACATCATCTGTTGTATCTTTTATGATAAACACTGTAATACATGGTGTGCATGATAAAAAAAGGTGCAACAATTCTGTATCGCTTTTCCCTCCAACTCATATTAGTTGTGCGACTCGCCCTGGATGCATATTCATTTTGGGCAGGAATTAAGAGAAGCAGCAGGTATTCAAAATTTACGCATAGACGTGTCATCATCGTTGTAAATAAATGCCATTTAAACACGCCGACTTTCCTCCCAAAGGCTGTGGAGGAAAGTGACGCCTGTGTGTCAGACAGAGACGGACTCGTAACTGCTGTCCCTTTATGAATGTCAAGCTGCTCCACCTGGAAACACCATCTGGACGGGCTGGATTCCTGCTGCTCATACTCGACTTACACGCCATGTGAAGGACACGAGCGGGGGCATCTACGCTCGCACGCAGCACACGGCTCATCCACAAGCAGAGGTTGAAAAGAAAAGTTAGTCGGAGTTTCTGAGCGGCGTCCTCTGGATGACTGTGTGCATTGATATTCAAAGGACAGCGATCACACAAACACTGGCAGCCTTGGTGCTATGACTTATTGATTGAGCTGATGTTTTGACAATCAGCTGAGGCAAAGACCCTGAACCAGTTACATCGATAAATAAATTACTGCAGCAAGGTCAGGAGTGGTATTCAAATCTGTGTTCAGGCAGACGTCAGCCCCCTCAAACTGAAAGATATTTCATTTTGATTCTGTCCATCTTCTGCTCAATGAATATATACATTTTCTTTTGCAGGTGACAGATTTAAGGGGTCATCTACCAAAAGACATGCTCAGGATGTGAAATATTGATGCGTAAACCTGTTTTAAAAAAGATCAGACACTCTCCTCAGTCAAATACAACCACATAACACCACAGGTTCAAGGACATGAGTCATGTTAAAGTAGCTGTGAGGACTTTCTGGGGAAGCTAACTTTAGCACCATAAAGCAAAAAGACTCCACTTCCCATAAGCCCCTGCTCCCAACTATCCTGATGGACTGAGACCTGTGTTTGTTTCAGTTTGTTTGGTGGCTGTGGGTTGGAATGAACATGAACACAAACAGAGCAGCTCATGTTTTAGCCTTTAGCCCTTGATATATCACTCTCCCTTTTAGCCTTCTTCTGTTCTGGTTCTGTCAGACGGTCCAGCTCCTGTTTTCACTATTACAACTAAATAAAACACAGACATCATTTCCAGCAGAGACAAACACAGATTTCTGCTCACTGCTAAACTTCGTCAGTTGGCGTGGCGTTGTCATGGAGACTATGAATTTAAATGAATATGGTCCAGACCTGATCAGGAAGCTGATAAATAGGATTTAGAAATTCAAAATTACTCATAAAATCTTCACGGTCCCATTGAAGGAGCCAGAAAACTACACCTGGACTGAAAACTGCACCAAATCTATCATAATGAAAACGATTGTGTATTTCAGAATTGCTCATTAGCATAGTTAATAGTTTGATACTGCAGTTTCACCTTAAATGTGAAATCTGTGAACTGCACGAAATAAAAACTGGGCTCAGAATTTCAGCAGTTAGTTTTACTTATTTGCCATCAAATATGGTTGATGATCTAATACAGAAATCTAATTTAACAACTGCAGCTGCAGTTCTTACTGGTGTTCCAGTGTAAAGTGTGACCTTTTTAACTGGTGACTGTGAGCTGGCAATCACTTGCAGGTTCAGCTGGAGGTCAGCAGTTAAAAAGGTCACCCTGAACTCCAAAACACCTGTTGTTGATTTGGCTGTTGGATCACTGTGATTCTGCCTGAAATCTGTTGAACCTGAGTTCTTGATGAAGTGCTGATTCTGACAAGCGACCATTAACCAACCAGACATTTCTATGATGCTTTCAGTTTTAAACAAGCCTCCTCTTTAACAGACTGAGTCATTTTTCACGGTCTATTCAAAGTGAACCACTTACCCACCAACCTTGGCTTCATACCAAATAAATAAGCTGTAAATTTGTGAGATCTAATGTGAGACATGTTCAGGAGCAAGCTGAG
This sequence comes from Thalassoma bifasciatum, assembly GCA_008086565.1. Classification (NCBI taxonomy): domain Eukaryota; kingdom Metazoa; phylum Chordata; class Actinopteri; order Labriformes; family Labridae; genus Thalassoma; species Thalassoma bifasciatum. The sequence goes on from RPOG01000998.1 coordinate 78,317, forward strand.
CCGAGACCTCAGGCATTCCTCTGGGTATGAACCTCTGCTCCCAGTGGCTGCGTGACTGCTGAGTGGCTAACACACAAACAACCAAGAAGAAAAACAGGAGCTTGTTTGGGAAGATTGGATGGAGATAATTTGAGCATCGACAGGACTTCCATCAGAGTCTTAATTAAAAGCAGATCGTCCCAGAAGTCTTCACTTTGGGTCTCTGTTCAGATCAATCCTTATAAAAGTCCTGTTAGTTAATCACTTCCCTGTTCTTTGTTTAGCGCTCTTATTTGCATTCACCGTGAACTTTGCATCAACATCTTACTGAATTCCTCTGCGGGCTCCTGTGAATGACCTTTGAAACAGCAGCTAAGGGAAATAATGAAATCCGCCAGTGAACTGCAGCTGACAGAGAAATGAAGAACAGCCATCTCAATTTATTTGACTGCCATGTGGTTCATGAAAAGGCTTTGAATGAGCACCTTAGGGACAAGTGTGGGCTCATTTGCAGCTACACCGACATGGTTAGTGCATGGATTGGAAAGGCATGTCGAATAAGCTCAGGCTGAATGGAGAAAAGGTGCATCGGTGCGTACAATGAGAGCGCACAGCAGATAATTCTTCACAGCACACCCTGACAACATGTCATTGACTTGCAGAGGTAAGTGCACGATTTGGCACACCAGTTTACGAGATTAGACACTAAAAGTGGTGGAACTGGACGTAAAATCCCGTCTGTGTTTATCCAGCACCTTGTGACCCTGTGAACTCTGCTCTCGTAAATAAAGAACTCAGATCACACTCCTGGTGCACGGGGAGACCGAGGAATGACGGACCCCCTCTGAGATGGATTTACTTTCCGCTGGGCCTAACAGCACCCATCAATCAGTCTACTCTAACCAGCACAGCCCCCGCATATAGGTAGTTTCCATAGTAACCAGCTCCTCACACTGCTGCTGTGTGATGTCACAGGGTTGGGAGTGTGCAGTCACAGCCGCGCCGTGTGTTACATGCGATGTGTGTGAGAAGATTCGTAAGTGAGACCTGAACTGTTGCCAATTTAAATGCTGGAGCAAATGCTGCGTACAGTACGGACAGCTGGGATTCACAGGAGATCTCAAAACAAGAAGACAGCTGCACATTCCTCCGAATTACACTCAAAAGCAACATAACTTCTCAGGCAAGAGGGTGCAGGAAAATATCAGCATGCTAACAGATTCTATTTCAACATATGCAAAATGAGGAGTGTGTTAGCGTCACTTTCTTTTGCTCGCATCAAGCAGACGTTAAGCATATTTAGTGAAAGGCAATGCAAGTTTAATTATAGAGCATTTTCCAGCATCAAGGTAATTCAAAGTGCTTTCAAGAAGACATTAAAAGCTTGATATCAAAGGGCAAAACACGTAATGAGAGGGGATTTAATTATTTTAGTATAGAGCCAGTAATTAGCCTGCAAGGTAAAAAGTTCATGTTTGAAAAGTAATATTAAAAAAGAAGCTGAAACACAAAAAGACATGAAAAAACACAAGAACCAAAGTCACAGTAGAGTGTTACACTAATTAAATAATTGGTTTGTTAAAATTATTGACTAAAAGGAACCTAAAGTGAAATAGCATCCACTGTGTTTTCCTCAATGAAGAATTTGGACTAAAATTCTTTGTATGCTCAACTACCTTCATTAATTCAAGGCTTTAAATTGTCCTTCCAATATCCCCATAGTAGCTTTACTCATCTGAATCTCAAGATATCCCCTAAGTTTCTCCCACTTGGCTTAGAGCTGGGCAATTCATTGCAAATTAGATAAAATTGCAATATGGCCTGCTGTAATATTTCAATGGCAGACGGTGCAATATTTCTTTAACCTCAAATGTGTCAGAATATCAGAGAAAAAGAATGAAGTAGATGTTTTATGCTCTACACCAGTGTTACTCAACCCTGTTCAACCAAAGAGCTAAATTGTTGAAAATCACCTCTGCACAAGAAACAATCAAAGTGGTGAAAAGTGGCATAAATGGTAAGAAGTAGCCATAAAAATAAGCTTAAGGTGGAATAAATGGCTAAAAAGCAGCAAAAATTGGTAAAAATTGGGAGAAAACTCGGAAAATGGTCAGAAAGTAGCAGGACTCCCCAGAGGCCTGACATTTAGGTTTAAAATATCGTTTTTTTTCTGATCTTATTAAATATTCCAGTTTTCTCAGACATTGAGTTCTGTTTTAATTATCTTTCAGCCATAATCATCAATATTTCAACAAATAAAGACTTGAAATAATTCACCCTATGTTTGATGAGTCTGTAATGTCTGTGTTTAACTTTCTGAAATGAGCCGCAAAAACATGCAAACAGTTTCATTTGTTGATTTTTTTGTACATAATTCCTACATCTATCCTTCATATGTGTTGCTCTAACTTTGCAGCTAAAATACGAAAGATCAAAAATATATATCATTCCCTTTGGTATGGCATTCATATGAACAACATGTAAGATGGGTAACTTAAAAAATATTACGCAATAATATGCAATTGCAATATAGGGAAAATCATCGCTATTAGAGTACTTTTGCAAATTTTTCAGCTTTAATTGCGGTTTTTGAAAACATTATTTCTGCTTTTGCCTGAAACATTTCATTTCAGCGACTTTAGGCAACAAACCCCTTTATCTCTGATTGGCCAGCTCTCTGGAGGTATATCAGGGGTGGAGCAATGGGCAAACCTTGGTGCTTGAGGCCTGGTATGGACAGGTTCAGTGATTTCTGCGTATAATTATGTAGCAGTTTGAAAATTTTAACAGGTCAGGCATTGTTATTAATTGCCATTTTCCAACATGTGGGAAAGCATAATACCCCCTCTTTAACAGACAGTGGAAGACATGCTGAAGCGCATTTAAGTGACTTTTTAAGAGTTGTATGAAGACCAGGACCTAAACGCTGCTTCTCCATGTTTGGCTCCTTCCCTGGGGACAGACCTGTATCAAGCAATCTGTTCAGTTTGGTTGGTTTTTAGCCTCTTGGTCAACATAATGGTAGTTTTATTTGAAAGATATTATGTGGCAGAGAGGGGGTCAGCGCAAAGACCCTGAGCTTATATGAGGTTATCCACTTTGTGAACCACCTTTTGGGCCTTACAGCAGCATTCAGAACCAGCTGTTATTGTCCAACTTATCTACAAGAGGAACCTGTGAAAACACTGTCACAGTAATAACGTCCACTGAAGATAAATCCCCAGACAAGCTCCTCCAGATGCTGTTTGTACACAACTTCTTTAACCCCAGGTGCACTCTGAGTTATATTTAACAGGTCTATATATGTGTTCACTTATGTAGTTGTAGAGCCAATATAATCCAGGTTTCTCCTCAGTGGTCTGCCCTCAGGTTAAGTCAGGCAAACAAAGTTTGGTCCAACCATAAAACTTCCATTAAAATCTCAGGTAACAGAAGGACCTGCAGTAAAACGATGGACACTGCAACACGCAATGTCATCACATTTCCCTCCTGAGGGAGCTGATGACGTGATAGTGATACAAACTTAGTGGAGTCCAGCCAATCCCTGTCGACACGGAGCTCGTCTCCATGGTAAGGGTTGCCTGGGGCGACAATGGAGCTGTCAGACGGATGTGATGAGCACAGATAGGAAGTGCACACAACTGGTAAGTTAACTATCGGCACAGTAACTGACGCAGACTAGTTCTGCAGAGATAAGAACAGGATGTGGTCAAGAATATCCTTCACACTCTCCTGTATGAGTCAGAACTAAGGTCATCGGAAATAAAACACACACTGGTCTAACTTTCAAAGTCAAATCAATGAATAATGTTAATGTGTGGGATGTTTCAACTTTGTGCCTTATCTTGAAACACTGTTTTACTGCTGACAAGTAGTAATAAAGCAATTAATACATGACATGCTGTGATATCTTTACTTTGATAAATTGCTTGCATAAATTAACATGACAGTCCTCTTTTCACAGGTAGACATGTTGACTTACTTTATAAAAGATGGTTATTTCCAACCTCAGTATCTTAATCATATTCTGTCCTTCACCTTGCACACAGCTGCCTGCCTCTCCTGTCAGTGTCAGCCGTGCTGCCGAGGTCGCAGCAGTTGATGTTTTTCCTTGGCACTCAGTTTTCACAACATGTGAGACACGTTTTAATGACTTCTGTTGATGAAGACTAATGAAAAGTATCATGAAGGACGGGGCTGTGAATAATTTCACAAGCTTACAGAGAAATAATTGAAGTAGTACAATACAAAATCACCCCATGGACTCAGAGTTTGAATTTACCTGAGCACTTCTCTATGAATATGTGGGTGATTTTGTAAGTTGAGTCTGTGTGCGTCGTCTTCACAACAGGAGGAAAAGAGAAGAAGAGCAGACTGTGCGCTTATTTATCGATCACAGATGGTGCCATCTCAGGTGGATGGAGTAATAAAAATTAAAAGCCAATCAAATTCATGCTTACAAAGCTGCTGAGGGCTGTTGTTTGGTCAGTGATGTGAGGAGTCAGGGTTGTATTATCTTCATTTGACTCAGGCTGCATCTTCAAATAAGCTGCACTGGTTTATGCAAAGTCATCTACTTATATATGCAAAATAAGTAACTGCAGAAACGTTCCTCTGTGGAGTCAGAGATTTACCCAGAGTGCCCTGATGCTGCTGCTAGTTGCACCATGGATTGCGCATCACTTGTCCGAGCTACCTGCACTGTCTCAACATCTATTTGCTCTGATGATATTCATTCACATTTCCCAAGGCTTATTCAAACCTTGAAGACTTACAGATAGAGCTGAACGTCACACCATTCCTGCTGACATATTATCAGCTCACTAACAGTATCAGCTGGTACTTAAGGCTGAAATAGCTGCATCTGTATCATATCAGAGGTGAAAAGGTTGTATCAGGACACCCCGAGAGATTATATCCAACACACTTCTGATATATAATATGTAACATTGCATATAGAATAGAGCTGTGCAATTAATCGCAAATTGGATTAAATCATAATATTTCCTGTTGCAGTATTCTAATTTCAGACAGTGCAATATTTCTATAACCTGAAATGTGTCAAAATATCAGCTACATTTTTTGCAGTAGTTGTTTTCTGTTCTACACCAGAGTAACTCAACCAAAGAGACAAACTGTCAAAAACTATTGAACCTCCAGTTGAAAGGTTCAACTGGAGGTTCAATAGTTTTTGACAGTTTTTCAATCTAAGTGGTAAAACGAGGCAAAAACAGCAAAGAGTAGCAGTAAAACTAAGTTTGAGGTGGTAAAAATGGCCAAAAAAGCAACATAAACTAGCATTTAAATTAGGATGACACCTGGAGGTACTCAAAAGGTAGCAACAAATGGTCCAAAAGTGCCAAAAAAAAGGTTAAAAGTGACTACAATGGCCAAAAAGCTCCAAGAAATAGCAAGAAAATTTTAGTGGAAACTTTTAAAAATTCAGAAAGTGGCATGAATGGTGAAAAAGTGAAAAAAAAACAGTAAAATGTGGTAAAAATGTCCAAAAGTCAACATTAATGGCAAGAAAGTTGGGATTAAACTTGGAAAATAGTTTGTTGCAATAAATGATCCAATAGTGGGAAAAAAGGGTCAAAATTGGCACAAATAACAAAAAGTGGCAAGTAAATTGGGAGTGAACCTGGAAAATTGGTGAGGAGGTTTTAAAAATTGTCCAACAGTGGCAGAAAAGAAGTGAAAAGGGACCCAAATGGACAAAAAGCAGTCACGGTTGTAGTGGTTCTTTTTGTGTTGTAATTACTGTAACTGTTCATTTCCTACAATGTGTTTGTTTAAAAACATATAAGGTGGGAACCTGGGAACAATTGCACAAAAGATTGTAATTGCAATACAGGGAATAATTATCCCAGTTAGATTATTTCTGCAAATTGTTCAGCCCTAAATTATAGAATGTGTAAACTGCACATAGACAAACAGGGATGCTTTTTGCTCAGCAGCAGCAGTGCAGTTCGTGCAAAGAGACATTGCACATTTGCATGAGTTTAGCAGGAACAAAAGCTGTGTTTTCCTTTGTGTGTCCAGACCTCTGCCCTTATCAACTGCAGGGAGGATTTAATATGATTTTTACATATATTTCACAAGAAAACAAAGAATTTATCTCTCCAGTTCACATAAAGCTAAAGTAAGGTTTCTGTTCGCTATTTAAAGCAGCCAGTGTGTCACTAGAATAAACAGGCAAGTTAAATAATCAATCTATGCTAATTAGCTGGAAGCATCTTAGTCAACTGGAGCTGAGCAGAGCAGCTTTTTTCTCGTTCCTTATCCATCCTCCTCCCTGCAGTCTGTCATGTGAATCCTCTCTCTTCCCTTTCAAGCACTTTTTTGTGATGGCCAGAGCCTCTTCTTCTTCTTCTTTTTTTTTTTTTTTTTGTCCTGACAGATTTATTGCACTCTAAAGAGGAGATGGAGTGTGGGAAAGTGTGGTTAAGGACGACTGAGCGCCTGATGCACCGTTGGATTGCAGAGGCTTGGCAGGCTGGCAGGCGCACACACCTACCTAACACTTTACCGAGAACAAAGTGGAGGAAGGGGAGGTAAAGTTTTGGGATGGCGGCGCGTCGGTCTGTCTGCCCACACACAGGTGAGAACCTGCTAAGAGTTGACCTCTAGCAAGAGCAAAGGAAAGGACTCGTACCACAGACTACTTAAAGATACGTATTTGTAGTTGAAGTGTATGCAGTATCGATACAGGATGAATATTTAGTCCCATGCTTTCCAGGTAGATAAACCGTGTAAACGAGGTAAAGTGACAGGTAGATTGAGACAGGGGAAAGAGGACGTTACATCCAAGGCAGCAACAAAGGTGTGGACTCCCAGTGGTGTTTATCTGATACATTAGCATAAACTGACCCAGTTTTCAGATGACATGAGTATCAGTCTTCCATATTCAGCCCTTAAGGTGCAGATAAACTACACCTGCTATTCAACAACAGGTCAAAGGGTACAAAAGGGAGGAGAGGCCTACATTTAGAAGTGGACAGATTTAGCTCCATGACGTCTGAGATACAGAGGAAAATTGGAGCAGAACAGTAAGGTGAGCAGCAGGGGAGGAAGTACATCGTGCCTTTGTACCTAATTGGAAATGCAGGTGTTCAAATCGAATCGTCCTTTCCAGAGTGGAAACCAATTGCTCACTGATGGAGTGATTCTTTCCACTGATAATATCTGATTTCCTATTACCTGCAACACCCAGCTCGCCAGTCCCAGACAGGAGAAAAGACTGCAGTCGATTTGTCCCCGCTGCTCTCACTTTGTTCAGGAAATAGAGGCGACGCATACATGATTATTAAGGTTTATATGATCTCTGTGTGAGCTGTCTGTCTGCACAAATTCAGGATACTTTTATACGCATCAACAACTGTGTGGTTCATAGGCCGTAAAAAAACCGGTGAAAAACTCTTCTGTTGAAATATGAAGTGTAAGAGACTGTAGTTCCTCTTGTGTCCACTTGAGACTGGCTCCAAAATCCAATGGCACCAAAACGATTGCTTTCACCACAGCTGTCAGCATACACTGTAGGATGACATACTTTTTTTTCTCCCTTTATAATATATCTATTTGTGATAATAATAACAAAAGTTCTAGCTTATTTATAAATTTGCAGAATTAGAGTCTCAGCTGTGTTACGGAACAAGTAGGTCCAAGAGGTTAAACACCTTCCAGAGCTTGAGAGCAGAAAGAGATAGGCAGATCTGTCATCATGCTGTCATCACTGGACTTTAAACATCAGACTTAAACTGAGAAGTTCACATTTTATATAATCTGTGATACAAAAAGAGGGATGGCATGACAGTCCCCAAAAGTGAAGCCAAAAGATTTGAATTCCTCCATGCTGACTGCATTAATAGTCATACTGGCTCCCTCCTGTTACATCTAATGGTTAAAAAATAGACAAACAATAAAATGAAGATTTTTTTCTGCATGGTTTAGTTTAAGTGTGTAATTTAGTCCCATGAAAAGAGGTTTAATTGCCACGATTGATGTGTTAATTTCATTGTGCTGTGCTCTGGTCAGTGGCAAGGATGGAATATCACTTACTGTGGTTAAATCAGCCAATATCTAATTCAATAGTCTGTTGTTAAAACTAAACTGTACACAGCAGGATACTGGATCAGATTCACTGACACAACAACGTGCCATTTAAAAAAAATTCAACTGTTTTTGTCTCAATAGCAATAGTTGACTCAATCGACTATTTCTAGCTGAAAGGTCTGACTGTGAGAGCAAACCAACAGAAGGACAGCCACGTGAGTCAATTATAATCCAAAATGAAGGTTGATACTGAAAGTGCAAAACATAAATTTAATTGGCCTAAAAAGTAATCTGCTATCAGCCCAATACAAGGCCAGACTTTATTCATTCCTGTAATGTTTTGCGTGAACAGGTTCTGATTTTAAATCCCCACTTTCCAAGCCAGACCCATCTATCAGGAAAAAAGGTTCAGCAGGGTGAGACTGAATACATGAAAAAGATTAAATTCTGACACAGATGCACCATCAGTCCAGTTTGGACGACAGATGGTTAGTCCGTGCGTCCAAAGCTGGACTCTCACTGCAGGGTGACCGTTAGCTTCCTGAATAATACTAATGGCTTTGTGTCTTTTATACAGGAGTCACTTTTATGTTAATGATAACAGCTTCATTAAAACCTGACAGCATGTCTTTGTTCAAACCTGCAGGAGGTTTGGCACCTGGTGTTTGATGGTCCAACAGTGTTTGGTTATAGATGTTATTAAAGCTGGAAAGACTTGAAGCTGAAACCCTTTGTCAATGATTTACTGCAGTCTGAGCATGAACTAACATAATGACACACTAACAATGAGGGATTCACAAATGAATATTTGTGATAATGATTTTCAGGGAACCTGACAGATTGGTTGTGTTGAAACTCTCGCTCAATTGTCAGCTCACTGCAGCTGCACTACATTGTCTGTCTCTGTCAGTCTGATACCCCTTTTTCAACAGAGCTGGAGCAAGTGTTAGTTCCAGGCCAGTGCCTTTCTGGTGTCAAAGTACTGGCTCCAGGAACTAAAAATTGTAGCTTAGCAAACAACGGCTCTTTGCTAGATCAGGGTGAAGCACTAACTATGTCAGGAGCAGAGTTACCATGATCAACAGTCAGCTGTGGTGACGATAATTTCTAAAAAGAAAAGCTGCCTGTGTGTCTGTTGTTTTGTTGAAGTTTCCTCATTCAAAACTTTAAAACTGAAGAAACTGAGGCAGCAATGAATTATCTCTTACACAGTAGATCTATAACTAGTTCATTTATTTAACAGAATAAAAAGCTTCATGCTACTTGGCTTATTTACATGATGGGATCTTTCTGCCTGATAGACTCCTCTGCTGTAGTGAAGCACTGTTCACCATGACGCTCAAAGACACAAACACATGAGTGCAAACATGGAGACAAGCACACTCTGTATGGCAAAAGGTCAGGAAAAATAATGTCACAACCACCACAAGATTCACAGATAAAAATGACTGCCTTTTTGAAGCACGTCCAGTGTCATCTGTATGAAGATTACAAGACAGTAAACAGAACCACTGCTGCCACCTTAGAGCTGTAAACTCCAAGGAAACACTGAAATGGCTATTTATGCTGTTGATGTATGTATGATGCCTCATTTACATGATGGGATCATTTCTGCCTCTCCTCTGCTCTCTGTATCACACACAGAGTTCTGCCCCGATGCATTCACAGATAACAAGAAAAGCAAAACTTCTGCTTCTGTTAAGTGCTGACAGAGCTACCTATATGAGGATAGCAACACTGTAAATGGTGTTTCCCTGCCCCCAGCAGCCACAGCTCCATGAATGCTGTAAAATGAGAGGAAACACTAAAACAGATACCTATGCAGTGATGCGCTGTTATTTTATGGTGGCGCAATGACGTGGCTCCAACTTGGTTTCTTGCTGATTGGAAAATCAAATTGGTTCTTATGAAGAATTTGATTAGAACCAAGTAAGAACTAGCGCTAGCGCTGAACAAGAACTGGTGGAAAGAGAGTATTATTGACCTGCTGTGTCTGCATGTGAAGGCCTACTAAGTAAATTTAAGAAACTTTTACTGACTGTATATATCAGAAAGAAATTGTTGTCAGAATAAGCAGTTACCAATCTATGATTTTGATGTATATTGGTGCATCACTGGATGATATTTCAAATAAATTTAAAAAAAAAACCAATGAGCAAAAAGTGGGGTTATTGCTTCAGAGAGCAGCCTTCTGGGTACATTTTTTGCCATAAACAGGAGCAGATGATGCACAAGTACCTTTTTTTGACTCCCAGTTTAAAATGTCTTTATATCAGCCAACATATTTAAAATCCATCGACCACTATTATTCCTCTGAAGTTGATATGTAGGCTAACTTGTAGTTTGTAGTTTCTACAGCTGTTGCTACACGCAGTTAAATACACATGTCTGCACTTTGGCAAGTTTAAGCAAAGAGACTTGTTGCCATGACAACATCTCCTGATATTTTCAAGCAAGCTTCAAAGAACTTGAAAAACCAGACATGGGTCAAAACCAGTGAAAATCACTTATGCACATATATTCAAGAGTTCTCTGGGGTCCAATCAAAGTGTTGCTTTCAGTAACCGTAGTAAAATAAAAGCTGTCAGCTCTCTTACATGTTTTTACAAGAAGCTGCACTGACTGGTTAATCTTTAACCCGATGCTAGCTTTCTGGGGAGCAGAGGAGGAGTTCAGTCTTAATTTATGCGAGGTCTGAACTGGAGTTACAGCCTGCATCTGTGCTGTGAATATTCCTTACAGCCTGAACACAGACAGGGAGAAGGAAGACGTCCCATTTGCATAGGGCAAGCCCTCACCCAGCAAACTAGTGAGCAAGCTGCCTGGTCAACAATTAACCACCCACCCGTCCAACGAGAAGTCAGCTTATCTGTCTCCACGGCAACCTGCCACCACAATTGGGCGTGTAAACACGGAGAGGAAGGATTAGCGCTGAAAAGCATGAGAGGGGAAGAAAGGAAGAGTAAAAAGGGAAAGCAGGAGGGAGGAGATGAAACACAATGAGAGTAGGAGTCAAATAAGGTTCATTTGCAAAAGGGGAGGGGAGGCATGTGAGCTGCTGTGTTTGAAACACTTCCTCCTCACTGGTTGAACTGGTTCAGGTTGAAATGGGTTTAGATCAGCATGTTGTCAATAGGGCTTGCTGGGTAATTGTTGCGTCACGAGGCCTGTTTGGGTGAAGAGGAAAAGAGGAACAGGGGACAGCGTGCTCCAAGAACCCTGCTGTGAGGCACTCAGAGACATAAGAGAGACAGAGGACAATGGTATGAATCTGATTTTCAAAAAAAGTTACAGAGGAAAGGGCTTCAAGAGTGTTGTGAACTGAGAGTCAAAGGATTTGAGTGGACACTGTTTTGCACACGAGATGGGAAAACTGCATCAAAGCTGGGTATTAAGGGACAGTACAGTGAGGACAAGTACCTCTTTGAGAACAAAAGCAGTCTGAGCAGGAAGGAGAAGAGGAGAGCGTGTGAATAGATTCTGAAACAAGTGAAAGATTAGGAAACCAGAAGTGGGGAAAAAAAGCAAGAATCCTCGTTGAGCTGCATTAAAAAGATGCATAGAAGTAAGATCTGGGAATAAGGGAGCGCCGTCATCTCTGAGCATACATATTGATGCTTCTATGAAAATGTGCCGTATGCCTGAAATCACTCGCTGATCTCTCATGTGCATTCTGTCATAACACGAGCTCTTTGAACGATCATGACTCAAAGCCCACGTATGCTGCACACGTAGTTGGCAGAGCTAAATGTATCAGCAGATGAATTTCTTGTTGATTAAAATCTCAGCAGTCCACCATGTTTTGATGCTAAGATGAAGTAAAAGAGAAGAAAACAGAGCAGTGATTGACAGATTTGCTACTTTTGTTTGTACACTCCAGATTTCCAGCACTTTTGCAGACTTTCCTGACAGCTTCCAAGTATGAACTGAAGGAGACGGTGTGTGAACGCAGCAGGTAACTGTCTCGACTGTGCAATGGGTGGACTGATGATGTTGATCAGGTTTAGCAGGGTTTTCCTTCTTTTTACCCTTTTTCTTCTCACAACAGGTGTTTTTGTGTTTCTTTCCATCTCTACCGAAACCAGACAGACTTCTTTCAGCTGTGAGAACACGTCTACCACGGATAATCTCCTGCTGTGTGGGACATGAGTGGACATGAGTAACCAGGCAAGTCCAGGAAGTGTCAGGACCTGCAATAGTATGAGCCCTTTTTAACACACAACCCTTGAAAGATCTGAGGATTCTTCATCAGGATGTCAGAACTTTGCTCACACTCATGTAGGATGTGATGGGTAAGGGGGGAAAAGGAAGTAAGATACACAGAGAGGAGAGAAGCGTGCAACTCATACCAGCATTTAACCACATAAATACGTTACAAGTTAGGATTGAATTGTGATATCTGCCGCTTAATAAAGGATTTATTAGATAAACTACAGAGAACATGGCAAATCAGTCTGGGGATCCAAATTTACATTCCCTGCATCTAATGCACACATTTACTTCTCTTCTGCAAAAATTTCTAACATTTCATCATCTTCATTTTAAATATTCAAAGCTTCAATTATTCACCGATACTGATTTTAACATTTTTGGCAGTATCAGTGAATTTCAGATATGAAATGTTTCTGTTTTAACGATGCTTCTTTTTCCTCGGTGGGACTTCTGGCACTCCTTGCTTGCCACAATAAAATCCAAATCTGGTTTGTATCCTGTTGCGGCCACTCGAAGCAGCTCTTTCACGTGTGCGTCAGCCAGTACAGCTGTGTGTTTTCACCTGTTTGAACTCTTTCACACGTTTGAAAATGTGTTGGAAATGTCCCAACAACTTCTGACATGTCAAATAGAATGGCTTTCCATTACATTCAAGAAATGGAAAAAAAAACCCTTTCTCCCACTCTGATAAAACAAAAAAAAACTCTGATCTTCCTCATACGTTTGCTTGATCACACTTTTTTTCCCCATCATTTTGCATTGATCAATATCACGACTGCTGTTGTCCTTTCCCTCCGCCTGTTACATTTCTTAAAGGGCTGTATGCACTCATGACAATGAATTCATTTTTTTTTATGTGAATGGATTGAAGAGCTGCACACTGATGGGAACAGAGTGACATGCTGCTTGTGTACCACAGGTTGGCCACCCCTGTACTATCTCCTCTTTGGGAACAGCTTTACAATAGGTTCAATGGACTCATGCATCTCCTCTCCATTCATTCTCTTAACACTGTTAAACAGGCTGCCAGCACTAGGTAGGCCAGAGGAATGTAACTAAAAAAAACATACCAATCCAGCTCCAAGGCTCTGATGGGACTGAGTGACCTTTAAGAGACAGACGTTCACAACAGACTCTCAGTCATGAATCAGTCATGAAAGGCTACAAATGACATATGCATGCATCCAGTTAAACCACCCTGCTGTTAGTAAGGCGTCAGATCTAAACCCATAGGACTAATATAATGAGCAGAGAGTGGACAAGAAGGAGTGTGATCATCAGTTTTAAATGCTCTTCCACTTTAAAGTGCAGGTGGTTTTTAAAAAAGATGAGTTTACACTTTCCAGCTGAGTGCAACACTAACATATTTTGCACAGAATGCAAAACAGAAAGGACATTAAAAAAAAAACAGAGGGTAAATTCCTAAATGTAAGACAGGTTTTGTACTGTACTATATCGCTATGAACCAGGAATATGGGACACTGAATTATGAGCATGTAAGCTGCTTAACACACACACACATATATATATAAATATATATATACACACACACACACACACACACACACACACACACACACACACACACACACCTAACCTGACGCTTCCCACCAAGCAAGGCCAGACGCTGAGCTCAGAGGCACACTGGGACATCTTCCAGGATTCCTCCTCTGCTGGCTGCTGTCCTCCAGCCCACAAACACACACACACACACACACACACACACAAGCACACACACAAACACACATGGCTCACAGCCACGGACATGGTGTCCATGCTTCACTGTCGGCACCGCCTCCAGCCTGCTTCGGGTCTTTGTGCATCATGCAGACCGGAGCGGGAGGGAGGACTGAGGGCTATTACACAATGTGAGGGGCAGACTGGATGGAGATGACTACGAGTTGGAACGATGACATTTAACTGGAAAGAGCAGCAGGGCAGAGAGAAGCATGAAGAAAAGGGGACATAAGGACACTAGTGGGGAAACATATTCTAATTATACCAGAGAATTGAGTACAACGCTCTTGTTTGCTCTCTCAGTGTGAGAGTTGGAGAAAGACTTTGAGGACTTGAGAGAGAGTGTTAAAAAGCGATAGAGGGAAGCAGACTAGAAATAGTACACCGCGGGCATGTTTAAGCTGCTTCCTATTGGTAAACAAAGCCGCAGTCCCTCTCATTGTGGGCTTTTTATAGATCAGTGCAGACAGAAATGTGCACTGCATATCCATTCTCTGAGCTCTCTGAAGAAAAAAATGACAAATCTGCTGGTAAAGCTCTCTCAGTGTTGCTTTAAGCTGAAATCCTGGACAAATCTGAAGAGCACAGACTGAGTGGAAGTATGTGGAAACTGGCCCCTGCAAGTTAAAGCTTTCCTAATCCTAATATTTCACACATATCACACAGCAAGGAGACCATTTCCACCAAATTGAGAGTTGCATCACTTACTTTTCCACAGGCTAAGAACTGGAGAGCAGTCTGGCAATGTCATTGGCTCGTTCACTTGATATTTAAATCAATAGCACTTTGTTGTACGACTAAGAAACACAGCAGACCCTGGGCTGTACCTCAGAGAAAACATTTCCTCTAAAATCTTGCTCTCTGTCTTCTCATTCAAACCCTCTGGAATACGAATTATTTTGCGTCTAAAACTTGTCCCAGCACACGTCTCACCCTGGGCCTTTACAGCTTTGATGAGCAGGTCTAAATATAAAACCGATCCAGAGTTTCATACATAAACATAACGTTTCTGTGCTGTGGAAATCACAGACCACATCCACCTCTCCACTTTCCAGTGCAGGGATGCTAACAGCACTACTAAAACTGGCTCTAATCCTTATTTTTGGCGGATGATTTGGATTTCAAGTTGCTGACATGTAAAGAAGCTTTTAAAGTAATTGTGTTTTCATATTTAGCACAAGTCATGCTGAGTTTGTGATATGACGCAGGAAGAAAAACCAGACGCAGATAAGTGTTCTAAGAAAAACAAACATCAGACCTTTTCTGATACCATTGGAGGCCAATCAGATGCTTGTATTCACCTAACTGTTGGTTAAAAACACTAATTATACACTGATCAGTCATAATATTAAGACCTCTCGCAGATGAAATGAATAACACAAATTATCTTGTCACAATGGCATCTGTCAGTGGGTGGGATAAGAGGCAGTGAGTGAAGAGTTTGTGCTCAAAGTTGATGTGTTGGCAGCGAATAAAAGCATGAGGGTAAGAATGTGAGCGGATTTGACAAACAAACACGGCTGCATCAGTGTGTCTGAGTATCTCCAAAACTGCAGCTCTGATGGAGTGTTCTCAGTCTGCAGGCTCGCTGATGCTCGTGGGAGCTGAGGGGGGGCATCTAACAAGACATTAGAGCTGGAGATCAAACTGCTGAAACATTAATCATTATACACCATCATTATTAAAGGTGTTATTAAAATAGTGAACGTTTCTACAATGGGCACCTGATTGTTAAAACTGTCTCCTTGCATATTTCATCCATTACTATGCTAATATCAACAGAGAAGGGTTGCATTTGATATAAAAACATGAAAGCAGACAATAATTGATCTGTTTCCACATTTCTTCACTGCCCCAAAACCCTTCAATGTAATTAAACTAGAGCGTATAAGTGTTGACAGGTTAATTTAGAAAACAGCAATGTGTGCACATGGGTAGTTCATTTTTCAACCCAATAAGCTAATTTAAGTATCTATCTTTTGTTCATTTTTATCTGTTTTTGGCTTGGCCTATCAGCGTCTTCCCACGGCAGGGATCACAGGTTCAAAGTTTGGGTTTCCCAAGCCAAAAAGAAAACAACTATGTTGACTTGGTCTCCAAATGACCCAGATTAAAACCCAATCCAATGTATTAGGAGGATGTAGTACACCAAAAATTCCAATACACAAAGGCCACCCTTCACAACTCCCAGGATTAACAGGATCTTTTGCTACAACTTGATGCAACGTCTCTGTCTTTAGATCCAGTTGGAGAATGTTGACATTACAGCACATGGGTAGTTCATTTTCAACCCAATAAGCTAATTTAAGTATCTATCTTTGTTCATTTTTATCTGTTTTTGGCTTGGCCTATCAGCGTCTTCCCACGGCAGGGGATCACAGGTTCAAAGTTTGGGTTTTGCAAATTTTTTTGCAGGTATGCAAGACCCAAAATAAACATATTGCCCCCTCAAGAATAATGAAAACTCCTTAAAATGTAAACATTGTAAATATCAAAAAGACAACCTCTATTTTGCTGCCCTTAGCCCCACATTTGGCCGTTCTGTTTACTTCTTTGGCAACTTACAAACTGAAGTGGAGCAGGAAAAGGTGGACACTGATTGGCTGTTTGATCACACACATTTCTGCCATGTTTGATCAATCAAATATGTTCACAGATGGTCATCGTAAGTGATCTTAAATTTATAACCATCACAAATCAAAACCATATCTGAGGCACAATCTGACAGCTAATTAATTGATGCTTGTTCATTTACCACAAGAAAAAGGGCACAAACAACCAATATGGTTCACTGCTGTCCTTTGGAGAAAAAGAGAAGTTGAGTTTGAACTGAAAACTAACATCCTGATAAATACTGGAAATAGCTTGGGTCATGTTAAATGTAGGAAAACCTGTTATTTCAGGCAAATCCAGAAGAGTTATATCCCTGTATGTGTTTGCTGTGTGAGTGTGTGAGTGTGTGCGCGGGCTACTTACGATCCAGTCCGTTGACGTAGCGAATCGATACTTCACAGTGTCCCCACACAGCACTGACGATAGGAAAAAGTCTCTTGCCTTTCAGCCCTCTAAAAGCTACTCCCAGATACTGTCCATCCACCATGAAGCTCAGCGTTCCTTCGTCCATGTCCAGTATAACTGTCAGAGAGTCCGGGAGCACAAACGACTCATCTGGCTCCAGGAAACACGGGTATGTGGGCGCTGATGTGGAAACTGGGCGGTTCTTTCCATCGTGATAGAGTCTGTTTCGACCGAGGTCCCAGCCCCAGGACTCTGAGTCTGAGCCCACCAACGCCGTGTAGCCCACTGAGTGTAGCGGTGCTTCGGCTGTGCCCACACCAACAACAGCATGGGTGCCACGCTGCCTGGCTGGCCAGTGGATTCTCCAAACGTGGAGGCCCCTGGTGTAGCCCACTTTGCCTCTGATACAGTCCGTACTCTGTGCCACTGGGTGACGATGAAACGTCAGCTTATCGTCCTCTTTAACAAAGATATTAAGAGAGCGGTCGTCGGGGTTCCAGGCATGGCGGAGCTGCGTCTCAGGGCTGGCCGACGGCATATCCAGTAACAAGTCCAGCCTGGGGGGCCGACAGAAATCAGGGCCCCTCAGTTCACGGCGTACCGGGCGATACGAGGGCTCCCCGCGAACATCCACTGACTTGATACTGCCAGATATTTTCTGGCCCATGGCTAGGTGGGTGAGAGGGAGGAAGGGACGCAGGGGAGGGAGATGGATGGACCGAGGGTGGAAATGAGGGGGCCGTGGGTCCCGAGGTTACCTCATGGGCGCAGCAACGACACAGTGGGCCTTGGGTGGTGAGATTCTTGGGACACACAGGCTGTCTTCAGCCAGTGGGTACAAGACTCCTGAAAACACAAACAGAATCAAAGCATTAGGGAATGTATAGTCTCCAACTGTTCCCCATCAGTCACCCTTGGATTAATATCAACAAAGCAATCTCAGAACCCATCTGCAACCATCATCTGAAGACATAGCACCCCTGGAAACAGAGTCCAACTTTTTACCAGATACAACAAGGTAATGTATTTATCGACAGTTATGAGGTGCTGTTGTTTGAAACATGACAACAAGTAAACTTTATGAGTTTGTAGTGTGGTTTAGTAGCCAGCTATCTTTAGCTCTACCCACAGCCCAGTGCTCTGATACATATCCGTAAATGTAATGTTGGTGAATTCTGGTTATGACCTGCCAGTGCTCATCTACCAAGCTAAGGAAACATAACCTGGCTCTTCATTTTACTGATATACCCACAGGTTTGAACAGATCACTGCAGAATAACTGCTGCATGTGGGTTGGAACGGACATTACCACACTGCCAAACTTCGTCAGCTGGCATAGTGTTGCCACAGAGATTTTGACCTGCACTAAATCAGTCTAGTCCAGTCCAATCCAATTGGGAAACTGAAAAATTAGCATTTAGAAATAACCACTTTCAGCACTGATAATCAAATTTTGAGTTGGGAGTTATTATCAATTTAAAATTAGGTTATCAGCGCTGAAGAGTAATTTGTTTTGCTGACTGGGACTCTGCAGTTCAGCCCAGTCACAATCAAGCATCATCCATTAAATAGAATCCAAATTTGAGGGGAAAGTCAAATGTAAAGAAAGATGCAATATTTGTTTTTCTTCTAGTCAAAGCTCAAGGCACAAGAAACAACCAGTAGGGGTTTTCCTTTTCCAACATTGCTCTCAAAAAAGAAAAACCTCTTACTTCTGTTTGCCTTAGATGCCTGGCTCAATATCTTAATGAGAGCTTTGTTACAGTAAATATCCTGGGAAATGAACGATCTTTGGTCATCCTTTGCTGGTGTTCTTTTAGAAAACAATCAGCCGACTAATAGGAAATGAACTGGGAACTCCGTAAAGGTTAAAATACAATTCCCTACAGCACGTCTTTGTTTTTGAAAACTTAACAGGGTCTGTTTTTCTCATGTATATGAACGCACTGGGAGCAGCAGTAACACAGGCAGAACTATGGCATCAATGGAGCTGGCTTCCCTCCAGAGCTGCAGAGAAAAAGGGAAATAACAGGGAAGAAGAAATGAAGGATGAACTTCTCTTCACTCTAGAGAAGTATCTCCTCTCTTCAGCTGCCAGTCTGGAATGGGCCCAAACAAGTGTTTGACTTTCCCTATGTGCACATGCATCTCTTTGTTTAGCGGTTAACCTTCTCTGTAATTTGTCACACTGTGTACAACACAAAGAGATCACAGCTGGCGACACATGTGAGCCGGCTCATTACTACACAATTGTAATGACACTGACAGCTGCGAGGATGAGAGCTCCCGACATCACCAGCAGTAATTACTTCTATTTGTCTCCATTATAGACCACCCCTATAGTCCTTTGTTTAGCTGCAGATAGAGGACAACTACACTCTTTTTAAGAAACACATTTGTACAGTTTAGTAATGCATTTTTAACCAGCATACTTGGGGTAAAGTGCCTTTTAGGATGGGAATTCTCCAATAATGAAATATTTAACCAGGCAGGTTCAGAAAAACTTGCTCATCTCTACTGAGAATGTCCGTACGCATTGCACACTTTTTCTTGCCAGTTCCCTCAAACCATCCACTGTATGACGCAATTTCAATAGAGGCCTGTGAAGTGTACATGCCGAGCTGGGCTCTACACACGCAGAGTTTCCCTGAAGGCATGAAAAGCTGATCCAAATGTTCAGAACAGTTCTTCTATCACTCTGTTCTATATGCAATCCCTCCCATGTTTTTTCGCCTCCCCTATAGTTTCTCAGGAAGAGGCTCCACATGGTTCTTCCAGGGAAAGTACAGTACAGAGACTGGGACTGACCCATAGAGGGAACAGCGTGCGTATTTGCACGACAGACTGAAAAAAAAAACGGAGGACTAGTGTGTAGATGGTGCAAAAGACACCCAGGAGTTAAGTTAAAAATCACCCATGATGGGGACATTTTAACACTTTTTTCCCCTTTATCGCAAACATGGTGACAACTTGACTGATTGCTTGAAAAACAGTCAACTAGAGCAATCTGTGGTCAGGGGCAGCATTTGTTTAAGTCATAAAGTAGATAGGTTTCAGGTTATTGAGCACGACATTGAAATGTAATAAATGACAACGTGATAAATGTGCAACAGCTCTAACAAAGCCTAAAACATAACACTAACACCTACAAGCAGAGGAAGTTATTTGCAGAAGACTATCTCCGAACCACAACCCATAAAGAGCAACAAGCTCTGTATTACCATATTAATCAGTTGACGGCAGCAGATTTGACGTAAGAGGCCATTTCATAACCAATGACAGGAATATTCATCACACGACATAACACAGTTACAGGCAAAGACTAATCTAAGCTGCAATCGACCACCCGTATGACATATTTAAACATGTACATGCAACATATATGATGAATAGGAGCCCTGGTTGGACACGCGCACACATATTTCACTGGTGACCGTTGATGTGCGGCACTAACTCATCAGGGAAGAAACCTCAGGTCAAACAATTAGAGGACAAGACAGCGAGGAATGATTCATGGGGATCAGGAGGGAAACTGTGATGAGAAGAGTCTCGTATGTTTCAGAACGGCCTTCCAGTCACATTCACCAATTATTTTTCGATATAAAAAGAGACATGAGAAAGTGTCTATGATTCACCGTTACAGCAGCAAAGACAGGAACATGGGTGCACTTCTATATTTAGTAAATCTGATGTCATGCACTCAAGCAGTCGAAGTCTGCTTTCTTAGAGCTCTACTTTGAGTCAATTATTATGTTCTTCAGTAGAAGTTTTTCAGTCTGTCTATTCTATTAGGCTTGTCAAAGTGTGTAGGAGTATTGCAGCATCATAATAATGCATTGTTGTTGCAATAGTGCATCATCAGTCTGCTGGCTCAGTTATCTAAAAGAATGCTAACATTATGGAAAGATTTTAACCATGTTTTTAAGGTTGAAAAACATTACAATACTGTTTGGATTTTGAAAACAAACAAAAAACAAAAATGATAAACAGGTTATTTTCTGGACCAAGTCCTCTCTGCGGACTCATGGACATCAACATTATCATAAAGTGTGAGCACTTTGACTCAAAGCTTTAATGATCTGATAACTCAGTGTGTTGAAACCAGCTGTTGAAAACCCCTGTGACTCTTTGTTTGAGCTCTGCTGTGGTTTTATTCAACTTTGATGATCTGTAGCTGTCTCTTTCATTCATCAAACGTTTCTCTATGCCGTTTCAGTTGCTGATACAAAACTGATCATTTTGCTATGTGAAGTAGCAACTTAGCTTTGCAAGTTATGTACAATACTTCCTTCTGTTCAGCAATGCTGAATATTTAGCCAACATACTCCCATACGGCAAAAGCTTTTTTTTTTTTTTTCCCCGCCACTAGCTCAGCGTCTGTTTTACAGTATCCATGTTGGTTACACTTCACTCTGTCGCACATAGTCATGTGACAGGACAAACATGCTACCACACACACACAAACTGTCAGAGCAGCTGAATTTCAAACAAAACAGACTCCAAACATTTGGACAAGAAGTTGCGTAAAGACGCACATGTTTATCAAATCGGAAATCACAGTCTTTTGTTCACTAATCTAATGTGACAAGTAGGGCTTGACAATATTGGTAAAAGTTAATTTTGCAATAGTTTTGTTTTATATGATATATTTGCAATAATTATGCTGCAATGCTATTAAAAGTTTCCTGCTTCTCTCTGTTGCTGAATTCTCCCTGACTGAAATGATAACAAACTCAAACCTAATTGTCTCTGTCTATCTCTGCTTCCTTGAACACTATTTGTGTTTGCAAAGAGTCTTACTCATGTTGATATTGAATTATTGATAGAGTCATAATATTTCCTGCAAGTATTTTTAATCAAATCAGACACACAGTGGCTCAAAGAGTTTGTCCTCCTCCTGCATTTTGCATTTTTGTAGACTTGAATAATCTTTCTGACTGAAGACAAAGCTTAACAAAGCACGGATCTGAAAGTAGCTGCTTTTTTACCCCTGAAGCGTTAAATAAAGCACCTTATGTAGTACAAACGAACAACAAACTGTCACATTGTCGAAATCCCTGTTATGCTTCACTCACAATCACCACTCCCTCTCTATCCTCTCACTCAATCGATCACGTTGCATGTCACTCTGCCCGACCCTGATAACAGCCGGTGAGATGACAGAAGGTGCTCAAACTGAGCGAGTTGTTGCAGAAAATGTGGTCAAACATGTAAGTGAATGCTCATTTGTTAATAAAGTGATTGGGCGTAGATAGGAGAGGAGAAAAAAAAATATTCCACTTTCATCTACCTAAAATCTGTGGCAACTATTAATTCTTTTCACTTGGACTGATTTTCATTTTAAAAAACTGTTTCTGCTGGCTCCTGACTGCATCAGTGGAGATTCCAGTGCGTGGTTTGGAGAAGGAACGACAGGCTGAGAAGCAATCCGGTCTGTTTTTTTTTTTTTTTTTTTTTTTTTTCTGGAAATATTTGAGGCCATCCACACAAAGCTGCTGACAGAAACTTCCAGCTGGTCTGCATCAAACTTCAAGTCAATTAGAGAAACAAAGCCTGAGATGGGAGGACTTTTTCACTAAGCTATCAGGACAGGCTGCTTAGAGACTGAGAAATGGACAAATTCTGGGTGTAACACGAACATATGAGCCCTCACACAGACACCAAATCACACAGTAGCCCAGTAGCTCATATTTCATCCTCACATTCCTCCAACAGGCAGTAAATTAAGTCCTCCTTTGTCTCTTTAACCGCAGTGGGTTTGACATGATTCAGTGGTTTAGCACACTTACACAGCGAGCATCTGTCTCCTCAGCAAGCACCAACGATTGACACCAAGAGCTTCACAAATCATGATTTACTCCACACAGGCATCATGAATATTGATANTTTTTTTTTTTTTTTCCCCGCCACTAGCTCAGCGTCTGCTTTACAGTATCCATGTTGGTTACACTACACTCTGTCGCACATAGTCATGTGACAGGACAAACATGCTACCACACACACACACACAAACTGTCAGAGCAGCTGAATTTCAAACAAAACAGACTCCAAACATTTGGACAAGAAGTTGCGTAAAGACGCACATGTTTATCAAATTGGAATCACAGTCTTTTGTTCACTAATCTAATGTGACAAGTAGGGCTTGACAATATTGGTAAAAGTTAATTTTGCAATAGTTATGTTTTCTATGATATATTTGCAATAATTATGTTGCGATGCTATTTAAAGTTTCCTGCTTCTCTCTGTTGCTGAATTCTCCCCGACTGATATGATAACAGACTCAAATCTAATTGCCTCTGTCTATCTCTGCTTTCTTGAACACTATTTGTGTTTGCAAAGAGTCTTACTCATGTTGATATTGAATTATTGATAGAGTTATAATATTTCCTGCAAGTATTTTTAATCAAATCAGACACACAGTGGCTCAAAGAGTTTGTCCTCCTCCTGCATTTTGCATTTTTGTAGGCTTGAATAATCTTTCTGACTGAAGACAAAGCTTAACATAGCACAGATCTGAAAGTAGCTGCTTTTTTACCCCTAAAGCGTTAAATAAAGCACCTTATGTAGTATTAACGAACAACAAACTGTCAGATTGTCCAAATCCTTGTTATGCTTCACTCACATTCACCACTCCCTCTCTATCCTCTCACTCAATCGATCACGTTGCACGTCACTCTGCCCGATAGCAGCCGGTGAGATGACAGAAGGCTGAGAAGGTGCTCGAACTGAGCGAGTTGTTGCAGAAAACGTTGTCAAACATTTAAGTGAATGCTCATTTACATCTGTTAATAAAGTGATTGGGCGTAGATAGGAGAGGAGAAAAAAAATATCCCACTTTCATCTACCTAAAATCTGTGGCAACTATTAATTCTTTTCACTTGGACTGATTTTCATTTTAAAAAACTGTTTCTGCTGGCTCCTGACTGCATCAGTGGAGATTCCAGTGCGTGGTTTGGAGAAGGAACGACAGGCTGAGAAGCAATCCGGTCTGTAAAAAAAAAAAAAAAGGAAAATTGGAAATATTTGAGGCCATCCACACAAAGCTGCTGACAGAAACTTCCAGCTGGTCTGCATCAAACTTCAAGTCAATTAGAGAAACAAAGCCTGAGATGGGAGGACTTTTTCACTAAGCTATCAGGACAGGCTGCTTAGAGACTGAGAAATGGACAAATTCTGGGTGTAACACGAACATATGAGCCCTCACACAGACACCAAATTACACAGTAGCCCAGTAGCTCATATTTCATCCTCACATTCCTCCAACAGGCAGTAAATTAAGTCCTCCTTTGTCTCTTTAACCGCAGTGGGTTTGACATGATTCAGTGGTTTAGCACACTTACACAGCGAGCATCTGTCTCCTCAGCAAGCACCAACGATTGACACCAAGAGCTTCACAAATCATGATTTACTCCACACAGGCATCATGAATATTGATATTGAGCTTTATTCTTGTGTACCAAGTCGGGCTGGACGATTAATTGCTAATTAGATTAAATGGAAATATGGCCTGCTGCAATATTCTAGTCGCAGCCGGTGCAATATTTCATTAAACCAGCTGTGAGCAGTTTCTGGAAAGCTAGCATTAGCGCTAGTGCAAAAGACTTCATATCCCATAATCCTTTGCTCCACACTGTCACGACAAAGGCATTTGATAGTTTCGGCGTGGAAGACAGATCTTCCTTTTAACCCTATTTTTCTTTGTTTAAGACAACTTTTTAATGCGTACAACATGTTGAGGCATGTACGTATTTTATTTTATTTACGCGTCATTCACATAAGTGCCCAACCCTCATGAGTTTATAAGACCAGAGATTACACTGCAGTGATTCGCAACAATATTCAAAACAGTTGAAATTTACCTAAACTTTTCCTTTTTTATTGATATGATGTAATATTCTAATTTTTTGAGACATTTATTTTGGGTTTTCATTATCTGTAAATCATAATCATCATCATTTACTTATTTAATTTAATTTATTTTTTTTATTTAATCATCATCATCTAATTGATTAACATCATAACATAACATTAATTGTTTTCTATTTCTACTTTTCCAAGGGGCAGCTTGTTGCAGCAGTTCTGTCCTTGTTGTTCTTTTTTTAGTTGAAACTTTCTTTATTACTTTATTTATATATTCTTGGAACTTTTGTACTTTTTTTTTCTTACATTGCTGCTGTCACTTTGAATTTTTGTTGTGGGGTGAATACAGTATCTTATCTTACTTAATAAAATAATTCAATGTATGTATCACCAGTCTATAAAATATCTGGGTTTCACTTTCTTAAGTGAATGACCACATAATACCTCGCCAAAAAAATCCTACTTTTCTCCCTCATGTGTGCTTTTCTTCTTCAAAATGAGAATGATAAGAAATATCATCCCCGTCAAAAGCAACTATATCAAAAACACATAAGATGGGAAACCTAAAAATAATTGTAATATAAATCACAATTGCAAAATCAGGAAAAATAATAACAACTTGATTATTGTTGCTAATTGTTCAGCCCAGGAATGAATAAAGTCTGTGCTCCCGCTGTAAAGCTAAGGGTGGTGAGGAGTTTGGTGAAAGGGGGTATTTAAAAGCCGGCTTTGACAGCGGTCAGAGTCGAGGATTGTTTGTGCAGGGATTAGTAAGTGAGGAGAAATAAAGGACAAAGAAGAGTGATGGAGGACAGGCATGATGACACAAGGAAAAGCATCATGGGACAGTGTTGAATCTGGGACAACCGTGGTGTAAAGAAGGAGTCACACCTTTTCCAACAACTCTTGGGATTAAAAGATTTGTTTGTGGAATGGATAAAGCAAAGCCAACATGGGATAAATTGTCAAGGAATCAAAACGTGAACACGTGCAAAAGTCTGGATGCTGGAGAGACTCTGAGCAAAGGTGTCACTGCAATAAACACCCAACAGATAGTCCTGACAGCACCTCAAGGACACAGACCTCAATTCAAAACATTGAAAGCAGGCTTGTTTGTCAGATTTAATACACAAAAACATACAATTAACGTTATGAGATGTAAAAATGTGATTACAAAACAGAGCTTGGTTTCTTTAAGATTTGGTTTGACCAAAGTCCTCTTCGTGCAAACTTTTCATGAAAGGAAAACAGTGACATGAAGAAGACTGCTGGTAGCGTGACAACCATTGTTAGCATATCAAACATGCTCAGCCAGTCCTGGCAAGAAACCCACATTCAAAAACAAGCACAGACGTACACACGCAGCACACACATGCGCACTACTTAAGGGCAAACAAATGCAGACTGGTACTGTTGGGACTTTGAAGTTTCACCCACACACACGCACACGCACACACTTTTATCAACGCACTCACTTTGTAACATCAGCCGGGAGGAACGGCAGCATATGCAGGAGTGTGTACACATGTCAAACTGAAAAGCGAGGCGAGTATCTATTACAGAGATGAGGAAATGGACTGATGATTTGAAACTAATGTGAACATTTATTGGAAAAATGACCATTACACACTCTCCCGCTGTTTGATTAGGTTTCCACATTTCAGCTCCAATTTCCTAAGTGTGCAGTTTACTTACTACCCACCCAAAAATACAAAAACACAAGCTGTAAGAAAGGCTTTTCATAATTTTTTTGCCATTGATTCAGTGAGAAAGGAGAATCACAACCACAGGCGGCCGAGTCCTGAAGTATAGAAATCTGCAGGAGGGTTGTGAATGTTTGCTGTCAACAGGTTGTGAGGATAATGAAATAAGAGTCTGCAGCTGATGCAGAGAAAGCACAAGTGTAGCTAAGGACAGATGAGGCAGCCTACAGCAGAGTACAAAACATACAATATTTATATTAGCTGACATAAAGTTACACACAACATTTCACAGTTGGTGCTTTCCCAGATTTCAACACAAGTTTTTTTCATCGCAGTCACACACACACAGAAGAAGCTGATGCAAAGTGAAACAGAAACTAGAGCTGCTTCATTTTAGCAGCTGTACTGAAAAGTTCAGAAGGAGAGTTATTCTTCTATATTAATGTTCAGTCATGCAAGGTCTATAAATAAAAATACTTAATCTTCTCTCAGGATTTTGTTGCACACATGTGACTTTAAAGTGTGTTTAAGCTAAACTTGTAATAGAAGATGTAAGGCACTGTGATGACAGAAAAAGTCAGTCTATGTCTGCATTATTTATCTGGGCATGGTAGAGTCTAACTCTACAGAGATTTGAGGTTTTGTTTCGAAATCTTTTCCCATGAATCTCAAACTTTGATCCTAAACTGACACATTTGATGACAACGGATTTGAAGCTGACAAAAAGATCACATTGATCAAACTTCTGACAGTGTCAAAAGCCGAGAAACAAAATTCAACAGTCATTTTTCAGTAGATGAAATCCACAAGTGCTGTGTTCACAGACAAAACCCTTCAGAAAAGACTAGACTAATCCACACAGAGATAACTGTTGGAAGTGTTCAAGAGATGAGCTATTAAACCACAACTTATCAATACTGTAACCTTTCAAACCCAAAGACTGTTTTCACTCAATACATTATGAATTTAATTGATTATTCATCTGCAGTTTTTTCTTTTTGCCTCTTCTGAATAGAGTCATTGCACTAAATATGACATGAAAACATCCATGTAAATGTTTTATATTATTTCAAAGGGGAGCATGATTTCAGATTACAAAACATGCTTTACGTACTCCAAGACAGCTTATCCTTTTAGTTAAACGGAATGTTGTGGTTCCCCCCAAAAAGAACTAATGGTGGAAACACAAAGCAGAAGCTGCAGCCAGCACAAAAACAAACCAAACAACTCTTTGTTATTGTTTTAAAAGTGGCAGATAGCTTTACCAAAAAATGACCAAAGGCAAAGCAATGAATAACAAAAATGTTGAACTCAATACCGATAATGACACCTTTTCCTGAAACAGAGGACAGAAGATTTCACCTAATGGTTTATTCAAAACATTATCCTGAGGCTTCGCTATCTGCGGACATGTTCCTACCTGTGTTTGTGATGTCATCTCTACACACATACACAGTCAGATCGACACAACAGTGACAAAAGTTTAACCTCTGACTGGTGATTTATTTCTTAATTTATCAACACATTTTGTTTTTTGTTCACTTTTTGCTAATGCAAAGTGTATATGACAACACAATACTGGCAGAATAAATTTAGCAGTGAGAACAGAGATCTGGTAATCTGTAGTAACAGTGGACACAGGAGCTGGACTGTTTGACAGAAAAGGGACATAAGAGCAGAAGAAAGCTAAAAGGGAGAGTGATAGAGCACACGCTAAAGGCTAAAACAGGCTAAGCTGTTTGTGATAATGTTCATTCCAACCCACATGCAACACTTATACTGCAGTGAACTTTTCATACTTGAAGGTCTATCAATAAAATTAAGAGTCAGGTTATATTTGTTCTTCTTGGTGAGTTTGGAGTTGGTAGTTGAGCACTGGTAGGACATAGGATTCACGAACATCACATCTAATGCCCAGGTCTCAGGGCAATGGGTTGTGAGTGGTGCTAAATATAGCTAACTACTCAACTACAGAACAAATTAACAAAGTTTGCTTGTTTTCACATTTTAAACAATAGCGCTATACAACTGTTAATATAAACATTACCTCATTATACATTACATTAGCCAAATACATTTCTTTTACCTATCAGGTGAAAAGTTGTCTTAAAGAAAAGAAGTGCTAATAGATCTGCATTTATTTTTCCATAACAATCATACGCATTGTCATGTCATCACAACAGTTAGCATGAGTGCTTTGCCCGCAGGGGTCGTTGCAATCAACTTCAAACTGATAGTTTCAACGAACTAACGAACTGTAAAAAAATGAAAAATTAACACAAACTTTCCACTCCTTCCATGTGTATTTCTGCAAATGACAGCACATTTCAGACGCGACATCGTGAAAATGACCCACATGTCTCATCAAGCATTAGATATATAAACATGTTAATGCTGCATCTTAATGATTCAAAAAAAAAAAGAAATGAGCAGATCACTTCTTGGAATTGTGTTATATCTTAAGATACTCTCAAAAAAGTTATTTGAAGCACAATCTACTTCTATTTCGTCAAACTGTGTAAAGTTCTCAGGGCGGAAGTTTATTTTCCAGACAAGTTCAAAAACAGCATCAAAGCTTCTGTAATTTTCCTCCTTAATACGTTAAAACAACCACAGTCTGGCCTCTAGACTTTGCCACCAACTTCTGCAGAAAACAAAGCCACAGCTTTTCCACTAAAAACAAGCTCCTAGTGAGTCTCACTTATGATTTGCATTTCCATCATTGCAACATTTCAAAAGTTGGCTTAAAATGTGCTTCACAATCAAAGTATTGTTCATGCTGCTGTGACCCATGTTTACCCACCAGCTCCATCAGATGATGAGCGGCCATGCCAGGAGTAATTACAAGCTGGGATTAGGCTGGCCTGGTGTGTCAGCATGGTGCAACTCAAGCCACAAAGTTGTTGATCATGTGTCACTGTCCTGCCTCTCGGTCACTCACGTGTGTGAAATGCTACACTGAGGGTGTCATGCTAGCAGCTTTAGCCATATTGGGGGAGATAAAGTGTCAGGACAGAGCAGCTACTGAACTTTGTTTTCCTGTTTACCTGTAGAATCAAACCAGTACAGAGGTAATGATTAGACACAAGGGAATTTGGCGTGAAACCACTTTCTCAACTCATGCTAAACTTTCACAACCAGCAGGCTTTTATTTTGGAGACCCACAGGTTCGATTGATAAAAACCCAGCAGGACGTTTCAGAAAGCTTTAACATTGTTGCAGAGACTTTAGGAAACTCTCAGCCAAGCAGTAGCTCAGCAACCGTCTTGCCAACAGAGAAATGGGAAACCTAAGAAAATGTCCCAGACTGGAGGAAGCACAAACAAGAGTTCACGACACAGAAGTGGTCTCTACGGCGGGAATAAACATCTTACCATGAAAGCATTTCTCCCAACAGCCAGGCGGCTCTCGCACAGCAATGTGAGCACACTATCACAGCAGCCAAGTGGAGGAGTTGGAATATTTGCTCCTTAGTCTGTAGTCCAAAAGGAGGTCAGTGAGTTGTCAACAGCCAGTTGAGTGTGGGACAGGGCAGAGAGAGAAAAAAAAAGTGTGTGCGTTTGTGTGTCGGTAAGTCGGTGAGTTCCTGCTTGTGACGCAAGGAATGGAGGGGAAACAGCCTGGCTCCAGTTCCCTGCTAAGGCAGGAAAACAGCTGCTAGAGGGAGGAGGAAAGAGAGGGATAGAGAGAGGGAGAGAGAGAAGGGGAGGGCTCAGTATGGAGCACGCTCAAAGTCTTTCCCAAGCAGTACAAAACCACCCACTCTCACAGACGGTGGAAATAAATGCAAACACACACAGTTCGCCCATATTTGCTGAGAAACTGCTCCTTTTCACTTTGCCAGGATGAAGATTTAAGTCAGTCAGAAGTAGTACTTTGGAAATCCTCCTTTGTTGCATTCAAATAAAACCTGTAAATACAAGTCTAAAACCTCACAAAGGAGTTTGTAAACCTGATGGTTTAGATTTATACTTTAAAGTTTGACTTCAAAGTAGGTTAACTGTTGAAGGTTAACAAATGCACAGACCCAGGGGTTTGACGAAAACAATGTTTAGTAAGTTTTTAAAACATCACTTTCACTTATTTAGGATGCTACTTTAGGAGTAGGATTCAAATTTTAAGCTCTTTCAACATAAGAGCTTCAATATTAAACAACTGGGCCTCTTTTCTTTAAAGGGGCTGTGAGCAGCTTCAAAGTGATCCCAAAAAAGTCTTATTTTAGTACGACTAATCATAAAATGCAACTTAAAATGAGATAATCAGTGGGATAGGTTATTTCTGACTGACCAGATTCATATTAACGGCACATCAAAGTCTCTATGACAACACTAAATGTTAATGTGCTAAATGCAGCCAGCTACAAAATTACGGTGTGACCTCACAAAGTTTGCTTGTTGTCAAGTTTCAAACAACAGCGCTGAGTTACTGTTGATGAATACATTACTTTGTTACGTTGTATCTGTTAAAAAGTTTTCTTAAATGAAGAAAAGTAGTGTTAAGAGTTATATCAGATCTAAAAATCATCTTTCAAAACAAATGCATCAGCAATTTCATCACAACAGTTTGAGCCAGTCCTCCAGGGACTGGGAAAGGTTCAATACCTCAATATCATCAGCCTTAAGACGCTGTAAAACTGAACACTCTCTCACAAGAGATTCATATTTGAAACATTCAACATGTCATACATCTCCTATTGTACCAAAAACAATAAAGAAAACATAACATTAGCTTAATGCTAATGTATATGGGAAATTGCATATATGTGCTACTCGTTAGCACACATTGATATAGCTTCGGTTCTAAGAATTTCAACTTTCACCAAAGAAACATACCACAACTACTCTTTAAGAACAACACTGAACTCTAAATGTCAAAAATACCGACAAGCTAATGTTTTCCAAACAGAGTGATAAAAGAAAAGTGATGTGCAGGCTCATGGCTGACTTCAGCAGACCTCCTTCCATACGTACTTAAGCATTGCTGCTCATGTAAAAACTAAATGTTATGATGCTCTATCCTGGATGAGTACCACCAAAGTCAAAGACAAAGATCAGACCAACACAGTCAGTATGAACTCATCAGTATTGGCTCATTAAGCTGTATTAAGCCTGACCATCCCATCCTTACTTCTACATTAAATTATATTACAACCTGCCCGTCTTAATAATCTTCCAGCTGTGGAAGGTGCTTGATTCTGATTGGTCAAAACCCCTTGACACCAGTTATTAACTTTCACAGGGTCTTGGTTCTACATCCCATAACAACCTGCTAACCATACATTACAAGTGACCTGCTAAGGCTGACACATATTTCATATAAAGCTATGAAACTGTCACTAACTCCATCAGTGAGACCACCAACTCGGATACATAAAAATAGCCTAGTGTGAGATGTTTGATTCATATCATTTACCAAATTTAGAATCATTTGATTGTGTTGTAATGGTGAAAGAATAGAGATAAGGTGGGGGGAAGTGCAGGGCTGAGAACAGCAACACTTTCCATGCCAACACCACTCTCTGCCTCAGAGGAGATTTTATTAATACAATCACAGAGGACATTCAGAAAATTACACAAACACTTGATAAAGTCTGACTTATTTAAGTTTGATGAAGTTGCGCATGAAAGTGGAGAAATCTTAATGAAAAGAGATTCCCCTGTGACTGGGACAGAAGGACTAGAGAGAATTAAAATAGTTTGGATGCAGACTTTTAGCTCTAAACCCTCTAAAATACACAGTTTGTAATCATTGTTGTGCACTTAACTATAAAGTGTACTGTGCAGCTGTCATACTCAGGCAACACTCATTCAACACTGAAATATTTCCACAGGTTAGATTTAAAGCCTCTGTGTCTCAGAAAAAGAGTTCAGAAGTTGCTTTGTGATACCTGTGTGTGTATGATGAGCTTTGTTATGACATGGTGCCCCACCCAAACGGTCTGTCTTCCTCACTTCTTTTCTGACACATCCCCCGCTGTATACCTATACATCCCATCTTCTCTGCCTCTCATCTTTCTCCCATGGGAGACCAGAAAGCCCTCCTTTGACTCCTTACCCCCCCTCAGCTAATGCACAACAGCATTCCTCTCCTACTGCTTCCGTCTAAAGAGGGTTTCATGCTGAGTCCTGCATACATTAGCTGCAGCATAAACCATGTTGGCGCTTTCACTGTACGAAAACTGCACACTCACCACATTCATAACGGATTCAACAACAGCCGCCTGAACCAAAGGCTGCTGCAGAATACCTTGTTTGATGTAGTTTGGTGTCAGTGATATGTGTGCAGAAAGAAGCTGAATGACTTCTGATGGAGATCAGAAAAAACGGGCAGGAACTTCACTCTTATCTTTGTATTTGTGGTTTGTACGGTCATTTGGGGCACTGTTAAAAAAGGAAGAAAACATTATTTGGTCTGGGGGTTTGTTCATCTAGAAAAGTGCAGAAAATGTAGTACATGCTCCGTTGAGCAAAAACCATTTGTGGACGATGGTCTTTAAGAAGTCCCTCACTTTGATGAGCACTTTGTTACAAGACTGGGCCTAAAAAGTGCTTTTCAACCACTGGAACTTTCCCAAAACTAGGTCTTTTTAAGATTTGACAAAATGGACCACGGGTCACAATTGACCCCTTGGACATGCCTGGTTTAAAGGCAAAAGAGGTGAGCTGATCAGCTTTGGTTTATACTGAATGCTTCTTCACTGATTGCAGAGATGGTGCAGTAGATTCACATATTGTTGAAAGCCAGTCGGTAGATTTCGCAGCAAAAGCACAACACGGTAGTCCGCCATTGGACACCATTGGAAAATACCAGTTTACCAAAAGTTTTCATTCTAGGTCGGCTCAAACACTTTTGTTCAGGTAAACGTGAGGCTGAAACGCAACTATACCTTTGCTTTTCATTCTAAACTGATTGTCATGTCAAAAGCCCCTAAAAGTGCAAGTGGTAAAAACAAAAATAGAGCAATTAATAAAACTTGATAGAAATAAAGAGCCTAGGCTCACGTTAAAACCAGAAACTGGAGAGGTAAGAGCTGGTGCTGACACACTAAGAAAAATGACAGTAAAATCTCCATAAACTGGCATAACAGAGAGACTTCATAATAGGTATACCAGATATTAACTTTCTGCTACTATCAAATATACCGATATTGTCCAACTCTTAATTCTTGAAATTGATATCACCCAATAGTGATATATGCAGGATTTACACCAAAACCTGTGGGTAACAACATGAAATGTTGTCTTTTGTGGAGTTAACACATGAAGCTTTATTTTATAGTGATGCCTCTCTGGGTGCATACTAAGGCTGAAAGATATATCGTTATCAAGATATGAAAATTCAAGATACTGCAATTGCAGCATCAATTTTATTGAAGATATCAATGATGTAGGTTTTCCCAGCTCACCATGCATATAAAGCTCAGACGGTCTCATGATTATTGGTGACTTTCTGTTAATGTTGATGACTGACAGTGACAGCTCTAATCATTTAACCGCACTTTTCACATCCTGTTATATTATGATGCTTTTATTTTCCTGAAAAATGCTCAGTTTTCTCAAATCCCAGAGTCATATTGTATCCCATCGATATCTAAATATCTGGCATTAACATTGAGATATGAAATTTTGTCTATATCATTCGGCCCTAGTGCATACATAAATGCAACATGGCCAAATGTACACTGCGCAAAATAAGGGAACAACTTTACCTTGAGTTTTGGAAAAAGTGCTATAAGTGCCAATATGACACTGCCATATTATATGAGTAACAAAATACTGTAAATAAAACAAGAAAGGCAAAAAAATGTTGATCATGAACAATCTTTCTCTAAAGTGTAACAAATGAAGCTCTAGGAAGGCAGACACTGGTTATAAAAAACAGATATTCCCCCATTTTATATATATCATATAATGTCAGAGGACCAATATTATCAAGCATTCCAACTTTATAAAAAGAAAGTTTCCGAGAGTGAAACTAAAGAGGTGTGTAACCACTTTCACACAGTGATAATGAAAAAAAAAAAAATACTCCAACACAATAAAAGATATAGCCCACGCTCTGATTAAAAACAATGCAACCATTTTCCCTTCATGAAATAGATAAAAGACCTTGCTAAGAGCTAATCGAAGAGTCTAGTCAGTCAAGGTAGACAGTCAGTCAATAATAGATCCATTTGTCCAAATGACTTCCTGCTCTGAGCTGAAGATGAGCAGCACTTTGCCGTCTCCATGTCTCCGTTTACTCAGGAAAAGAATCTGTTGGCAACCATGTGTTGGAAGAAGGTGCCAGGAATCTCCTCCATTCTTTCTTGTGTTCTCTGACACTCACACACACATCCTGCTGTAACCCAAACACCAGGCACATGAAAGGGTTACCTGCTCCCATGGTTACGTCTCCCAAGTGTTTGAGGAAAGACAGAAATCTTTTCATGGCACGGTGAGAGGAGTGAGGAAGTATTCGTGAGCGGTTCTTTCACCTTGAAGCACAAAATGGGCAGCAAAGCAAAACAAATGACAACACATGAGCCTGGTTCACTCACAGAAGCTTCTAGACAACTCCACAGATCCTGGAATTCTGAATCACTGCTCTTCACAGCTTGAAGACAAAGCAGGGGATCATCTGTGGGACACACCCTCACTCACACCCTCATTTCACATTGTGTTTGGTGCTGCTGAAGCATGAGAGGTAAACACAGCAGGAGCTTCACATACACACACACAAACACACACACACACACACAGAGTTGTTCCCTTCTACCTGCCTGCTTGGCCGGTTCACAGTGATACTCTCTCACCTCTTACATACCTCTGATGCCACCACAGTAGCTGAATGACTGTGGCCCACTATCCTGCCTCTGTGACTTTTTCATGAAAGAAAAGTTTTTTTTAAAAAAGTGTACACATTACATCTTTAACTGGCATAGTAAAACATGTTTGTGATTGGAGACAGGGGGGCAGTGAAGGACAGAAAAATGTAAAAGGTATTTTCTGCAACTGTTTTCCAGGTTAAGCTCTAAAGTGCACACTAAGCCCACACCCTAGCACTGCCCTGCGGGAAGGTACCACGAAGCCAGAGAGGGGAAAGAAGATGATGCTTTTATTTGACACTGTTCCTGAGAAAAACTTTGTTTATAAAGTTTCTTCATTCCCATATATGAGAATCTAAAGCTCTCCTTTGTCTTAAATCACTATAGAGGAGACAAGTGTTGGGAAAAGTCCTGAAACTTAGGCCCAATTTACACGGATACACTGAGGGAATGACAATGCTGTAGTACACACGTCAAGCCTCTAGGTGGCGATATAACTTTAGGAGCTGTATACGTGACAACAGTATAGAGGCTGAAGAAGAGGTGAGCTGGTCATCTGGGGTTTATACTAAAAACTTCTTCTCTAATTGCAGAGATAATGCAATAAATACACGTTTTGGTAGAAGACAGTCAGAAGTTTCTGCAACAGAAGAACGAAAAAGTAACAGTGTTGTTTGGTTCGTGCCTGGCACAGTGGAGGCTTATTGTGCACGTGCAGAGCTGAACGTGACGTCAGCATATCCAGGTCTTCCCCAGCTCAGTGTTGACATGGCGACAGTGACAACTGCGTTTTCGAAAAGTTCCACTTTGGATTGTGTTTTCAAAAATTTGCGTTTCTGGTTGGCCAAAACGCTGTTTCCATGTAAACTGGAGGCTGAAAGCAACAAAACTTTTGTTTCACTCAAAAACTGTTGTTGTGTAAACGGGATCTTAGTCAAAAAAGGTGCTTTTCAACCAAAGGAACCAGCATCCAAGTAGTCTACCCTTTGAAACAGCTGATTATAGCACTTTCAAGACATCCAGGAACTGGAAATGGAAGATATGAACAATATATCACATCTCAATATTCATGCCAGATATCTCAGTATTGATACAATATGACTATGGATCCGGTGAAAACTATTTGATGAAAATAAGTTCCAGATTGATAAAGCCAGACATGCAGGAACTTAACATTTTGTGCAGAGAACCAAAGTCCAATTTATTATTTATTGCATTGAAGAGACTTATAACAAAATGTGGCATTATTGAGAATGAAGTGAAAATTTCTTACGTTAGTACGTTTTAGCTGTTGTGGCGTAATGTGGCGCTACAAACGCTCATTCTGTGTTATTTAATAGTTAATCTGGAAAGTGACTCCAGTGTTCCATGTATACGCTTCAGTACTTCCAGGGTTATTATCCCATTCACTCCCTAAAAGCTACAGACTCATTAGATTGTGTGGCAGTTCTCTTAAACAGCAAACATTAAAATTAACCTGTTTGGTCCATCCTGACTTACATGTTGAGAAAGTGTGGCTCCTCCTTGGACAAAGAAGTGTGTGGTTTGGTTGTGAGATTAGAACTTAGTATTTTGTTGACTCTGCAAGAAGAAAAACTCTATCCACAGTTCTATAATCTTAGCCTTTATTTCCAGGATGGTAAAAAATGCAGGTATTTTCAAGACAGAAGCTCATACCTCAATGTCATCAGCCTTAATGTAAGTGTGCTGCTTGAGAAATAATATTTCCCAGGATGCTTCTGTGCTGACACAAGCATAAGTAGACCCACTAGGTCAGAGTGATAAATCTTTTGTAGATGGCGGCTAAGTAGGGTCAAGTAACAAGTAATAAGCCTTTTTAAATGTCTGTAATTTTAACGATGTTATGGTATTTGAAAAGTAAATACATAGGAGTCACCGTACTCACCACGCAAGTCCTGGGATATCTTTTGGTATGAGCTGAATAAATAGGAACTGATAAACTGAGCTTTTCATACAGACACAGGCAGGTTTATCTTTATTGGTTTATGAAGTCTACTGTTTTGACATAGCTGAGGAGTGAGAGTGGAAAACTGGCAGGGTGAGATAGCGGCTGCTAAAGCACTGACTTGCATCTCTGTTATGCTTTCATAAGCCTGCATACACACGCACACGCTGACCACACAAATCATCCTCTTCACACACACACACACACTGATGTGATTAGAAGATAGGCTGCGCACATATCACAGTTTCAGATGCATTAAGCCAGAGAAAATTCCAGACATGGTTTCATGGTGGACTTCCAACTGCACCGAGCAAAGTCTGATACTATTCCACTCATCGTGATAGCAGGAGGGATCCATTACACGTCCTCCAGTCTATTAGCGTGGATAACAAGGAGGCTAAAAGGGTGGTGGGGTCACTGAGTTCATGATAACGGCCAGTTTCCTGATGGGGAAATTCCACGGCTAAGGCTGCCATGTTATAGAAAGTGCAAACACACCGAGACGGGACCTTATGCTGCAGCATGGAAGTGTTGGAGCTCCTGACAGTGACTCATTTTACATGCTTCTAAGAGAACACCAGGTGGTTTTCATAAGAAACTGTCTCGGAGTTTCAATTCCAGCAGATTGAAGTGTTTAAAATAGAATTTGATCTGTAACTTTGGGTAAATTACACAAACTTTGCTTCATAAAAGAGTTCAGTCCTGTCAGGAACTATTGATCCAAGGCCACACATTACCTCCAGGTGAACAATAAATCTATCAAAAAGAGAGCCCTGGTCAGCAAATGTTGCATAAGAATTCATCTTTTCTCGTGTTTAAATCAGACTGTTCTCCTATAACTTTCTGCCAAAAGACTTCTAGGCATTCCGGTCTTTTTTGATATACTATCCCTCATATTTGCTGACTGTGGCCACACACGTCTCTTGTTCTGGCATGTCTGCTGCTGTTATTGTAACTTGATATAGTCGGTGTTTAATGTTTCAGGTCTGGCTTTCAAAGTCAATAAATGAAGCAGACTTTCCCCTAATCTTTTTCAAACACTCTCCACGGGGAGTATTGGTCGTTCGGTCAGCATTTTACAGAAACAAACTTTCCGTTTCAATAAAGCCTGAATGTGGTTCACATGTTACGACAGCACCGCAGTAACCTCAGGAACATGGATTTATAGTGTGGTACTTTTGGTTTATTTATAGTACAATTATTCCCGTGAATGCAGGAATTTTCTGTCACGTGTTTCTTGAGTTATGTGAGAAAGTCCGATCATATATATTTTTAAAATGCTTTAACAACAGATCTCCTGAGGGAAACTCGGGGAATCTTTATGTTTCATAATTCGCTGAGGCTTTCATCTTTCACCGCTTTATTTGATCACAGCAGGTCAATGCTGAGTAATCCTTTTTCAATTGATCTTGCAGGTATCTTGAGGATTTTATTTCTGACAGGTTATAAAAAGCAGAATTTAATGATATCGGTCCTGTCAGTGCAGCTCAAAGGTGTGGATTTAATACAGTGATTTACTTCATGCAGATCTGAAGAGCTCATGTTTATATTTTACTGGGAAGGTTTCACTGAGGCAGCAGGAAGAGTGAACACCCTCATACAGCAAGAATAAAGTATTTAATTACTTGTACATAGGGCTGGGCAATTAATCGCAAATTAGATTCTAATCCCAGACGGTGCAATGTTTCTATAACCTGAAATGTGTCAAAATATCAGCTACATTTTTTGCAGTAGATGTTTTCTGCTTTACACCAGAGTTACTCAACCCTGCTCAACCAAAGAGCCAAACTACCCTTACAAAAGAAACAACCAAAGAGGTAAAAAAGAGGCAAAAACAACAAAGAATAGCAATAAAACTTAGTTTGAGGAAGTTAAAATTACCAAAAAAGGAACAAATATTGGCATTTAAATTGGAATAAAACATGGAAATACTCAGCAAATAAAGCAGCAAAAAATGGTCCAAAAGTGGCAAAAAAGACTGAAAAGTGACCAAAATGGCCAAAAAAACAACAAAAATTAGCATGAAAATTTTGAAGAACACTGAAAAAAAAATCACAAAGTAGCAATAATAGTGAAAAAAATGATGGAAAAACAGTGAAAAGTGGTAAAAACAGCTAAAGTCAACAAAAATTTGCAAGAAAATTAAAACTGAACCTGGAAAATAGTGAGAGGGTATCAAAAAACAGTCCAAAAATGGCAAAAAAGAGTCGTGAAAAGTGACTAAAATGGGAAAAAAAGCAGTCACAGTAGCAGTCTTAGGGGGTTGTTGTTTTGCTGTAATCAATGTAACTGTTCATGTCCTACAATGTGTTTGTTCAAAAGCATTAGATGGGAACAGGGAACTAATCGCACAAAAAAAGAAGAATAAAAAATCGCAATTGTAATGAACTGCATATATTGCAATTACAGTATTTTTTGCAAATTGTTCAGCCTAACTTCTATGCCATTATACTCACTTTGTAAAGTTAACCTTATCTCTTTTAATATAAGCATTTCATGAGTTGTGCTGTAGTGATGATATATGTTCAAAAAGACCAAACACTCATTTGTAAGTGTTTTACTTCCTCACATTATTTTCTACTTTGAGATTAGCTGTTGGAGTAAACTGTATTCACATCGTCAAAATGTCACTTTTTCTCACAGAGCTAACAAGAGCTCGAGTGAACATGTTTTTTGGACCCGAAGTGAAAATTTAAAGGGTGAAGGAGACTTAAATGTGCCTGAGACTGATAAGAATTTTATTATGTCTCAAAGGGTGAAAGTAAATCTGAAATAGCTGTTAAAATTAACACCTTCGTGCTTCCTGTTACTCATGAAAAAAAAAACAACAACTCTGCACATGAGATGCAACTGTAACCACACAGGGTGAACTTTTGTTGAACAGCTGTTCTATCATGAGCCTGTAACCACAGCCCCAACCAGCTCTGAGACAAGGTGTTGTTGATAACATGAACACATAAATAAACTGACATGACTTATGACGCCAGCAGTGTGTTGTGCTTGTCCAGAACAGTCAGATCACTGTGTGATATGATAGAAGGCTTCACTCCTGTAGACAGGAGCAGTATCAATCTGAGTGATAAATGAAGGAGAACTGTTTTGATTCCTAATTCAAATCTAAAACTCACCAATTTGACGCTCGTTTCAGTTCGCTTGACGTTGCACAGCCTGTGATGTGACAAACTAAAGCTGAACTCTTATTCGACATAGCAACACAGCAGAAAGCTTTGAGCAATAGTCCTCCACAAAATGCAACATGAACAGAACTATAAAAGCAGTTCATACAGAATGTGCACAAAGTCTCTTTACATTTCAAGAAGTATATTAAAAAGTCATTGATGAGATACTTCAACCAGATTTTTCCTTTGTAATCAAACAGTTTTACCTATTTTAGGTGTCTGTGTTGAAGCCCCCCACCCCATTTCAGTGCAGTCTGCTGAGGGTTGATGTGACACTAGACACTGAGGCTGTGTGCCCACCCCTCAGTGCCTAGTGTCTGTGACATCTTCCCCCCCTAACACCCTCCTCATCCAACATGTGCAGGTCTTCTAGTTTTGCTGTCATAGTTTCCTATTTTGCTTATGTGCTGAGGAGCTTTTTCCCTAATTCCCTGCTGTGCCCACCTAGAGGAGCCAAGTCTGGTATTTGCTTTTTTCCCCTCTTCCTCCCTCTTGTGCTCTTTTCCTCATCAAAAGAAACAGGGCACTGTGCATGCTAGCTGTCCTGACAGTTTTCCTGCTCCTGTCCTCCCCGTAACATGTCACTATCTTTCTTATGTTTCTACGAAGCTATCTTCAACTTCTCCAACGTAAGTTCCTTGCTGCTTTGTTCATCATTTCACCTTGTTTGTTGGGAGCTCATTGGCCTGTTTTGTTCCAGTTTTTGATGTCCAAAAGGCTCCCCTGACACCTGCCAAAGAACCTGTCACTGAGTCTCACTGTTTGCCAGAGTGAGTGGTTTAGGCACAGGTCAATTTATGCACAGCACAAGAACTTTATGGAGGCAGGGACGGAGTTAGATAAGGGGAGAAGTTGACGACCAAGAACAGGAACAAGGAAGGCACCCCTTACAGTGTTCTCCTGCAATTTACGACACAGCCTTACCAAGTACTACTAATTTATTTAGGCTTTTCTTATTGTCTACTTTCTATTTTAATGTGTATCTTTTACTTAATGTTTAATTTAAATTGCTCTTTCTATTCTTAGTGTTTTTACATTTTTACCACTTTTGGTATACTCTCTTACTATGCACTTATTATTTATTTAGGCTTAAAAAAACAGGACCTGAGTACTAATTTATACCACTAATATGTAAATGTGAGCTGGCATGGCAATAAAGTTCCTTGAATCCCTGAAAAAAAGTTTAAAAAGCTTTATTAACTCTTCATTTTCTACCAAAGTCCACATATTTATCTGTTCATTTGCTTTTCAACCATTATTTTATTGTAAAGGGACTTCATGAACACCCTGTATTTTATCTCCTTTGGGTTGGGACCTGTTGAAATATTAAACAGCCTTAGATCGTTTTTCTGTGCCTACAGGTAAACCCAAACCAGTCAGATCAGGTTCCCACAGCTGGTGTATAGACAGTTGCATGTATCACTGACATTAGTCTGTCTTTGCATCGTTACCAATCAAATACTTCCCATCAGCAGTGGGATACTTTCCAGAAGGCTTATCACACTCCAGTATGAGCTGAATAGACAGGATGTCATTCCTACATCACCACCACCGCTCACACACAACGCTCAGAGCAGCTCTAGGGTTTCAATTAAGGCCGATAAGTAACATGAACAATGAAGGCGGCGCTGAGGCACAGTGTGTAATGAGCGCAGAGGAGCATGCTGGGATGGGAAACTCACCTCTTAAGCCATCTGAGTACAGGAGTCTGAAGAGAAGAGCATCACTGCAGAGTGGACGAGGCAAAGGTCAACAACAAGCTCTGGTTAGTTCCTGTGGAGGGGAAAAAAAATCAAAGGTTTGATTAGAGCGAAGCTGAGAAAGAGGAAATGTCTGGAAGAGCATCTTAATCTCAAAAAACGACCACACAGCAGCACATCAGAGGTAGAGGTCTGATAAAGCATGTGCATTATACATAATCAGTACTTTTACAGCACTGCTCCGATGAGAAAACATCCGTCAGGTTGGCTCCAGTTCAAACTCAGGCAGAGAAAAAAAGCAAATAAGAGCAGGATCCTCATTTGAATATTCATGTGACAGTAAAATCTTAATGTGTGGTTTTATGACCACAACTCTTCAAATGTTAAAGAGAGAAGGGCCGGGACAGTTATTGGGAACAAGGGGACGAAACATTCCAGGATGAGTTTCTCATCTCTACCCCACGTCAGCACCATCACAACAAAAACACCCTGAGGATTAACAGCAGCACCCAGTTACAGACACAGGACCAGGCTCTGTACGCTCTGTGCTGTGTGGTGATAGGATGTGACGCAGAAAGGACAGAGGGGGAAGAGGGCATTAAATCAGGAGGTTCAATGATTTTATTTACACTTCAGCTCTCTAACTTAATCTGCTGTGCAACAAAATGTGCTGCGTTTATGGATGAACCATAGGAGTAAGCTTGCCAAGTTTCTTGTTTTTTGCGTTTGAACTTTTAAACACAGTTGA
Source organism: Thalassoma bifasciatum (assembly GCA_008086565.1). Lineage (NCBI taxonomy): Eukaryota > Metazoa > Chordata > Actinopteri > Labriformes > Labridae > Thalassoma > Thalassoma bifasciatum. Next base: position 121,277 of record RPOG01000998.1, read on the forward strand.
TCCTGCTACAATTAGAATATGTAATGTAAATATTGCTCTACTTTTGGTACTTTCTGCTTGTTTTGTACTTAATGTGTATACTATTGCTTGCTTTATTACCTCTATCCCATTTTTTTCTTACTGCTTTATGGTATTAAAAGCTGTGGTCACACCTAATTTCCTCCCAGGATCAATAAACTATTTCTGATTCTGATTGTTTTTCATACAACCTCTAAATTTGCTCAACGTGAACATTGATATTTTCTGAATCAGGGCTATTATTGGCTACAAGGAACAACTTATTAAACCAGTTTGCTCTATCAATAAGTTCAACAATGATCATGTTAAACTGACAGAAAATCTAAAAATCTGTTTACATCCTGATCTGAAATTGTGCTTTTATTTTGAAATTTCTCACACTTACCAACCATGGTTCTAATGTTTTCTTCATCCTTTACTTCTAGTTCCCTGTGTTACCTCGACTTACTTTCTATAAAGATCACAAAAACCCATGATTTCTCACTTCTTGAACAAATTCCCAAAATACCTTCATGTTTTACACAGCATAAAACTAATGGCGCTTTTCCACTATACAATTCCAGCTCTACTCTACTCTACTCGGCTCTACTCTACTCGGCTCTACACGGTTTGGTTAGCTTTTCCACTAGCCCGGCTCCAGACTCACGGTGGGCGTGGATTTTATAGCAGCTGCGCTAAAGTGCTGCGCAGAAGTGCGTGCATGTTCATCTATAACGCCACACAAACATAATTTGAAAAGGAAAAAACAAAGCTTTCAAAAGATTTCATTAAAGTAATACAGCAGCTCAATGTGGTGCGGCATGACACAGGAGCAGAGGTAAACAACAGCCTCGCGCTGCTGCACGCAGAGGGAAACGAAGGAGCTGCTTAACGACATTAACTCTTCACTGGATCAAGTGAGATCACTTTAATTTTTGATTTTTGGGCCTGGTATACCGGGGATTTTTTTTTTGTTCATTCTTCAATCATTCTTCTTTGAACTGGTTTTCCTTTTTGGTTCCCTGTGGATTAATGGACTGATTGGTGCTTAAAGACTCTCGTGGCAGACAGATCGCTCCTGCGCCGACGTACCTTGGTTTAATCGAAAAGGCTCTTTAAACCGAACTATCTTTGCTGTTAACTTCTTTTTCGTTTAAAAGGGACTTTTAACTTATTTAGGAATCATGAAGGTACATTTTAAGATGGTATTTTGTCTTCATTCAGTCTGGTTCTGTGCCGTCGGGTTTAAATGTCATTAAAAACTCGTCGCTGACTTATTTGTTTGCCTCTTGTAAGTGATTCGTACAGAGTCAGAAGCTTCCGTGACGACATTCTCTGACCAATGAGTGACCGGCAGTCCGTCGACGTCACCTTTTAGTATCGGCTTTACTCGCTTGGAACCCGGGTAGAGTAGGTACTAAAAACTGGCATCTGCCGCGTAGTACCGCGCTAGTGGAAATGCAACACAAACCGGGTAGAGGCGAGTAGAGCCGAGTAGAGTAGGGCCAAGGCGAGTCAGTGGAAAAGGGCCAATATTGGATGGTATCGCCAATGAGTCATGTACCTCAAATAAATTTGTTGGGGGATAACTGTTATTAAATTGATTTTTCTTGACTACATAAATGAATCTTTGAACATTTAACTACTACAATATTGTGCCATAATGAAGTCAACTTCTTGGTATTTTTGATTGGATTGATGGTATTTTGAACACGACTTTGTGAGATCTGAAGCTGTTCAATACCATCAGTTAGAGGTCAAAATGTCCTGATCAGGTTTTTTGCCTGTGTCATTTTATTGAAATATCTGCCAATACTGAGTCCAAAACTAACATTTCTACAGTAAATGATATCATGATTGGATCGAGACATCCCTAGTCAGAGGCAATGTGTTTCTGTGGTAAACAAATAAGAAGGCAAAAAATTGATTTAGTGTTGTTTTTTTACATAAAAAGAGCAGACTTTTTTGTCAATATGTAATATGGATGGGTACTGAATCGTGTACTTGGGTGCTGACCAAATCCTGTCAGTGATTTACAAAAAAATCACATAGTACTTTGTTTTGATATCTAGATGCATCCTTGTGACTGTGAGGGGGTGAAACACGAGGTGATTTTCATGCCTTGGAGTATCCAGAGCTGAGTTTTCAGAATATGAATGAGAATCAGAAATACTTTATTGACCCCAATGGGGAAATTTATTGTTCCTAGATGCTCATCACACAGTACTAGAGTAGAAAAAATAATTAGGGATAAGACAGACGATAAGAAAAAAAAAACAGAACAAGCAACAAGAAAAGATATCATAAAAATAGAATAGAAAAACAGAATAAAATACTAAAATAAATGCGCATTATTAAGAAAAACAAAAAATAATTTTTTCAAAGATAAAAGAAATGAAGCAGGTAAATTGAAAAATGGCGAGTTGGAGTTAAGCCATTAAGTTGTAGATCATTTTATTTAGGAGTTTTCATATAGAGAAATAAATATGTTAAATTGAAATTTTTTAGATTTTATTATTAAACAAATTAACATTTTACCACACAAACACACAAAAGTACTGAAAATTGTTACCAACGAGCACTGGTACTGATTACCAGGTACCAAGCAGTAATTCATAACTGATTGTTGAAATGTCCTAAGATTAAACAGGGAAAATGGTTTAACTAGTCAGCTTCCCTTGAAAACAGCAATGACTTCATGAAGTGTTTATTCAAAAATATTTGTGATTATTTTTCCATCAAGCTCCATCTGTTTAACTTGGGATCCATGAAATTATTTTCAATTCACCTGCTTTCATTTTTGTTTTTATCTTTAACAAAATTATTTGTTGTTTTTAAGTCCCTGATGTGAGTGAATTTTACTTTGTAGGTCTGCTCTACATTCACATCACATTCTCCCATTGATGGCTGATGATTGGGGTGAATACCTGTAAACAAACATATTCAAGAGGTACTTCAGATTCTTTAGGACTTCCCGGAGAGATGAACATAATGAGAATCTCTGCAGTCCAGAAAACCCTGTGCGACAGACACAGGGGAGGCCCTGAGGCAGGATTTGTGCCAACATTTCTCCCTGTGGTCAAGCACAGCATTACTCCTCTCAAAATCCATCTGTTAAAAGAAACACACACAGTGCTGGCAGCTTTTTATCAACAACAGTACCTTCAGTGGAGAAAGTGCTTTGTCTGGTTAGTCTTTACGTGTTGCTGGGCAAACTGGACCACTTGAATAAATTAATACCATCCAATCATTTATACGTGCTCATAGCGTATTCTTAGCATATGACACTAACCCAATTCTAACACCAGGAAATGAGAAGAAATGTTTCTTTCATCAGGTTTTGTAATTAAAAAACCCAGTTTACACAGATAGCTTCATCCCAGTGACCTGGTTTCCAGTGCTAGTGAGTGGTAAATGCACCAAATGAGACACCACCACTGATCAACAGACTGCCGGTCTACCAGTCTCCACCCCCCTCTTCACTCCTTTTAACATGCAAACACACAACTGAGCAAAGGGTGTTATCTTGTTAATTATGCATTCAAATGAGCAGCAGAGGGCATGTTTGGCATCAGATGAGGAGCTGGATTGGTGCAGGATTGGTTTGGATAGCACCAAAGTTGTGAAATTAATTTGTTATCAATGAGGCCTTGTGGATTCTCACACTGTGTAAATGAGTCACAGAGCACAAAGCAACAGCCCCCACCAATCCTCCGCTATCAGGGTCCTCAAACACATATCAATCAATCTACAAGTGGGAATGTAACAAGATGATCAACAAGGAGGAAATTCACTGTATCCATTATCTATACTGCCCCTGGGTGAGAAAACAACCTAACGGGCGATGGCAGGGAATTACAAAAATCAGAGCATTTCTTGATTCAGATGGATCAATCAGCAGAAAGAGTGAATAAGCTAGAAAGTCAAAACATGCAAAACGCATGCCTGAGATCACAAAGGCAGCAAAGTAATGTTTGAGTTGTGAAGTAAAAGAGGAAATCATTTACTTAAAAAAATAAAATGTTATTGACAGGAAACTTGTAAAGCTATTTTTTTCAACACAGAAGACTAACAGGGGGAATTGATAAGGGAAAAATAAAAAAATAATAAAATCTTATCAACACTCATCTCTATCCTATACAGCGTCCTGACAGAGAGATGAGTTGTTGAGATTCACCCAGGCTCTAAATTTCATATCGTATCCTGTAAGAGTCTGTGGTTTTTTTTTTTTTGATTTGTTTTTTTTTTTTTAGCTTGGTGTGCTTGTGGTGCCTGTGTTTCTGTGGTCAGCCTCGAGAAGGTGCCAGATGATCTCACAGGAAACAGTCCAGGTGAAGTCAGAGTGAAAACCACAGCAGTTTGACTTCACATATGCAGCTCTAAGGGGGTTTGTGTCAGCTCAGGTAACTTGTCTTTCATGTTTCAACTTTACCTGAAGAGAGTTCAATGTACACACCATTTTTTTATTTTTTTTTTAAACCTGACAATGTTGATTTAGTGTTTCACTGGTTTGAATTATACCAGGTGTGTTTGGAGGAAACCTCTTGATAATTTGGCTCCTGGTTAGAAACCCAGAGAACAATGAACACTAGACTCCCACTCAAGCATGCTGAGCTAAGCACTAACAGATGGTTAACAGTACCTGAGCTGACATCCTCCTTTAACAGCCAGAATCTGTTGAGAACAATAGAGAGACACTTTGACGAAAAAGTTGTAGAGTCTTCCATGGTATTTGCTTCCCCCCCTCTTCCTCCCTCTTGTATTCTTTTTCCTTTTCTAATGAAAGGGAAACGCTGCACACTGGCTGTCCCACAGTCCGCTCCTGTCCTCCCCCTGTAATGACACTGGCTTTTTTCTGTTTCTTGGACCGATTGAAACTAAAATGTTATTTTGTTTCCTGTAATCTTGTAAGAATTTCTTATTTCACGTGAAGATTGGAGTATTGCACCTTTTCACTGTTTCACAAATAAATAGTTTAAGACATCCATGTGAATCAGAATGCACTTCAAACAGGCAATAGCTTAATGTTGCAGGCATTTCTTGGTAATATTTTCTGCTGTACCTATCCATCCCAACCAACAAATGACAGAATTACTATAGAAACTATAGTTTGAATATATCTTTCTGAGCGATGCTGCAGGTGTAATAGCTTCTGACTAAAATGATCCACTGAGTCAGTCGGAGAGGAGCAGGGGACTTTTCTGCCAAATTATCAGTCCAAGAGAAAAACAAGTGAGCACATAAACACATCCAACTAACTGATCCAGGCTGTGGTCTGAAGAGACAGCAGGGGGGCTTACATGGCTTATGCAGTAGCCATCCTATCCAATGCCCCTCACTCCTCACCACCTGTTTCATCCCACTCTGCCCACATGCAGCAGCAGTAACAACCAGTGGGCTCTCACTGTGAGCTGCTGTGGAAAAATGAACAGTCAAGATGAAGCAGAAACCATAATTAGCTGCTTCAGAACAAGTCTTCTCTTTGTTGTTGAGGATTCTTTTGCAAGACACGGCACTTCAGTTGTGTTAACATGAACACAAAACTCCTGAGCACTTCCTGAGTTTAAGTTAGCAGCATGTGCAAAGGGACACATCTTCTACACTGACCAGGGTAAAATATCCACCAGAAGCCTGGGTTAGCTAATGGGAAAGTGCAGCTAACCATGAGGAGGGCAACTCTATATCATGCAATGATGCAAAACTGGAGGGCAGACATGTACCATGCCAATGATGGAGAAATGCTGTACTGCCGTGCTTGTAATCTATGTTATCATTCTGACGTCAAGGACAGACTGCTCATGCATTCTGTTTACAGAATGTGGTTACATGATGTCCATTCAAATATGATCTGCCTGTTAAATGCTGGTTTTTCACATGACTAATGACTATACGATCACGCCCAGATGATGATTTCACTGTGAATAAAAGAGCCGAACAACGGGGAAGTCTTTGAAGCTGATAGGAGTCAGAGTGCTGGATGCACCTCTGATCAGACTTCCCTTTTGCAAAAGCATAAACTGAGAATCTGTGCCTTGGAGCTTCTTTCGACACCCGCAGCAGCTGATAGCCAGTTGGGTGCTTAAACCCAACACCAACTACAGTGAAGTTGCAATGTTGTGTAAAATGTAAATTAAAAAAGTACAATGATCTGCAAATCCTGTTTGACCTTTATTCACTTAAATACACGACAAAACAAGATGTTTCTTTTTCCAACTGTTCACCTTTTTTTTTTTTTTGGCAAAAATTCACTCCTTTTGAATTTAACGCCAGCCACGTGCCTACGTCACATCCCAAAAAAGCTGGGACAGGTTCATGTTTACCACTGTGTCACGTCACATTTCCTTTTTTAACAACACTCAATAAGAGATTGTGAGCCAAGGACACTAATTGTTGAAGCTTTGGAGCTGGAATTCTTCCCATTCTTGCTTGGTGTATGACTTCAGTTCATTCCTGAAGACAGGCCTGAACTGCAAGCAAACCAGTCTAGTACCCGCACTCCTTTACTACGAAGCCTCACTGTTGTGATGAATGTGTCTTGGCATTGTCTTACTGAAATAAGGAGGGCGTCCATGAAAAGGACTTGAATTGGATGGCAGCATATGTTGCTCCAAAATCTGTGTGTACCTTTCAGCATTGATGCTGCCTTCACAGATGTGACAGTTACCCATGATGCCATAGGCACCAGCACACCCCACATACCATCACAGATGCTGGCTTTTGAACTATGCGCTGAGAACAATCAAGCTTTTCCTCTTTGGCCCTGAGGAGCCAGGGCGCAGCGGCATAAACTGTGTTAAGTGACAATGGTTTTCTGAAGTGTTCCTGAGCCCACGTGCTAAAATTCTTTACACAATGATGTCAGTTTTTAATGTGGTGCCGCCCAAGGGGTCAAAGGTCACTGCTGGTTTTTTGCCTTGCTGCTTACGTGCAGAGGTTTCTTTAGATTATTTGAATCTTTGATGATATTATGAACTGTAGATGATGAAATCCAAAAATTACAAGAATTGTACTTTGAGGAACATTGTTTTTAAACTGTTGAACAATTTGCTCAGTTGTTCACAAAGTGGTGAATCCCACTCCATCTTTGCTTGTAAAAGACTGAGCATTTCAGCGATGCTTGTCTTGACTATCTTGTCTTTGTGATATATTTAATTGAATGAAAGTCAAACAAGATTTGCAAATCAATGTTTTCTGTTTTTATTTACGTTTTACACAACGTCCCAACTTCATTGGAATAGGGGTTAAACATGTGTGGATAAAACCGTTGCACAAGGGGCTATTTAGATACAACACTGACGTAAATGTGCAGTATGGGAATATTTTCTGACCACTTCCTTTGGGACTGAATCTGAACATGTTAAATGCTGGTGGGCTGTTTGTTATCCAGAGTCGGGGGTCACCTCGCCCTCCAGACAGAATGAGAGACTTCGTTTCGGGTCACAGAGTTCCTCTTTTTCATCAGCACACTGCCTGAGTGCACAAAATCTTTGTGTTGAACTGCTCCTATAGGATCTACAAAGCTCAAGAGCACCTTGGTGAGCAGAAAAACGGAGAGAAAGTTTCTCCATTAAAAAGAAAAAGGAACAAGGTTACATCTCTGTCTCTGTCCTTCTCCCCTACCTGTCAGCAAAAGTTTGCAAACTGGAAATGAGAACAGTCTGCTGTGTTTTGGTGGTGTAGAGAGCTGCAGGTGTGACGAGGGCAGAGCAGAGGACGCAGACAAAGGGATGGATTAAAAGTAGCGTTGGATGCATTTAAAAGAAGAACTACAGCACCTTTCGGAGAGGTGTGTGTATGAAAGCTGTAACTGTGCTTTAACATGCAACAGATGCAAAACAGCCAGATTTTAACATCTCAATTCCCTTAAGAGGACTGTATCTAGTCTCCATCAACCGTCAGCTGAATTATCTTTAGACTCAGTATTGACCCCAATGAAATGAGCTAAAACTGAATTCCTACAACTATTACAGAAAAGGTTCAAAATGATGTTTTTGACAGCTCTATTCTGTCTGTATGCACCCAATTAAAAGCTTGTGCCTTAATGTCACAACTGTCCCTTTACTCCGTATTAATACTGTGTTTTCATTAGCTTCAGGTCTTTTCAGTTCACTTCTCCTGGAATTTCATTTTCTCATCATTATTATTAAAGGACAATCAGTGACACAAAGCAGCGTAACTCAATTTTATTTCACATACACACACTCGTGAGAGCAATATAGCATGTTTCAGCAGAGGAAAGATGAGTGTTTGCAGGGAGCACAGAACTGCAGCCTTTAATGATTTGACATTTTTAATGATGGTTAGAGGGAAGACGGGTGAACCATTTATCAGTAGGAGGCCCCTGGGAGGCTGCAGCCCTGAGCCGTTTCCGCCTCATCTACTTTCTCCACTTCCAACCCCGTTGTTTTTCAATTCAAAGTTATTCTTAAGGGGCCAATTGCTCCTATGGTCTGATTTAGCTTTGAATATGGTCCTATAGTGAAACAGTCACTTTCAAGGTGATTATTAAAAAGTATTATAAATCACATCTAACCTGCAGAGAGCCAGAGGGGTTCAGATATCTTTCAAAATGCCAACAGTAACAGTGAGAGTACACATTAATAATACATCTGTAATTTAATAGTTAAGAAATCTAGTCTTCACATTCAGTATAAATATTTTATTTACTTTTTTTTAGTTGTGAGACACACAAGTAGCATATCCACTTTTTTCTGGGGCTCTACCATGCAGGTGTCCAATTCAGGAATTCACACTGTCACAGCAACTAGGTAATATATAACTATCAAACGCATGTCGACACTAACCTGCAAGGTATATCGAAGACTATTGATGCTAACCCTGCAAACATCAGCCCAAACAGCAACATTCATCTGCAAGACATAAAACCAATGCAGAAGTGCTCAAAACTGTAGTTCACAGAGTGTCCACTTGAGGCTAGATCCAAACATACATGGAACCAGATACACACCAATTCTGTTTGGCTGATTTTTTTCAGTAAAGTAGCTCATTTACAGCATGGTGCAAAACACAGCTTCAGCCTAAATAGCTCATTTCTCTATCTGCATGCACTGCACAGATGATTTTTTTTCCCCTTAAGTTTAGATGATATGAAGATCCCTGACTGGCAGGTAGGCACCCTTTAGATGTTAATGAGGGAGCAAAAGGCTAGCTTCTTCACCTAGAACTTCCTTAAAACAGAAGCTAGGTTATGTTTAGCATTACCAATGAGGCTCCTGAGAGCATTACACTTCAAAACTCAGTATCACATATAGCTGGTTGACATCATGACAATTACATGCTAATATTATATAGTCTATGCATCCATTGCTCTCATAAAAGCAACGTCATTTTTGCCTGCAGACTTCAGAACAAATTTTTCAGATTTTATTACCTTTGGGCAAGAGACTAATTGGGACTTTTGAATAATCAAATAATCAATATGACTCTAAATGCATCTTTATGGAAGCTGTGAGGATTTTCTGTAAAAACTAGAATTAGCACTCGCCATAAAGACTTTGCTTCCCATGAGCCCTTGCTCCCTAGTGTAGTGATAAGCCTAGAAGTTTATTAGTTTCAGTTTGTTTTGAAAAATGAATGGACAGCAGAGCTACTTTTTTGTTAAAGACAACTTTTTTCTGGATACAGTGCGAGGAGGTAATGTATTTATCTTCAGTTATGTATAGCTACTGTTTGAAATGCTGCAACTAGCAAACTCTATAAGCTCAGTTTGTACAGTAGTTTAGTAGTCAGCTATTTTTAGCTCTACTCACAGCCCGGTGATCTGAGTTGTGTCTGTAATGTGTAAGATCAGTGAATCCTGGTTTTGTCCTACCAGTGCTCATCTACCAACTTCAACCTCACTGAACAGAGCAAACATAACCTGGCTCTTCATTTCATTAACAGACTTTCAGGTTTGAATGGATTACTGCTGAATTACTGCTGTATGTGGACAGGAATGAACATTAGCACAGACAGCTTAGCCCCTGTTTTAGCCTTTAGCCTTTGCCCCGTCACTGTTCTCTTCAGCTTTCTTATGTTCTGTTTCTGTCAGACAGCCTAGCTCTTGTTTCCACCATTACTACAAAATAAATCCAAGACATTGTTTCCAGTAGAGAAAACAGATCTCTCTCCTTACTGTTAAACTTCATCAGCTTGCATCTTGTTGTCATGGAGACTTGCCACTCGGCATGCCATAAATCTAGTTCAGTTGGTCTAGTCTAACCCAATTGGAGAGCTGGAAATATCATTTAAAAATAACCTATTTAGGCACTGATAACCTCGTTTTAAATCGTGGGTTATGATCTTTTTCAAGATCTCTTAGAAAGTCTTCACAGTCCCTTTAAAATGAGTTTTTAATTGTTTTTAGTACCACCTCTTGAGTATGATGCCATACAATAGCCAGACAGTGTTTGTTAGGTATTTAAAAGCGGTCACCTTTGACAATGGCATAAGATAAGACTTCATAACAACATTTCTAAAATCCTAAATTCAGCACAAGTACCAGTTGCTGGTTAAACAGGTGCTGTGCTGGGAGATTCAGAACTGTATCAATGCTTCTTTAAGGAATTTGCACAAAAGGATAAGAGACAAAGGAGGTTAAGTGCAGACTTTGCTCATAAAGCTAGAATATAGATTTTGACCCCAATGATCATTGAGAGTATTAACCATAACTATTCAAATAATAATGGCAGTGATGACTAGAAAGTTCTTTTACTTGAAATGACAAACCAGAGTGGACTAGGAGTAGAAAGTGAATTCAGAAGGGATGTTTCGCTTTATTCTTTTTTACAGTTGATTCATTCTCAAATGAAAGGTTCATTCACTTCACTTTTACGTACTCTTTCAGGAAAAGGCAACATTGGAAATGTCAAGATGATACAAGACTATAAATTTAAGTCTCACTGGTGCAAAGAGATCAACATTGTGGTTTCCATTCTTGCACATAAAAAAAACCCAAGCACACACACTAACACTCCTCCTGCTGGTAAATAAAACATTGGCAAAGAGCTCCAGTATACATGGATACAAAGTTTTTCGCATGTGTCTAAAAATGGTTTCAAATTTTGTGGTAAAATGTTTACAGCCTGGGGCCCTGTGTTTTCCTTCCCCTGCAGAGCGGGCAAAAAAGTTCCTCCTTCAACAGCATATTTTAGCTCAGCTCAGACAGACAGCAGAGCAACAGGCTGAACTCAGGAAGGATCTGACAGGCTCTGCATGTCGGCCACAGGATGGTTCTGATGGCATGGAGCTGCACTGAGAGGAATGTGTTTGCAGATCAATACCAACATGTCCCTTTAGCAAAAGCAGCAAAGTGTCGAGGTTGTGGTTTTATCACCCCCCGAGAAAATAAGTCATTAGCTTCATTCAAACATGCTTCAAATTGGATTGGATAATTAATTAACCGCTGTGCTCAAGCAGTTGATTCAGTTGTAATTAAAAATGCAAACAGCGTTTAGAAAAGAGAGTGAAAACAGATAACAGTATAAAACAGTCTGTTTCATTTTTGCATTGCTTTGATCTAACCTCTTCCTTCCTCACCACCCTAGAAATACTCAGCCTCAAAGAGGTGCTAATTTGTTCTAACCTTAGAAGAACTCTGCAGCAGAGAAACAGGCTCTTGTGTTCACCTTAACACAGCTTTAACAAACAATGGTGCATTCAATGTGCATCCAAACTTCAAGAATTTCAGCCTTTGTGACTTCAGCTCTCTTTATCTTTTCAAGAACAACCAAAACTGAACAAAATCCATCACCTTAAACAACTCGAGGAGAAACACAGAGCGGAGAAACAGAAACATTAGAAAAGTTCTTTAGATGAGGCCGACTGCTGTGAACAGAGATCCTGACATCTTGCAGGGGGGGCCCAGCAGGAAACAAAGCTGCAGAATGTCAGTGCAGCAATAAGATCCCAGTAGAGCACATAGGATATCTTAATTATTCATGTTAGTGTAGTGTTGCTCCACAAGGGCTGGGTTTATGTGATGGCTGAGACTAGAGGTTTGTGCACGAGCGTAGAGAAGAAGGGTTAGTTCACGAATGCTTCCTGTCATTTACCAACTACTTTATAATGTTTACTTTACATAAACACATAGATATCCTACGTTTTCAATTGACTGCATGGAGGAAGAAGATTTTCATGTGATTGAGTATGCAAGGGGATTACTGAAATGTACCAATGGAAGACCATTATTAAGGCTCATTTAAACTCCCTTTCCATATAGTCTGGCATTGCTTATGTAGATGTTGCTTATAAGACAGAAAAAGAGTCAACGGTATCGGGGTGGTTGTGGTTGAGGCTGTTCAATATGCTGAGTTTTTCTTCAAAAGTTCAACCAGAATTATTTTTGCTCTACATGAGCTTGTCACTGCCCCCACCCTCTGGAACACCTTACCACAACACATCCGAGCCTGTCCAAACCCATCCACATTCAAAACCCTCCTCAAAACGCATCTTTTTAAAAGTGTTTTTAATGTCTAACTGCTTTTAAATGTATCCCATGGTTTTGTTTTGTCTTGTTCTCATTGTTATAAGTTATTATTATTGTTGTTTATTATTGTTTTATTTGATGTTTTTATGTCTGTAAAGCATCTTTGAGTATTCAGAAAAGCGCTCTATAAATAAAAATTATTATTATTATTATTATTAGTGCTTTCAAACTCAAAAAAAATAAATACAGGAATGCGTTGTCTAACTCTCAGGAATGATGAAAAATGAGTTTAAAAAATCATTCAAAAGCTGCTTCTTGCTGCCTTTCCCCACTCTACGGAAGCCTCAGATGGCCAAAACATCCAAAAAACAAAGCCATGTAAAAGCTAAACAGAATAACAATAAAACTGCATGTTATGTACACTGTGCGTGTTGTATTAGCAGAGGCATGAAAATGGACATTTAAACATTGGCAACAGGAACTGTAATTAACCCTTTTTGTGTAATTCTACTTCTTACTGAATCGATATCTAAGCAGTTAAATCAAAACTGAATCGAAATCGAGAATGAATCAAATTGTGAGGTTCCTAACAGAAGGCTCTGTCCATATTTTTATCTAAAGTTAACCATTAATGAGCCTTTAATCAACCTTTCTGTCAGTATGTGCATAATTCTAGCATTTGACGTCATTTTTACAGTAAACATCCAACTTGCGGTCAAGCCGACCTTATCAGAGATATATCAAAAATACAGTCTCTGTAGCAGAGTCTCAAATCTGTCCGAACATCACAGTAATTGTCTTTTTTTTCCTCTAAGTGGTGACAGACGAGGATTGATGAAGTTGGTAGAGGAAGGGCAAGCAGGTAATGTAGAGTTGATTTCTCAGCTGTTAGCAGGTAATGATGCAGAGCAGGAAGAGTGGCTGAGAGGAGGTAAACAAGGTCCAGCTGGAGCCAGAGTTCACTTGTTACCAATTTGTTAGAAGAAACAGTAGGAGGCAGAAATACAGGTGTGAAATGGTTCATCTGGTCCATGTGGAGTTGACCATCCAGATGCTCTCTCAGCTGGTGGTTCATTTAGTTTATGTTATGTCAGGTTTTTGGTCTTTGAAGCAGCTGTGTGCTTCTCAAAAGTTTCTGGTTCAATTAAGGAGTCTAATAGAGTTTTTGACACTAGAGAAAAAGGTTGACACTTTCTGTCAAGCGCACAAAAAAAAAAAAACAGACAAAAAACAGTTTTTCTAGCAACATCTCACTTAACTACATTTGGACTTTACATAGCCCACTTGTACAAAACTAAAGCTCTTTACACTCTGTTGAAACTCAAGAGTTCAAAAAACACATTGGAGCACAACAGAGAAGATCCAAGATTCAAGCTTGAACAAAAAAGAGAATAGATATTGTTCCGAATGTAGCATAAGAAATATTTGGGGCTAAAATGTTGTTTGCTGGTGAAAATAGTCTGAATATGAAAGTGCCCCCTAACAGAGAAGATTTTTGTCAGTCAGAAGCAGAGTTTGCTGATGTTTATACAGCACGTAACACTGCAGATAACTTAGCATTTATCATCTTGTATCAAGAGACACCTGAGGGACAGGTGAGCTTTGATTTTATCAGCCTGTGATGATGGAATGAGGATGTTTGACTACACTTAGAGACTGACTTTTAACAGAAATCACTGAAAGAAATAGTAAACAAATAGAGCATTTGTGTGTTACTTTCACAGTTTATAAATATGTCAGTAAGAGCTGCCAGCCCACTTCAACATTTCTCAAATATCGTCAAATCATATTGTGATCATCCCATTCTGAGTTACCCTGGTGTTCCCTGAACATTTGAGTCTTCTTGAAAGTAGAAAAGGACTCTTCGGATCATATGGAATTGGTTTAATTCATTACACCATTTGGGAACAACAGAGGAGGAGAGTCTGGTGAGTGTTTAGGGCGTGGTCACACTGGTCAATTGTGCCATACTTGAGCACACTAAAACCCTAAAGTCCACTTGTTTGGTCAGTGTGACCACAAGTGAACTGTGCTCAGACACAATCCACTTCTGTGCTTCAGTGCGGTTCACGTCATGCACGAGCACAGAGCGTGTACATGAAGCATAATCCATGACGTATGATCGCCGTGACCGCTTCTCTTGACAATCATTTAAATCAATAGCGGAGGTGTTAGAGAGCTGACAGTCCAAAACGACTGCCCTGCAGGGACACAGCGCTGCAGGGGTGTAAATCGTGACTGCACTCTTGAAGATGGGTAATGCTTTTCAATCATGAGGCGTGGTAAAAAGATGCCCGAGAACTCATGTGACTTCTATGCTGCAGGGGGCCGTGTATAGCAAACACATGCCTAACTGAGCATTATGCCAGAAGAAGTTTGGCTTTGCTTACATGGGTTTCAACATTATATTTTCACCTATTCCTCTTCTCTGTAGAGTGTGACCACAAGGAACAGTCATCACACAGTTGTCATCGTGACTTCTGTGTGAGGAATCAAATAAATACCTCTCTTCACACTTAAGACAGTTGAATCTCTGGGTCGGTCCCCATGTTGTCCACACATCACCGTGCAACAGTTACAAATTTTCATTGGTGCGGGATGCAGAAATTTTCTGCGTGAGGGGCAAGGCTGTTAAGATGACATCATCGTCTGCACGGAGTCACTGGGACCTCACGGATGCATCAAGCATAAACAAGGCTTTAGAGTCATGCTGGGCTGGGAGCACCAGGCACCTTCACAGGCAGAGCTCAACAAGTGAGAGGGAGAGGGAGAGTGGACCTGGATGAGGGACCTGAGATTTGTTCCTGTCACTGTTTTGTAAAGCCAGAAGACGAGCTATGAATTTGATTAAAGCTGCCACTGGAAGCCAGTGAAGAGAGATTCACAGCGGGGTGATGTGGGCTGTTTTGTGCTGGTTAAAGACCAGACATGCTGCTGCATTCTGGGTAATCTGTAGAGGTTTATGTGTACACACAGGGAGACCTGCTAGAGGAGAGCTGCAGTAGCCCATTTGTGTTATCACAAAGCTCTGTACCAGAAGCTGTGTGACCTGTTGTGTCATGTAGAGTCTGATGGTCCTGATGTTATAAAGAGCATATCAACATGGACATACATTTCAGGGCTACAAAGTGTAAAAGAACAATAACTTTGCTAGGCTGGCTCACAATCCTCATGCAGACAAACAAAAGTGATGGGATTAAATCATTTAGCAGACTGAATGTGCACTCTCCTTTTTACTTACTTTGTCACAAACACAGAATAAAAAAAGCAATATCACAGAGTAGAGCTCTGAACCTGAGGCTGATGAAGTTATTATAAGCTGGTGCTTCAGTGTACAGACATGTACATATGCCTCACTCCTTTTCCTTCCATTTGTTTCCCTACACCAACAGCTGCAGCCACATATGACTGCTACATACATACAACACTGTGCAGGAAGTCACCTGAGGTGACATGCTTCACATTAGCCGCGTCGATGCCGACTCTGCCCGAGCGCTGACCTCGAGCTTCGGGCGCACTGTTTTGCATGGCAGGAAATAAGATGGAGATGAAGGGGAAAAGAAAAAGGTTGGGGGGGGAGAAAGAGACAGCTGGTAGGAAGAAGCTGAGGTGAGAGAAAGGGAGGAGGGAGGATGTCTGCTTTAAAACATTAAAGAGGAAACTCGTGTCTTCCAGATGAGATTTAAGCTTATCTGTTACAAAGATGAGCTCCAAGCTTTTATGTTAATCTATGTAAAGACCCTCAGGTTCTCTGGGGATGACGAATAAGAGCAAAAAACAGGGGGAAAAAGCAGCAGATCTTTCTGCTCGACGGTGCAACAGTGTGTGTACAAGCAGAAAAAGAACACTGCTCGTGAATTTATAAAAAGCCTGTCGCTCTTTCAAAGTCTTGCATAGCTTTTCAAAGTGGGAGAAAAGCGCCGTCTCAGTTGTAGACACAACCTCACACAAAAAATGATGAAGTCTATTGTTGAAACTGTCATGTTGTTACTGTACCAACTTATAAAAAGAGTTTCAAAATGAGTAATCAAACTTGAGGTATCAAAGTGAATGATTGTTTCAGCACGTCTACACTCAGCTGCCCCATGATCTAGCCCCGTTTACCCCCATCCTCAGCCCCCTGCTGGCCTCTGCACGCGTTACATTCACTTACCCATACTGCACTCTGTTCATCTACTGGAGTCGACTCTGCTTTCCTCCGTTTACTCTCGTTTTCTTCTCTTTAAATCAACAGAGATGTGATTTTTTTTCCCTGTGTTTGTCGAGCAAACTTGCATTCAGGCTTTACCGTTTTCTCTGTGAGAATGTGAGACATCGGGAAGATCTGAACTTTCTCTGCACCGGGCAATCATACCATGCTGAGGCCTTCATCTCCATCTAAACTGTACCACAGTAGCACTCACACTGGTCTGAACAAACTGCTCTTTGGGAATGAAACACACCTGGGTATGGCAGAGGTTTCTAAGAGTGAGTGAGCTCTCAGTCTCACCAAAAACTGAAGGTATTCAGGGTCTGGATTTCAGGGCGGGAAAGTTGGCAGGACGTGATTTAAATAGTTTCCTTTAGTTCAAACAGAGTAACTCAAGGTTTATCTCCACAGAGAGCGACTTGTCACATACAGTCAGGACACTTTTTGCCTGTGGTTGAGGTCATATTTGCACTACGTCTAGTTCAAGCCAGTAATCCCAAAAATGGGGGGTGCAAAACTCTAGAGAGAATCAAAACCTATTTGTTATTTCATATTTCTTCCATTGTTGTAAATATATGAACAAAAAAGGGGGCAAGATTATTTAGAAAACAGCAATATGTGAATTGAAGTCGTGTCATTTTCTACAGATAAGCTAAATCAAGTAGCTTTTTTCAAGTATCTTGTTTTTTAAATTTTGTTTGTTTTTCATTGTTAGATTAACTGGTAAGTGTATCCCCACAGCAGGGAGTTGCCAATCTCTACCACTGTTTTGAGGTTGTTGAAACCCCCTGGTCAGGCTCGGGGATTGATGCCCAAGTCCATTAGGAAAGGTTTGGACTTTGTTGAAACCCAAACATCAATAAGCGAGCATATGGTTGCATTCCAAGTGAACACACGTCATTCAAACCAAAACTATCGTACATTGCCGCAAGTTCATGACGTTTTTATTCTAAATAAATTTGAATCATGGGCGAACTGATACTAAACAGCACAAAGGAAACACTCTGCTCCAGAGAAATACCTTTGATTATCTTCAGACAGAAGCAACATCACCAGCTCTACCTTCACCAGTCAAGGCTGGGTTATTCTTTCCATGCAAATGTGACAAACGCAATCTGCATAATGGAACATGTGTGGTTTTTATATATTTTTATTTCACTTTGCAAAGTGTCTGTTGGCGTCTGTTCCCGACCCAAGCTGCAGGGGGCTGTGTATTGCAAACACCGGTCTACCTGAGTACTAAAATAGAGTAGCAAAAGTTTGCATTTGTTCACTGTTTACAAAATTATTTTTTCACTCATTCCCGTCTCTGCCCAGTGTGACCTCAAGGGATTGTCATCACACTTTGATCTCTGAGTGATGAATCATAGAAATGCCTGTTTTCACACTTAAGACACTCAGAGCCCTGGTTCCTCTGTGCATCTCTGCTCTGCAGTTACACATTTTCAGACCTGCACAACGCAGATATTATCACGATGCATGGTATGTCTACAAAAAACCTGTTAATCAGATCCAGTTTGCTTTAAAAAAAAAACAAAGGAAATCCATACTTGAATGGGTGAGGAAAGTATTTGGGCAACTTAAGTTCACAGGGCCTCATCCTGTTTCATAATGATGTGTTTAATATCCCATCTATAAAAAAGAGAATCCCATTCATCTCAAATCTCCAGGTCATCATAATATCTTCAAACATAACGAAAGGAAAACTAAATTTTGGTTTTGGCGGGGAACTAAAATAGATTTACGTTTTTTTATTTATAATTAATTCAGTTATAGTTAATATAATGTTTTTTTCCTGATAAATAATAGAAACAAATTGATACTGGTATCAACAAGGACTCTAAAAACCAAGGTTCCCCATGCCTACCCCTGGTTCAAACCTGCCATCCTGTCACCTGTGTTGTACTCAGTGAAGCATTAAAAGTGGGCTTGCATCATGCATTGAATCTCAACTGTGCTTGCATTGTTGTGTTATGTATTCAGTCCATTCTTGTACGAGCCTGGAATAATTCAAGGCTTCAGTTACAGGACGCTGTCTAAACTCAATTCAATAACTCCATGATAGATTGACACTTCACTAAAGTGATGACTACAGCCACTGCAGACCCTCCCCACAGGTGATCACCCCACTCTCCCTCTTGTCTTCATCTAATTTGACATTTCTTCTTCATGCCTAAACTTGCAGACCTGACAGTTGGCCGTGTTTTCTTTGCCACGTGTGTAGAAAGCTACTTAGATCAGAAACTCTGGTGTCATCTCATCCTTGTTAGTGTGAGCAGCGAGTAGTTTTTTCATTCACAGCAGTTAGCAGCTCATTGCAGAGCACAATGCAGAGCTTTGGCTGTACCAGTATAGAAACATGTGGGTGGAAGCTTCTTCCAGGAGGAGCGCTTTACACCACATCCTTCTCTGATTTGAAAGATAAACAACACACTGGGTTCTCTTATGGAAAAAGCCCTTTTTAGCCTCTTTCCTCTTCCTCTCTGTCCATCTCACCCTCTCTCCACAGCTAAGGACAACAGTCATCCGCCTGAAGAGCTGGCTACAAAAACAGCAACACATGAGAAAAAAAACCCTCTTCTGTGAACCTGAAAAACCATTTCTGAAGATGAAAAACAGAGATTTACAGGTAGCATAAAAGCAAGCTTATCTTTCTCCAGATTTTTGTTCCATCTAATCAGTACTGACAGTTTGAAGACGTTGCACCAAAAGCAGAGACTAACTGGTGACAGGGTGTGCAGCTGAAGCTCTGCACTGCCTGACTTCACATTCCTCCCAGAACAAGATAAGTAGCTCTCCTGACTCCTGTCTTGCAGAGTTTGGAGTGAATTGTTGGTACTTTGCATGCATTTTCTGCAGCTGTTCAATCAACCTTATCCCTGCAGACTGATGCAAACATCTGACTGTGTTTGTTTGCTTTCTTTCTTTCCCTCTAACTGTTAAAAGAGGCAGCTAAGCAGTGCTGGTTAAGTGTAATTGCAACTCTCTAACTACAAATTATTCCAGACTGGCGACACTCATCTAAAATCATTTATACAGCCTTCAAGAGCAACTAAAGATGAGTGGCAGCGACTTAAAAGAGCGATTTAATTCAGCTTGAGCCACTGGAGTGATTAGATTCTGTTACACACAGTGCAAACACGAGGGCACTGCAGGCTTTTTAAAAAGGACCTACTGTCCCGTAAAGCCCAGGCGTGGCCCCGCTCAGCACCGGATTGCTCTTAATGGGATTTCATAACATTAACATTCTACTGAGTCAGCATCAGACACGCTGGCTACAGTGCCACTCTGCTGAAACAGCCTCTGCCACGGGCGTGTGTGTGTGAGTGAGTGTGTGTGTGAGTGTATGAGGCAGTGGGGAATGACTGGGCTCAAAGTAAAGCAGGGGCCAGACTTTTATCACTCATCCTTTGGCTTTAGTAGAATCCCTTAAAGGGGAGAATACTTTATGTAGATCCTATAAAACACTGAGGATGAGATGTTTCTAAGTGGAGGAGGAAGAGATCCTGACAGGACACAGCTCAGATTCACGAGCACAGAAACGCCTATCAAAACACTTTTTAGAGTCTGTTTTTACAAACTTGCACCAATAAAAGATTGCATTATCACATCAGCTGTAAATTCACAGCAGTAATCTGAGTAAAACTGGAGGAGACTGATGACACAACTTAAATTCACCTCCCATCAACAAACAAACTCTACAGAGAAACTTCAGACACTCTTTGGTTTGAACTTCTCCAATTCAGAATATTAGCTGATTTTGAAGGGGCTGTATCTGACGGAAATGTTATCTGTCACCTGATTTTGTCCGTTTCCCTCCCCATTGTCATGATGAAACAAACATGTCTTCCTTTGAAACACTACTTCCCTTTCTTCAAGAGATAATGTATTTATCAAAACGTATGCAGCGCTGTTGTTAAAAGTGTTTTGAGCTTTGTACGTTTAGTTGGCTACATTTAGCGCTACTCACAGTCCAATCCTCTGAAATATGTAATGTTAGTAAATCCTGGTTGTGTCCTATCAGTGCTCATCTACCAGCTCCAACCTCACAGAGCAGAGCAAATGTAACCAGGCTCTTAATTTTATTGATGGACTCTCAGGTTTTGAACGGATCACTGCAGAAAAACTGCTGCATGTGGGTTAAAATCAACAGTGTAACAGACAGCTTAGCTCATGTTTTCACCTTTGACTCTTGCCTTAGCCTGTAACCTGTATTTTAGCCTTTAGCCCGTGCTCTATCACACTCCCTCACTTTCTTCTATGTTGTTTCTGTCAGACAATCTAGCTCCTGTTTCCACCACTTCTACTAAATAAATCACATAAATTGTTTGAACTTTGTCAGCCTGCATTGTGTTGTCATGGAGACTTCAGTGTGCCATAAATCAATCTAATCTAGCATTCAAAAATAACCTGTGCTGATAATCTCAATTTAAGTTTCGGATTATGATCAGGCATATATCTAGGGACGATCCTTTTTCGAGATCACTTAGAAAGTCCCCAAAGTCCCTTTAAAGGTTTATTTTTGTTTGTTTATTTCCATCGAGCTAAACACAAAACTCTATTCAATGACTTTCTTTATACTTTTTTTTAAGCTGTAGTTGACTCTTTCTTAAAGTAACCATGTTTAAGTGAAGTGGACCACGAGCCCTGTTATCTGTCCGCTGAGTGGGATCACATTTCTCAAGCCAAAGAAGTAGAGCAAGCTTGATTTTCATGATCACTGTCAGGGCAGTGTTTACTTTCACAGCAGGAGAGTGGAGGGGACAATAAGCTGTTGTTATCTGGGTGTCACCCAAAGCAGCTCATTAGAACTGATTTGCTACTTGACACTGGAGGAGCCTCTGAGGAGCACAGCATTCATTTTTTACCTCATGTCTGCATAAATTTAACAAACATCCTGACTGTTGTGAGCTCTTAGTTACCACTGACTACCAACAGTATATGGTGCCCTTGGTGAGCAGCCACAGCAATTTTATTTTACAATGATATTTTAGACAACATGGCTGTAGTATGGTTATCCATGTCTGGCCTAAACTAATGAGTCCAAAGTTTTAATATGCAAAGATAAGATCCTCGTTGATAAAGTAGGTCAATGTTAGCCTTTTACAAGTCTTCATGTAGAATGAACAACAGGTGTAGTCTTCTAACCTGTAAGAATGGATTTGGAGAAACTGGACAAATGCAGATGACGTGTATCTCCAACTATATCATCAGAAATCTTTGTTTTCATAACTTAATCTATCTGTTTGAGTTGAAAATGGTTTAATGTCATATCTAAACTGACACTGCTATCTGCCACATGGATCAAGTATTTGTGAGGCTTTAGTGTAGATGGGTCATGAGGACCGGACTCCCCAGTCATGGCCTCTCACAATGCTGGAGAACAAAGTGATATTTGTTCCCACGATCTCAGCCAAAGCTATAAGCATCATAGCAGTGACTAGTATAGATTAGTGATGTCAATCAGAGGAAGGTCAGTCCTGTTTGGTTCATTTTTTCAGTCAACAGATCCATTTATATTATAGAAGTAGATGAACCACAACATCACAGGGACCTTGATAAACCATCATGGACGTGGTTCTGAACCCTGATTCTACTTCATAAATGAAAATCTAAGTATTTATTTCGTTTACTCTGACATTGTTCATCAAGTAAGTTATATTCTATGGCTGTTTTTAAAAGCGATGGCATTTCATGTGTTTGCACTTTTCAATAATCACTGGGAACTATTTGAGGACTGATCAAATAAACACTGCCTCTTCTACCTTCTTCAACACTCTCTGTTGTATATTTATGTTAGTCTAGCCTCTTAAAGTTTGAACTTGACCTTAGCTCTGTTTATTGTGTCAAAGAAGTTCTTCTTATAGACTTTCAACAACCCACAGTCACTGTGGTTTTCTCTGGTTTCATATCTCTGACTCACTCCAGTTTTGCGGGAACCTGACAATTAATGCTTTCATCTTCTTCTTCTTCTGGTTTTAATTAGCAGTTTGCAAACAGTTTACAGAGAAGCTACAGTCACTGTGTGCCAGTTACACTACCAGGCAACTGGAAAAATACAGAAAGACTATATCTTAAAGGTAAGAAAGTAGTCACATGAACATGTCAGTGCCTTTTCAAATCAATGAACATTTAGAAACCCTGACTCCTCCCTTGTTTCCAGTGGCTGCTCCTTTACAGTCTACAACATCAGTCAGAGAAGATACTAAAGCAATGTGATGTGTTGACATTAGGATTTCTCAATTGTTTATATGGTTTCAAAGGGGGATTAGGATTGGGTATCCAATGGTCCAAAATCAAAGTGACGGAGGATTTGATACTGTTGAGCCTGTCTGTCTGGGTCTCTATGATGCTCTTTTCGTTAGGACTTCAGGCTTAAAGAAGCTGAGAAAATGTTTATCACCACCGTCACTGCTGAGTTTTCCCAAAATGGAAGAATAGTTGTCAACTGGCATTGCTTTCTCATGTTCTTAGGATTGTTATAATTCTGTTATTGAAGCGTTTTGTTATTCAATAGCAAAATTAATAGTGCATTCAGATTAGGGAAAGAATTGGCATTTTGATACACATCAGCATCAATTTTCATCAATTATCTGCCAATAAAAGATCAATTTAAACCTGGTTATTTTGATCTGCAATAGTCCCACGAACAGCACCATCTGAATGGTTACATGCAGAACCACTGAACAGGTAACAGCCAATTAGCAGTGAAAGCTGTGCACACACAATCCTCACACACAGGGGCAGAGAGGAGAAAAGGTTTTGCTAAGTGGAGAAACTCCAAAGAGCAGATTTCAGTTTTGTATGTTAGGGCAGCAGACTCTCCTGAAATTGTAATAAACATCACAGTCCTCTACAACCCACGACTGCTCGTAATGTAACTATGAGGCCAATAACATTACACAAACATAAACAGCAGTTCCAGACGAGACTTTAAATCATTGAAATAAGGTTGCTGACAATATTCGTATGGAAATAGCCCATGTTAGTAAATATATGTGTGTGAGAGAGAGAGAAAAAAACAAAGGAATGAATTATATTCTGTTCTCCCTGAATGTAGGTACTCAGTTTTGCAGATAGAGAGAAGAAAAAAAGAGAAGACTGAAAAACAGATCTGTCTTCATACTGCTAAACTTTGTCAGCTGGTGTTGTGCTGTCATGAAGATTTATGAAGAATCTCATTTTAAGTTGTGGTTTGTGATCAGGTTTATCTAGAGATTAGATCTTTTCAAGATCACTAAAAGAGTCAATTCCCTCAATCATTTATTTATTTAAAGGCATTCAAACAAACTGAATTGTTGGAGTTTGTATTCAAAACTTTGAGGCCAGTGTTTTCACTTTTTTGCAAATGAATTAAGGCTGGGTAATTAATCGCTAATTAGATTAAAACTGCAATATGGCCTGCTGCAACACTCAAATTGTAGACAGGGTAATTTTTCTTAACGCTGAAATGTGTCAGAATAAATTGTTTTGCAGAGATGTTTTATGCTCTACACCAGTTTTACTCAATCCTGGTCACCCTCAGAGCCAAATTATTGAAAACTACCTTTGCAAGGAAAAACTGCCTAAGAGATGAAAAAGTGGCAAAAACAACAAGAAGTGGCAAGAAATTGTCAAAAAGCTGCAGAAATTGGTGAAAATGGTTGAAAATTGAGAAAAAAACTTGGAAAAGAGTAAGACGGTAGGCAAAATGTTGTCCCAAAGCGGCAAAATAAAAGAGTAAAAAGTGATTAAAATGGGCCAAAAGCAGGCACAAGAAGCAAAAATGGTATTGACTGCATGACCATGTAATTGAACATACTATTCAGGTGCCTCACATTTCTACTTAGAGTCAAATTTATAATGTAAATCTCCACAGCTCTTCTTTTTCAAAGCTATTCAGACTTGGTTCTTCTTATTAAATATGGTGCTTTTTTTAATATAGAGTGATTTACTGCTTATGTTTGTTCAGCAAAGCACAAGATGAGGAACCTGAAAATAAGTGCTACATAAATCACAATTGCAATCAAAGGATAAAAAATCGCAATTAGATTTTCGCAAATAGTTCAGCCCTAAATGAGTGTCAGCAACAAATTGACTACTAATAATCAATATCAGTATTGGCCCTGAAAAAAAAAACATATTGGTCTTTCTCTAATTAAGCTGCACAACAACCATCAATCATTGGTTGTATCACATTACAGCCAAAGTCTGGTAAAAACACTTCAAGAAATACATTCCTGAAAAGAGTCAACACTCAGCTGAACTGTGATTTTTTTTTTCTAATTCAATAACTACAACTCATCTAAAAAATGGCAAAAATGATATGACTGCAGAACTGGGAGAGTATCTTACCATTTGCCTCCAAACAGTGATGAAGCAGTAAAGCTACAGCTCCACATTTTTAAACCAAACTGATGTCCCCATTCACTGAAAATGATTGGACTTAAATCAGCTTCAATCTGTAGCACTCAGATTAGTTAGTGCTCTGATCAATCCTGTTTTCCAGGGAGTATCCTGGAGTGAGTAAGCAGTTCTCTGAATAAATCAGACCTGATAGAGAACCCCACTGTTGACCCCAACATCCTGCAAGCCCGGGCACGTTCCTACCACCCACCCATCCTGATACAAGGAGGTCAACTCGTGTCACGGTAGTCCAGGGGTCAAATCCCAGATGGTGAAAAATGGAGTGCAGGGGTCAATGGTGCTTGTACACAACCTAGCTTTCAACAGTGCCGGAGGGCCAATTAAGATTCAAACCATACCAACCAAACAAGGTGGTGAGGAAGTGCTGAGATGTAGAAAAAAAACGGGGTTGTTTTTTATTGCATGAGCCACAACTATCAATAATGACCATAAAAAACCACAACAGTGAGCCTCGCAACCACATCAGCCATTTATGTTTCGCATCTCACCATCTGTTGTGGTCCTCCTACACAGATCTCTCATAACACTTGATCTGGACAGTAGCCTGCCAATACCCAGGAGGGCAAAGCAGATGGTGTGGTTACAGGCAAAACATTTAGCCTCTGAATAGAAGGCAAACTGCTAATCAAACGGGCATTCAACGGAGTCACATAGTTCACTTTAAAATGCTCTAAAAGCACCCAGCTGCCTTGTTTGCTCACCTGGAATCGTGTCAAGTTTTGATGAATCAAAGGGGGAGTGAAGAAATGGAACTTTCTGCTCCTGTTTAGTTTGAAATCACTCAAAATATAAACAACTAAAAATGCTGGCAAAGAGCTGTGCAAGAGTCATCTTTCCCTTTCCATCGAAAAACATCATCACTGCTTGAAGTGTTGTTTCTTTGGGCATGAATGAATCATAAATAGAGGTGTTCCTTCAAGGCAGCTCAGTGGGTTACAACAGCAGGCGTGAAGAGAAAGACAAAAACACAAGGGGACCAAAATCTCTGGAGAGATTCAGCAAGTTTGGTTTTGATATTATAAATTCAGCCAAATGTGAAGTCTGTCTGCTTTCTACAGCTTAAATACATTCTTAAGCATCTTATTTAATTACTCAGGCTATAAATAAACTGTTCACAAATTGAGTCATGCTTCAGCTGCAGCACCAGTCTGGGCTGTTTGGTGCGTGACTAAAAAGCTGAATGACTTACATTGTTTTGATGAATAAAAAACGTGACTTGTTTCGGCAAATTTATCCACGCCGAAATGTTATTATGAAGCAAAACAGTGAGTAGAGACAGTTTGATAAACTTCTTGTAGCTGTCTTTGTCTTTGAGAAACAGTGAATCACAAAAAAGCAACATTAGTGACTAGAGTTTGGTGCGCGCTGTGTTGTCCTGGCAGGGTGCGCAGGGAGTTAATCGCTGCTGTTGTTACCTCAGAAGACACAAGGGGAAAGTTTGAGACAGGAGTTTTTTCTGCCTCTAACAAAGCAAAGCGACAACATTACGCAGTTTTCATGATTCTTGTTTTTACGCGTCGCTTTCAAGTGGTGCGTAAAAAGGATGAAAACAAACTTACCGTGCGCTTCCTTTAAAGCTGCGTATCCAAAGCAAAAAGGTCTCGCTCAAGAAGACCCAACACGACGCCAAGTTCCCTCCTTCCTCAGCAAAAGAAAAACAACCAGAGCGACTTCAGACACTGTGTGACATGCTATAGTTTTGAGCCGGTGTTTGAAGAGAAGGAAAAACAGCAGCTACGGCGCCGAGGTTTGTCCGCGTAAACGGAGCGAAGGGACGTTTTAACGCATCGGGCAGCTTTCTTTGTTCCTCCTGCCTCCAGTCTGTTCCGTGGATATTATCACCGTTCATGTGTCCCTGACTGACGCTGATTGGCTGGAGGTTCGGGATCAAGAAAAGGTGACTGGTGTCAAGTTACCTTGAATAAAAAGACATTATCCGATCACGACGTTCACAAAGAGACCATTTGTGAAACCAAAGCTTTCATATTTAATGAGATTAACCTCTGTGTGCGGGTGTGGCGGTGGATCACACATTATAAGACAACTGCATGCAGCTTTTATTCTGATTTAATGTCTCTGAAAACGTTATTTACCCACAATGTTGTACTGACATGCTTTTATTTTGTAAGTTTCCTGTTAAATTTCACCTTTTGGCAAACTTGACGCTGGGTGGAGGCTACTTCATGCCTCAAATAGTTTTATTCTGAGTATTATCACGAGGTGCCTGTAGCTTTAGTTTATTTTCTTGGGCTTGAAGCACAAAGTTAAAATCTGGATTACAAATTCACTCTATGGTTGTAGATTAAACATAATGACAATGAGGTGATAAGTGTAACAGTGATTATGTAATTATTAGATTCAGGCTCCTTTACCTCCACATTAAAGTGATTAATGTGCTGAAAATACCTGTTTTAATTGTATTCATACTCAGTGCCAAAGTGCTCTATCTTTAAGCACTTACTGTAAATAAAAGCTGGATTTATGGATTCAATTCAAAGTAAATTAGGAGTCACATTTCTCACTTGTGCATCACAAAAAACATTGGCACTAGACTATGTGATAAATAAAACAGTTTGTTTATGTTTATTCCTGCAATGCCTTTGAATGTTGAACCAAATTTGGGTTACAGGAAATACAACCAGTGTACAGTCACAATTTTTCAATGATTTTTATGTGAGTTCGCCTCATTTTAGATGATCAACAGTTAAAAAACGATCAAGGTAGATGAATAAGAAGAATGCAATGGTGCCGTTTTTAAAGTTTCCAGGTATCATTATTATTATTATGATTATGATTATTTTGTTGTTGATAAAACTGTAGCATGACAAGGAACCTTCAAATCATAAGTGTTATTCTTACAGGGGATCTCCCTCAGTTTGGTTCCTTTGTTGAGAACAAAGCAAACAATCAAGCCCAGAGGTCAGCCAATCACCGTCAGCTTCCCCTTTGACTTAAATCTCAAGACAGACTGAGTCAAATTGCTGTAATATGTCATAATTAGAGGTTTTTAGAGCCCTAACTTTGCTCTGCGAAACTGTGTTAATTTTGAACTTAATATTTTATTTGCTTGTTTATTTGACAGGGACAAATGCATGAAACATTACTTCATTAAATATGCCACACATACAGGTGTTAGCCATGGCCAATCTGCAAACCTCATCTCTATTAGGATTTGAGGATTAAAACAGAAAAAAAAGATCCCTTCATGCATTCAGATCTAGGACTTCAACAAAACGCATAAATACTGACAAAATGAGAGGCTTAAGAGGCTTGTGTTCACATTCTGGCATCAGTTGGGTGGTTAAAACCTTCATTCCCTCTTGTTTATTCCCCATCTGATAATATTTCAAGAGCAAGGTTGTTCACATATTTAAAAATGAAAAATGAACAAAATTATGGATGTTTTGTTGTGAACATCATACAAACAAGGTTCCTGGCAGCTGCAGGCTTCAAAAGAGACAAAAATGTGACCAAACCTAAAGTTGTACCAGTGTAAATTTTGGTTTTGTCACACTTTTGGTACCGTACAAACCATTGTTAAATAATGTTTCCCTTATCAAAATGAAGAGTTTCCAGATATAACAGCCAAATAAAGAGCATTAGTTGCTCACAGGGACTGTGAGAGCTTTTTAAATGATCTTTAAAAAGTCTCATCTCTAGGATCTATGCCTGATCATGCTATTTCTTAGCTTTCCGATCAGGTCAGACTGGACCAGATTGGTTTACAGCGCCCTGTATTCTCTTTGACAACACTACACTGGTTGACCAACTTTAGCTGATAGAAGAGAGATCTGCGTTTTTCTCTGCTGAAAATAATTTCTGTGATTTATTTAGTAGTATTAGTTGAGACAAGAGCTGGACTGTCTGACAGAAAAGAGACCGAAAAGCAGAAGAAAGATAAACAGGAGAGCATGGGCTAAAGGTTCAAACAGGAGTTAAGCTGATTTTGAAATGCAGCACTTAAACTGCAGTGATCTGTTCAAACCTGTGAGTTTATCAATAAAATAAAGAGCCGGGGTGCATTTGCTCTGCTTGGTGAGGTTGGAGATAGTAGATGAGCACTGGTAGGACACAACCAGGATTCACTAACGTTACATGTTACAAATACGTATCAGAGCACCGAGCTGTGAGTAGCACTAAATAGAGCCAGCCACTGAACTGAGGTGCAAACTTACAAAGTTTGCTTGTTGTCCCATGTAAAAGAACAGTACCACATAACTGTTAACAAATGCACTACCTCTTGCGTTGTACCCTGTGAAAAGTTATCTTGAAAAAAGGAAAGTAGTGTTAAATAGAAGATCTGCACTCATTTTTCAAAACAAATTGAAAGATACACACATCTTGGTTCATTGTGACAATGGAGAGCAAGGGCTAATGGGAAGCAGAGTTTATGGCTATGGCTAACTTTTCCAGAAAGTCCTCACAGTTACTTTAAAGTTTTGTCAAACTGAGATGCACTTATTACAAATTTCACAATATTTTACTGCAGAAATAACAATCGAGTTGATTGATGCATTTTAGACTGATATATGAAGTTTTTCACAGTTTGTGCTAAAACAAATAGGTTTATTGACGGCCGAGTGTTGAGGAGCTTGTAAACATAGCACAAACTTATAAAACAAGCATGTTTAGATCAGTCTTTCAAATTTGTTAAGTTGTGATAGGCTGATCCTGTTCTGCCGACAAAGGGGTCAAACTGACCAGCACCACCCTAAAAAATTTCTAACATTATAAAACTGAACTAAAAATAATGTTACCTAGACATTTGTGAGGCTGAGTTGAGATATATTTGTGTGAATCAAGCAAACGAGTTGTGAGCTTCAGAGCAGCTGTTCGCTGTAATTCCTTAACCCGTGGAAAAAGCAAAGCGAGCTGTTTGTCTTTTTCCAGTTCCATGCTAAGCTAAGCTAAGCTAATACCTTCCTGGCTCCAGATGAGAAACTTTTAAGTTGTTGTGAAAGTTTTCCCTCAAATATATCTATCCAACAAGCTGTCACCACAGACTGAGAAATGCCTGTTACTCACAAATTCAGGGAGTTAATCTTTGTGAAACAGAGTCAGTCTCCACTGAACATGACTCAGGGCTTGCATCCTTTGTGCATGACTGTGTGTGTGCGCGAGTGTACTTGTGTGTGTGAGTGTGCGCCACAGATTTGATGTTGTGTAAGAGCAAGCTTTGTGCATATGAAAGCTGGGTTTTTTTTTTGTGAATGAGGCTGTGAGTGTGCAAGTTAGGATGCATGTGTCTGCCTGTTTCCTCTGCTTTAAGTGCAGACTTCAGAGGAAGCTGTTGGGCTTTTCTCAGCAGCTCCTCCAACAGACTCTTTATTTCAGATGTTTTCCTTCTCTGCCTTTCATTACGCCGTCTGCCTCACTTCCTGCTGCATCTACCCGACTCTTTCTCCTTCCATTTCCCCCTGGCTGCCTGTCCCGGCCGACCCTCACATGTCACTTCTTCATTCTGTGGGCCTCCATCTCGCCTGCACTGTTTGTGAAGCCGGTCATAATTGGATGGTGCTCTGACAGTCAAACAATGTCAGTGAATCACCATGAGGATCCCAGCTTCTTAGAAAAAAGAGGGGAGTACTTTGTTTCGACTTGGCTGAACTTCCTTTCACTTTCCCTCCCATATGTACCTGATTTGTGTATGTATGTGTGTGTGTGTGTGTGTGTGTGCCACAGAGAGATGTCCCTGAATTCACCCCTGAGGCAGTGAGCTTCTCACAGCCTAGCACAGCGGGTGGGGAGTTCAAACAAAACCAAAGTTAAGTGTGTTCTTTGTTGGTGCATTTCTTTATATATATTTTTGTTTCTGAAGTCAAATGACTCATG
Source organism: Thalassoma bifasciatum (assembly GCA_008086565.1). Classification (NCBI taxonomy): domain Eukaryota; kingdom Metazoa; phylum Chordata; class Actinopteri; order Labriformes; family Labridae; genus Thalassoma; species Thalassoma bifasciatum. The sequence continues at coordinate 152,128 of RPOG01000998.1, forward strand.
TATAAAGGTTCAAAACCTTGGACTTAATAAAAACATTACTTCACACTGTAGGCTTTCATATAATCAACAATTTGTTCACGAGTACAACTTTCCATCACTTTAAGACAAATTGAAACATTTCTACAACTATGTGGTGGGTTAAAGTTAAATCCTGTGCAGATTTTCATAGTTCCCAGAGGATGAAAACCACAGACTTTTCTGATCCCTTGAATTTTCCTCCAGAATTATTCATAAAAGCAAACAAGAGCCTCCCTCAAACGATTGATTGCAAAATGTAAAAGTAAAGTTTGAGTTTCAGAATACAGCTGAGTGAGGAGGCAGAGAACATTTCCCCAAGCAAAGCTGACTGCAAGAAAAAAATGAAAGTCATCTGATTGTCCTTACAGGTAGTGTTGAGACTAGGAATTGGAAATGATAGAATATTATTGATACTAGCGCCCTTATTGGTTCCTTTTATCAATACGGTTCTTTATTGCTTCCCTACAAAATCATAGGATTTACAAATTTTCTGTGTCAAAAGAATGAGGGGGGGGGGGCACTGGCCACCCCTGTCCACTCCTTGGATCAGCCCCTGTTCAGTTCCTCTTTTCGCCCTGTTTGTACTTTTTTCTGTCTAAAGCTATTATCTGTTCAAAGTTTATGACCCTTGACCTTATATCTTTAACATACCACTGAAATTCATCAATGATAGCTGTGCTTTGGATTTTTTTGTTTGAATTACCACATTTTTGCCTAATCACTGTAACTTAAACTTTTGAAACTAATGTGTTATCATATCACTCACCACCATTAGCCACCTAAAATCCCGCTGATCCTGTATGATGTCATCATTAATACATGAGGGCGTCATATAGCATCGCCATGTCACAAGAGCCTAAATGTAACTTTTTAAAGTTATTTTCTGAAGTTCTCATGCCTTCAGTCACATGGGGGACGGCAGCTGATAGAGCAGGAAACAGGTTGAGAGTGGGGAATGACATGGGGGAAATAAGCAGAAGTCGAATTCAAACCCAGGCCACCCACTCAAGGGGAATCTTATCAGGGGCAACAATAGACCATCTGTGCCCCAGGAACCATCTTTTTGAGCTTCCTTTATTTGGTGCTTTTATGTTTACAGGTGACAAAACAATGATGCTACTCAACTCCCAAGCATAACCTGTTGGCTTTGGTTTTTACTTCTACTGTTTTGAGATGTAATGTACCTCTGACATGACCAGTATGAGCAAATATTTAATCAACTCAGGGGCGCAAATGAAATGACAAACAAGAAGATGGTTTGTTTATGTAGTGCAATGGTATTTCATCATGTTGACTTTGTGGAGATACAGCACTCAAGCCAGAGAGGCAGAGTGAAGGCACTTTCTTTATCCCAGCATGCACTGCGGTGTACATGCTTGCCATATGCTTATATTGTTGTTTCTCACTTTGACAGAGTGGGCTGTGGAAGATATCTGAAGCAAGAGGAGCAGGGTTGTTTGTTAGAGCGTGCAGCCTGGCTGCTCACGATTTAGAATTACTGTTCCACCCTGGGCGGTTTGTGCAGCGCAGAGACAGCCATGTGCCGGGCAGGCTGCTCTGGCTCCGTCTGAAGTTCATGCATTCATCCGGTCACTGACCTGGAGGAAAGCGACTCTGGAAACAACTCAGGCTCCCTCAGAATGACGCATCACATCAGACGGTTGGGCATAGATTGTCAAGAGATTTCATAAAGAAAACTGAGACTCACTGACTTGTGTGTTTTTTTATTGTGGCTTTGAGAAGGATGATGAAAGTTTTCATTGTAAGCAATACAAAGAGTCAAGTATGAACTTGGTTTGAAGGGGAACTCCACAAGTTTTACTTAAAAAACAATCTGAATACTTGTCACAAAGAGCAGCATTCAGTTGTTGCTCTGCTTCTTAGAAGAGCTTCCAAAATAAACACTCTTTAACTTTTGAAAGAAAAACACAGATTTGACCCCACCAGTATGTACGGGTCAGATAAGGACTGCAAGATGATTAAGTGTCTGAGTCAGCTGTGTATTTATACGATAAAAAATCAACTTGATCAACTTTTCCTCAGTCTGGGTTTAAGACTTCAAGTCTTTATAAAAGCACGTGTTATGAACACAAGTAGTAACTGAGATGTTGAGGATCTGCAGCAAAAAGCTTATTAAATAGAGGGATGCATCATGAAGAATATAGCTACCTGTGTGTATTTCATAATAAAAACTAAACTGAGAATATCTCACCCTCTTCATTCTCATATCTGACAGTTTTTTTTCTCAATCTGTCTCTTGTAGATCCCCCCTGAAACTGTGTTGCTAAATTGCATTTAAGTGCCACTGCTTCATGCTGCCTCCCTTCACACAGGACCTCAGACATGAGAAATCACTTCAGTGGAAGTGGAAATTGGAACGCATGTGCCAAAGCAAAAGGCCACCGAGGAAATAGGGCAAAGGAAGAAGATGAAAAGCTCGATATACATGTAGAGACTTTAATCTTTACACACAACCCAAATACAGATTAGTGCCCAGATTCTCTTTTTCACCGGATTAAGGCAGACAACAGAAGAAAAAAAAAACACAACACAGAGCCAAAAGCCCGTCAGAGATGGTGGGAATGGAAAACAGCATTTCTCGCTCTCTTCTCTCTGCCCTTGTTTTCTCTTCCTCTTTAGTTCAGAGGGAAACAAGGTGGCAGTCAGAAAACTAACAGGCTCCATCAGGTTGGGTGCTGTCATTTCACAGTGTGTCCCCAAAGCTCAATTTGAAAGTGAGGCACGACCAACAGCCCGAGGCTCTTTGTATTATTCCAGGAACAGTGGCCTTTCTGGCAGATAGTGGAGCATGTTTTGGGAACACACTCCTCCCTGTCAGTCTGACACAAAGTAAAAACGTGTGGCGTATGACTCAGGCTGGTCCTGCTGGAGTTAATGTGGTGACGTGATGCTGATGTGGAGGTCAGAGAACGAGCTGTGAATTAGGTAAGTGTGTTTTTCAGCAGAGCTGTGCTATCACTTATCTGACATCTTTTATTCATTGTTCATCTCTCTGCAGTCAGTATATGCTCTGCTTTAGCTGACAGGGTTCACAGGAAGCTGTCACTTTCATTTTATCTCATGATTGTGTCTAAGATGTGTGAAAAAAATGGCTGTGTGTCTGTTTTTCAACCTTTTCATCTTTTTTGATAGAGTTTGAGCAGCAGGCTGGTGTCTGAGAGTATCTGGTTCACCAAGCAGGTCAAGACTGCCACCTGCTGGATACACAGACCTACAACACTGAAGGGCACCAAAAGAAGTCTTTCTTTATTGTTTCAACACGTTTTCTGAGTTATGTATTCAAATAAGTACCACTAAGTGCTGTCTGTACAAACTGTTCAGCTATATTTTACCAAACAATTCAAAATCGCTCTCTTTAAATATATATATAACTAACATCTATATATATATATATTTGTAACTAGCAAGGACATATATGACCAATAACATGGATTATAAAATGATATATAACATTACACAGTACAGCCCAAAGTATACACACTTATTTAATTAGCTGGTTGGTCCTTGTTATACATGCAGTTATACAGTTGTGCACACAAGTTTAAACACCCTGGCAGAATTTATGATTTCTTGACCTTTTTTACATATAAGATACCAAAAAATCTTTCCTGTCACTCATGGTTAGAGGTTGGGTGAAGCCATTTATTAACTAACAACTGTGTTTACTCTTTTTAATTCATAATGACAACAGAAACTCCCAAAATGACTCTGATCAAAAGTTTATATGCCCTGGTGATTTTGACCTGATACATTGACACAAGCTAAGTGGTACCAAAGGTAATTTGCCTGTAATCAGTGCGAGTGTGTAAAGCCTCTAAACTTCTGGAACAAAGTCATTTGGAGTGATGAGACTAAAATTGAACTTTTTGGCTGCAACCATAAATGTTACACTTAGAGAGGAGTCAACGAGGCCTATGATGAAAGGTCCATTCTTCCTGCTGTGAAACACAGGGGCCACAAAGGCACAAGAAAATTGGTCAAAACTGATGACAAGATTAATACAGCATGTTATCAGAAAATACTGGAGGAAAAATTACACTATTCAGTCCAGATGGTGCGGCAGTACACCCATGGACGCTCCAACACGACAATGATCCACAACACAAGTCCAAGTTGACCTGCTATGGGCTACTGCAGAATAAAGTGAAGGTTCTGAAGTGGCCATCTCAGTCTCCTGCCCTTAAAATCATTGAGCCACTCTGGGGAGATCTCAAACATGCAGTTCATGCAAGACAGCTCAATAATTTACAGGACCTGGAGGCGTTTTGCCAAGAAGAAAGGACAGTTTTACCATCTGATAATAAAGACCCTCATCCACTGCGACCACAAAAGACTTCAAGCTGTCATAGATGTTATAGGAGGGTGTGAAAACTTTTGATCAGGGTCATTATGATTTAAAAAGAGTAAACACAGTTGTTTCTTAGTAAATGTCTTCACCAAACCACTAACCATGAATGGCAGAAAAAAAATTGTTATCATTCATATTCCCTGAAAAAAATGGCAAAGAAATCATAAATTCTGCCGGGGTATTTAAACTTTTGAGTACAACTGTATGTTTGTACAAAGAACTGTATTAATGTAACAAACGACTCAAAAGATGTATTTTATTACTTAAACTGAAAGAGACTTGATTGTAGTGTCAGAAGTCCTCTGTAACAGATTTACTACACACATTATACCATTTGTTTCATAACATCAAGGACATCATGATTCTTTATTTAGACTATATGTGGGAGCAACAGGAACTGTACATTCAAGCTGTGAATAAATGAGCAGTTGTTTTACTTCTTGATCAAGAAACTGAGCTGTAAAAAAGTATTCAGAGACACTCAAACTTACTTGCACTCTTTCAGTTTTATTGGCTTTTTGTTTTACAAAAACAGGTATGAGAGAATGCATAGAGCGAGCCCCACTCACAGTGGGCTCACCAATGTCAACATAGGAAAAACAAACAAAATGACAAAGGGTATAAGGAAAAGGCAACGATCATTTCAAGATAAAAACAACACTGTTTGCAGCTATCTTCTATATCGAGTGCACACACACACACTCTCTTCTGGACTCTTCTTTCACGCAGGACACGACTGACGAGTCATTTAGGCAAACTTGCAGAACATGAACACACATACTGGCACACGATGCAAACATGTTTGTGCGAGAGAGTCAGCAGGATGCAGAGAGAAATGCATTTTATGGTACAAGTGAGAGATGCATATACAGTTAAAAGGTGATTTGACCTTCNGTACAAACTGTTCAGCTATATTTTACCAAACAATTCAAAATCGCTCTCTTTAAATATATATATATATATACATATATATATATATATATATATATATATATATATATATATATATATATATATATATATATATATATATATATATATATATATATATATATATATATATATATATATATATATATATATATATATATATATATATATATATATATATATATATATATATATATATATATATATATATATATATATATGTATGTAACTAGCAAGGACATATATGACCAATAACATGGATTATAAAATGATATATAACATTACACAGTACAGCCCAAAGTATACACGGTTATTTAATTAGCTGGTTGGTCCTTGTTATACATGCAGTTATACAGTTGTGCTCACAAGTTTAAACACCCTGGCAGAATTTATGATTTCTTGACCTTTTTTACATATAAGATACCACAAAATCTTTCCTGTCACTCATGGTTAGAGGTTGGGTGAAGCCATTTATTAACTTACAACTGTGTTTACTCTTTTTAAATCATTATGACAACAGAAACTCCCAAAATGACTCTGATCATAAGTTTATATGCCCTGGTGATTTTGACCTGATACATTGACACAAGTTAAGTGGTACCAAAGGTAATGTGCCTGTAATCAGTGCGAGTGTGTAAAGCCTCTAAACTTCTGGAACAAAGTCATTTGGAGTGATGAGACCAAAATTGAACTTTCAGGCCTCAACCATAGAAGTTACATTTAGAGAGGAGTCAATGAGGCCTATGATGAAAGGTACACCATTCCTACTGTGAAACATGGAAACTACCAAGGCACAAGGAAATTGGTCAAAACTAATGACAAGATTAATACAACATGTTATCAGAAAATACTGGAGGAAAAATTACACTATTCAGTCCAGAGGGTGCGGCAGTACACCCATGGACGCTCCAACACGACAATGATCCACAACACAAGTCCAAGTTGACCTGCTATGGGCTACTGCAGAATAAAGTGAAGGCTCTGAAGTGGCCATCTCAGTCTCCTGCCTTTAAAATCATTGTGCCACTCTGGGGAGATCTCAAACATGCAGTTCATGCAAGACAGCTCAATAAATTACAGGACCTGGAGGCGTTTTGCCAAGAAGAAAGGACAGTTTTACCATCTGATAATAAAGACCCTCATCCACAACAACCACAAAAGACTTCAAGCTGTCATAGATGTTATAGGAGGGTATGAAAAGTTTTGATCAGTGTCATTATGATTTAAAAAGAGTAAACAGTTGTTTGTTAGCAAATGTCTTCACCAAACCACTAACCATGAATGACAGAAAAAAAATTGTGTTATCATTCATATTCCCTGAAAAAAATGGCAAAGAAATCATAAATTCTGCCGGGGTATTTAAACTTTTGAGTACAACTGTATGTTTGTACAAAGAACTGTATTAATGTAACAAACGACTCAAAAGATGTATTTTATTACTCAAACTGAAAGAGACTTGATTGTAGTGTCAGAAGTCCTCTGTAACAGATTTACTACACACATTATACCATTTGTTTCATAACATCAAGGACATCATGGTTCTTTATTTAGACTATATGTGGGAGCAACAGGAACTGTACATTCAAGCTGTGAATAAATGAGCTGTTGTTTTACTTCTTAATCAAGAAACTGAGCTGTAAAAAAGTATTCAGAGACACTCAAACTTACTTGCACTCTTTCAGTTTTATTGGCTTTTTGTTTTACAAAAACAGGTATGAGAGAATGCATAGAGCGAGCCCCACTCATAGTGGGCTCACCAATGTCAACATAGGAAAAACAAACAAAATGACAAAGGGTATAAGGAAAAGGCAACGATCATTTCAAGATAAAAACAACACTGTTTGCAGCTATCTTCTATATCGAGTGCACACACACACACTCTCTTCTGGACTCTTCTTTCACGCAGGACACGACTGACGAGTCATTTAGGCAAACTTGCAGAACATGAACACACATACTGGCACACGATGCAAACATGTTTGTGCGAGAGAGTCAGCAGGATGCAGAGAGAAATGCATTTTATGGTACAAGTGAGAGATGCATATACAGTTAAAAGGTGATTTGACCTTCATACAGAATGCTTGTTTCTGCTTATTTGGGTGAAATGACCTTTTAGGATCAACCCACACTACATGCATAGACAACCTGACCTTTTCTACAACTCAAGGAAATGTTCAGTTACTGTTATGAGTATGAGTAGTGTGTGTTGATAGTTCTGTGCGTGAGCTGCATCCTTTACACTGTTGTAAAACTGAGGATATTCACATTGAGGATCACTTCAATAAATCCAGTGAAGAAAAAGCACCTGAGGCTGCTCAGGGAGGACGCACTAACTTCTGTAATGTCAAGTACAACAGCGCCTTGTGATCAATGTGAAGAGAGCTGAGCTGTATCTCACCCCTAAACTGCCTCTCTCATCCACAGATGATCACGATGGCTGAGCAATGCCTTTAAGGTTTGCAGTTTGTGGTTAAGTTGCACACAGTTATCAACAGGCTATGCTTTTGTGCGTTGCAGTTACAGAGGAGTTCCCTCTCTGGTTCCTAACGTGAATGAGTGAAAGCAGAACACTGGTTTTTCTCTTTTGTATTGTTAGAAAAAATGACATAAAACGCTACAAACAAAAATCTTCAAAGCAAAGAGCACATATGTTTCCATACAAAGACAAAAGACATCCAAGAGCACACGAAAACACAAGCAGAATGAGCTGGTTCATTTTTTTTAACTGGTTGAAATGCAGTTAATCTGTATTGTCAGACAACAAGGAGGAGAGGTACTCAACAAAATAATCACTCTTTTGTTTGTTTTTCTTTTTTGTTTTAGAACTGATCTGTGTTGTATTAACATGCGCTATGAAGAGCATATTTCTGGCATCTTCCTTCACACACTGGCTGAACTCAAGCCTTCCAGAGTAAACTCAAGAGGATTGTCCTCGCCTGTAAAACGAGCCTGGATACTCACACTGAGGGGTGGGGGGGTGGGGGAGAGAAGGAGGTGAAGGTTTCAGAGAGAGACATTGAAAAGTGCTTTAAGAACAAGAGATTTCGTTTGAGAAAGGATAACGACGAAAAAGGCAAATCCCCCCTTCTGGTAAAGAGGGTGCACTACATGTTTGCATTCTGCTGGTACAGGGCAGACAAATGCAGCACAATCACATTTTGTAGATATCTATGTATAATACAACTATCTGTTAAAATTTGTTAATCATGTTTACTTTCAATTCACAACAAAGGTCAGTGTTATAAACAGTTTTCTCTTGTTTATATACATTCCAGTAGTTAGAAATTGGGGTTTGCTCTGGAGAGTGAGTTAAGTGAGGACTTTTTTTTTCAAACAGGTTCAAGTTGATAATGTTACTGTCTTAAGTTAGTAGATTTTTAGGGTTAATGCATAAACACTCCTGCATTATGAGGATATCCTGACTAAAACTAGGGGTGCAGAAAATATTACGTTGAGTGTGTTTTTATTTCTGATATGTAAAACCGTCACAGAGGGCTCTTACACTCGCGTGGTACCAGTGCATGACTCGTGCATCAATCAATCGATCCCTGTTACGGGTCGACCACAGCTCCTCTTCCTTGTGCAGCTACTATCCATCTAAGCGTGAACCACATTTTCACTCAAGGCACATCCCTGTCTTCTCCACCCTTTCCTTCATTTATCCTCGCTGCACCAGCCTCAAGCACTGATTTCTTCTCGCTAACTTCAGAGCCCTCCTAAGATACTTTAGCGCGTCTCTAACTGGTGTATTTGCATTCTGGTCCTCTGGAGCGATGCAGGAAATACTGCATGAAACTATTTAAAGATTTCAGAACTTCAGCTCTGGCTGCAAAGCCTTAAAGCTGGGAGGGGGGGGACCTATATCCACTTGGTAGTTAGGATTGGAATCATTGTATTTCTGTCGAATAATTTATATAGTTAAAGGCAGAGTATTCTGTTTTTAGGGTTTGTCTTCAGCACTCTAAATTTGAGCTTCCAAAAGCAGAAACATGAAGAACCCAAGGGAGAAAAGGATGGAATTAAATTGAAAATAGGGCAATCATTTCTGAGCCACCCCAAACCAAAGCGAGGAACTCTTCATTCCTCTTCTCTGTGCAGGACCCTTTGGTTAATAATAAAACAGCCAGCATTTCTTCAACAACCACTCTGGTCTTTGAGGTCATGGTGCCGCCTCGCTCTTCTCCAGGTGAGCAGGTTGTGGTGCCGGCTGGTGTGCTCTCATTCTTCTCTTTCTGTGTCCGAACAAGGGCAGGGTAACATGTACAGTCAGCGGGGTTCGAGGTGGGCTGTTTTAACCGTTCAGGAGGTAGACCACCAGCTCATAGGTGCACATCATGATGGCGGTGTTGGGGATCTGTCGTACCAGGTGGGTGGTGAGGCCGCGGTACAGGGCGCGGTAGCCCTCCTCTTTGGGCACTGTTCTTAGAGTCTGGAAGAAGGAGTTATACTTGGTGCCCTCCTCACGTAGCCTGGTACGAATCACTTCTACAAAACAAAGAGGAAAAAAACGGTTGCAGGAAAAGACTCATTGATTCCCAAAAATCTCTCATTATTTCACAGCACACGCTCTTACCATGGGGATAAGCGATGGTGGTGGCGCAGGTCTTGGAGGTGGCAGCGGCGAGCATCATCCCCACAAAGTCTGAGGCGTCTCTGGACGTCTCCTCCTCCTCGTCCATGTTCTGGGGTGCTTTGGCCTCCAGGAGGCGCCGTTTGATGTTTTCATAGATCACAAAGTGGATCACAGTCTCTGAGATACCGGCGTAGGATGCAGACATGCCCCTATAGAAGCCTTTCAGACCGTCTGCCTGATACACTCGTTTTACACAGTCAAACGCACTCATCCTCCGCTCACCTCGATTCCTGAGAAGGACAGGGAAAAAGAACTTTATTTTTCAAAACTTTTCTCTTCAATGTGTCCAGGGACAAAGAAAAGCCAAACAGAATGATTCGACTCTTTAGAATGAAAAGAAACCGAATGCTGAGAGAGGTCCTAGAAAATGTTGAAATATCTACTAAACATTTTTTTCTTGTTTTGTTTGTCAGGAAGTGTGCATGACAAGCTCTGCTATCAAATTGATTTATTGATAAGGTAACCTGAATTATTTCCAACAAAACTATCTCTTTAAAAAAGAAAAAGAAAAACAAAGGAGTCGCTGCCTCTGATTAAGTCAGTTTGTTTTTCTTTGCAGCTTACTCTGTAATGCTGGATTCATTTGGAACTTTAATCCTAAAACAGGAATCTATCAGCTTAGAGGCTCTGAAGGGAAACATTTTTCACTCAACAACACAGGATCACTGCTAAAATACTTTATGTGGATGTTTTGGTTCATAGGAAAAGCAGGACCGATAAGGTTATAGAATAAGTACTGGCTCAGGAATGAGAATAATGTGAAAAAGATTTTTAAGAAAAACTTTTTTCATATATCTTTTTGTATTTATTTGTTTTAAGAAGGTAGACTTGGGGCGCGGATGGTCTAGTGGATATGGCTGCGCACCATGAGGCTTGCCCTCGAGCGGGCGGCCCGGATTCGAATCCGACCTGTGGCCAATTTCCCGCATGTCACTCCCCACTCTCTCTCCCCTTTCCAACACTATCCACTGTCCTCCTCTATCAATAAAGGCACAAAGGCCAAAAAAATAACTTTAAAAAAAAAAAAAAAAAAAAAAAAGAAGGTAGACTTTTGAATTTTCCCTTTCACTCACACATAAGTCAAACATTCAAAACCATTTTTTGTCAGAATTTAAATGTTTTGACTTAAAACTCATGAAATCAGGACTTCTGTAGCTGGAGAGAGTTTAAATATTTCCTCAGTTCATTCAAAAAGAGGTAATGAAAAACACAAAAGTCCAATCTCTGAAAAGTGTGTTCTTTTATTCATTAAAAAAGTGCTTTCTAAGAGCTCTTACGTTGACCAACTCACTTCTACCTAGGCCTTTAAACTATCGTTGTATATATGGCCCCTGCAGTTGTATCTGCAACTACCGGCCTGGCGTGCGTTTTCAGTCCCTCAGCGTTTCCATAGAGATGCAGATTTTTGCTCTGCTTTTATGTATCTTTCGGTTTAATGTTGTTTAACATTTAAAATGTATTATTTCTGATACAAAGTTGAACTTGTTGTACAGGGAGTAACCTGTATAAACTTCACTTTCATTTCCCAGAAGTGTTTATGTGCGTTGCCTCTTATATGGTTTGAACACTCTCCTCTCCTGAGCTCCAATATGTAAAGTACACACCAGCTCTCATTGCCACATTTACCTTGCATCCAGCTGTAGACGGGTCTTTATGAGCCATATTGGGTTTGTTGCTGTGATGGCTGTAAAACCTGAGGAGGAAAAACCACAAGAATCACATTTTGTACCAAGAGGAGAATAAAAATCAAAGCTAACATTAGCCTGAGCGTCTGGTATGATACATAAACTGAACAAGCACTAGCAGTCTAAGTAACATGTAAGTGTTCTTTAAGCTGCATTTATGTTGGTGACATAAAAAAAAGGTAAACATGCCTTCCAAGAAGGAAATTAAAAAGTCACAAAAGCAGCTTAGAGAGAACGCTAGCCCCTCTACAGACCAGCCTACCGTATGTGTGCTAGTAGAGAAGCTACAGAATACCACACAGATTTAGTGTTTTTGCTAACAGCTTTAAAACATAATAACAGAGACCTGCGTCTTATGCAATGACCTAGGTGGTTGTGGAATTTTGGAGAGAGAGGCAGACAGAGAGAGAGAGAGAGAGAGAGAAGAACCAGAGATCTGTGGTGAGTACTCACGCAGACCAAAGTAACTCCTCACAGATGCAGCTAGAGACCCCTGGTGGTGCGGGGGTCTCATGCCCTTGCGAAAGGAGAGCTACGGTAGAGTTAAAGCCTAAAACAGACACAGGCTTGTGTGTAGCAAAAATGACCTGCATGAAACCACTTAACTCCCCGATGACCCAGTGTTCCCAGTGGGTTGCTCCCACCGTAACGTAACCTTACGTGATGACAACAGAAAGGAAATGTGGGTGAAGTCTTCTTCACAGGAAAAACCCCGACTCAAAACAACATTTTTAGCTGCCTGCTAATCTACTCGCTGCTTTTGGAGCTTGATTTTAACATGCAAATTAGAGCCTGACCCAGTCTGGATTCTTGACCTGGTTAGCTCCAGCGACGGAAAGTGAATTCATCTATTGTCGGCCAGGACGGGAGCCCTCTCTAACCTCTGCTGCAGGTGTCGTGTATCTTTGCACAGGCCAGATTAACTGCTGATCTGTCAACACCTCATCACCTGTCAGAGTAGCTCAGTCAGGGCTCACGCTGCTGAATATGGGGGTTGCCACTGGAGATAAATGTTCTGTCACAATCTGACCTTGGATTTGTTGCTGAGAGGTCTGAGTCATGGTCTGCTAAAAGTAGCCCTGTCAGATGCAGACTTATTTATAGGCTGACAGCCTGTAGCTGAACCTGCCCGAATGACCCATAGTGGAACAGTTTTGCTTTCCCATGTGGCGCAGTGATGAGATGAGATGACATAACCATGATACTCGAAGCATCAGATACCAACAGCAAAGGTACTTAAGACTGAGTTTCCAGGACTCTTAATGAACCTGTTTTAAGCCTGTGGGAAAGCAACTGGAAAAAGGTGATTTACGCAAGATAAGCTTCAAAATTTTTCAACCTGATCACTTAGATTATTTTCTTCCTCCTGCAAGAGATAAAATCTGACACACGAAAAACAACTTGGATCAATATTTTCTCTCAAAATCTTTTATGCAATACAACCTTTCACCTTTGTTTACAAAATCTGAACCAGAAAAAGGTCAATTTATTGACAAATGTATAACAAAGTGTCCCATTTGTGTTAAAATGTTATATGTTAGTATGTAAGCTGACATAGAAGAGTATAATTACCTGCCATTCCAGCCGACATCATGTGTACCTGTGTGGAATCAGCTTCCAGTACACCGTTCAGTCTCTCTTTGGCCGTGGAGTACGCGGCAAAGTAGATTGCTCTGTTGGCAGTAAAATGCAGAGGGGTCCAGTTAAGTGTTAAATCACAGTTAAATACCTCATGTCAGGTTCAGCTTGATGAGCTTTGGAATCATTAAGTTTTAAGCTGCAAAAACCAGCAGCTTCTAAAAAAAACACACATACTTAGTCAAAGAGGAAACCCAGCAGACGAGCAACATTATCCATTTGTTTCCTCTAATTAGAGAGAGAAAGAGCTTTATTTGTTACATTTATCTAAATAAAAGTGTGTCTCTCCTCTGGAAGCGTAATGTGGACTTTAACTTTTACCCTCATTTACCAAATGGGCTTCAACGGGCTGTTCATGCTGCTTACACTCATCAGTCTAATGATGGGTCAGTGTTTGTCTGAGCATTCACCTTTAAATCTGCATCACAGCTCAGGAGGCTGTGTGGCATTCATTCATGTAAGCTGCTAACAAAACACTCCACACACACAGACACACACACACATTCAGCACTGGGACCAGCTTGCTGCAGTATTAGGGCTAATGGCTGCCCACAGCCATTAGTGCTGACTTGCCTCCTATCATTAGCACTGAGGGGTAATAATGATCATGACTGTTATATGTCATTACCTAACTGCAGTCAGAAAGGGACAGAGTCCTGCTTTTCTACTCCAGCTGCTGGGATATTCCTGAACAGGAACTGCTGAGACAGCCAGGAAGATGAATGAGCTTTAAGTGGGAACACACCTTTAATACGTCTTTGTCTCAGAGTAACCTGGAGAAGCCTGTGGTGCTTACATAAAAGCACAGTTTACACAGCCAAGTCTCCAAGACAATTTGTCAGTTATTCACCTTAAAACACAGCTAAACTAATCTGTGTGCACACTCAATGTGACATCATCAGCTTCCACAGGATACCAACACTGTGATCCAACTCACGTACTCCTGCATGTACACTTGCTATTTGAGGTGCATGGGTGCGTTCACACTGACAGTGCGGAAAAACACTGCACTTTGATTTCTCAGCTCCACTCAACACAGTCAAAGCAGAGTGTGGAACGCTGGACACTTCTAACCCTAAATGGTCACAATATAGGCTGAACTATGTGCAAAAATAATCTCATTGCAATTATCATTTCCTATATTGCAATTGGTATCTTTTGTCCAATTATTTCTTGGTTCCCATCTTCTATGTTTTTAAACAAACACATTGTGTTACTACTACTTGAGACTGCTTTTTGTCCATTTTAGTTACTTTTCACTTCTTGTCACTTTTTCCACCATTTTTGCAACTGTCTGAATTGTTTCAATTTTGCTGCAAATTTTTCTTGCTAATTTTTGTTGCTTGTTGGTCATTTTAGTCACTTTTCACTCTTTTTTTGCCACGTTTTGACCATTTTTTTGCTACTTATTGAGTATTTCCAGGTTTTATCCCAATTTCAATGCCAATTTAGTTGCTTTTTTTTGGCAAGTTTTACTACCTCAAATTTGGTTTTATTGCTACTCTTTGCCTCTTTTTACCACTTTGATTGTTTCTTTTGTAAAAGTAGTTTTTAACAGTTTGGCTCTTTGGTTGAGCAGGGTTGAGTAACTCTGGTGTGGAGCAGAAAACATCTACTGGAAAAACCATAGCTGATATTTTGACACATTTCAGGTTATATAAATATTGCACTGTCTGCAATTAGAATATTGCTACAGGACATATTGCGATTTAAAATAATTTGTGATTAATTGCCCAGCCCTAGTCACCACGTTGTCTATGTTGAGGAAAAGGTGGGAACAGACAATAGATAATTGTTGCAGTTAATAAATCACAAAAGAAAACAGTCTGTGAACAATTGTGAAATGTGATCATAATTTCAGTAAAGGCAGCCGTGTTTGATTTGGGGGCAACACCCTGTAAGATTGCGTGCATTGTTCTAGTGAGTGCAAAGTGTGCGCAGTGCACTTAAACTGCATTATTGTAAATCAATTTTGTTACAGGGCAAAGGCTCTTGTTTTAATCTAAAAGTTGGTTGATGACTTACAGCCAGGAAAAGTCACTCACAGTTTTGCATAATGAAGCAGTTATATACATCAGGGGCGTGAGAAAAAAAATGGGTTTCCATAGAAATCCAGATTTTCTGCTTGAAGATTTTTAAATAGATTTTTTTGGGTGCAATATCAATTAACTTTTCCAAATGTTATTGTTCCATTTCACTCTTCAAAGCAGGCCCCTGAGAAGAGAGTATAAACAGATGGTTCAAATATATTGTTGGTGAATAAATCTCAGAAACTAACTCAAATGGGAAGTGAATTTTCTGGAGAAATATATGGTTGGTAGAAATCACCATGTTTCAGCTTTTTCTCTGGGGTTAAAAGTAAAACTGAAAATCACAAAAAATTGCATAAATCATAAAAGAATCAAGTTGGGAGAGCAGCATGTCATCCCAGCCCTTA
The DNA here is from genome assembly GCA_008086565.1 of Thalassoma bifasciatum. Taxonomy (NCBI): domain Eukaryota; kingdom Metazoa; phylum Chordata; class Actinopteri; order Labriformes; family Labridae; genus Thalassoma; species Thalassoma bifasciatum. The sequence continues at coordinate 167,838 of RPOG01000998.1, forward strand.
TGTACATTTTCTGTTTCCTGTCAGGTGATAAGCAAATGTTTAACTCTTACATTTAGGATGACTGAACCTTGTGTCAGCACAATTTCAAAGCTGGTTTTTCTGAGTTTGGATAAAACTGATCGCAACAGTTTTGTAAAATCCTGTTTGACAAGTTGCTAAATCTTTGTCATTTTAATTTTAAAATAACTGAAAGTAGTTTTAGGGAATAAATTATGGCATGAATGACAATGAATAAGGCTGTAAGACATCTGCAGTCCGTGAAGCTTGGCCCTGCATCGCTACTGGGTCGAAGTTCATAATCATAAGCAAGTATGACTTCACCGTCATACTGACTGATGTGAAAGTGATCTTACTTCAGTGCCAATATTTTACCTTCTCCATTTATGTCCTTCAGCTACAGAGCCTGAAGGCGACGCAGACGAAAAAACAATTAAGAATAAAGGTCTCATGCGCACCAGATACCAACCAGTCCCCTTGAGAAAAATTCTTTTGATTGATAAACTTTTTGGTCCTCATGAAAAAGTTTTATGCAAAATTTCTCATGCGCACACAGCACTGTCTTGTTGCCATGAGAGATTTTCTTCTATGCATGGATTGGTATCCGGTGTGCACAAGGACCCTATTTTTTCAATCATCATGTCACTTTAGGAGCTTGGAATCCAGCTACCGTGCTTGAAATGTGCTGTTTGTAGTGATTCCTAAATAAATTATGACGAATTTTGATGACCATCAGCTACTTGGTTACTCTTGGTGAAAAAGGACAATTGGCAGCAGCCGCAAGTTAATGTTTGACTCCTCTCTACTGTTCAGGAGTTGAGGAAGAGGTTTCACATCAAAGTCTGCTGTAATTGCATACCATAGCCCTGTGTTACATGCCAAATGTCAACATGCTGGTATTTAAGAGTTGACTCATTTTGTAATTGTTGGCATGTTAACAAAACATCAGCATTCAGCAGGAGGGACAGCTGTGACCTTTGTACAGCATAAGCTGACAAAAGCACTGCCATGAGAGCTAATGAGAGCTGAGGAGTGATGGAGTAAAGCTGAGCTCAACACGCTCAAAGTGTCTCAGTATTTTATCTGTCACAGTTATTTTCAGTATGATGAAGATCCGAAACCTCTCTGGGTGAAAGTTCATGCTGGAGACTCTAGGAACAGCCAACACTCTTTATCACTGTGGAATTAGTTATGTGATAAAAATAGTACTCCAAGGTTTAATATTTCATCTCAACAGCTAGTTTGATGGCCAATAACATGGCAGGTACAAACCATGAAAGAGGGTAATAGTGAAAACGAAGCTTATTTTGCGCCGGAAGAGGGGTAATAATATGTTTCATGAAGAAAACTATCGTGTCTATTTGCCGATTGGCCGATCAGATATTCACCTAATTAAATTAAACACTGACAACAAGGCCCTGTTAACGTGACAACTCTTCACAGTGTTTCACCCAAAATGCAGTCCTATAGATGGGGAAATAACTACGGTTTAGAAGCTGAAGACAAGGTGAGCTGATCATCTGGCGTTCATATTGAAAACTTCTCTGCCGATAGCAGAAGTGGTGCAATAGATGCACATTTCGTTCGAAGGCAGCCCGCTAGTGTTGCTGTTGTTCGGTTCGCACATGGCACAGTTTCCACTGAAAATGCCGGCTTGCCATTTACACAGCAATGGTGGTGTCCCAGAAAAATTCAATTTTGTTCGGCATTTTCAGAAGTTTGCATTTTGAGTCGGCTAAAACGCTGTTTCTGTGAGGCTGAAACGTAGCAATACTTTGCATTACACCCGAAAACTGTTGTCGTGTAAGTGGCCTCTAACACAAAATCATCTAACACAACACTGTCTACACAGTTTGGAAGCGTATCACCCCCAAATTCTTTAAACTCTCGAGGTCATAATAACTGGGGCACAGATTTTATTGAAATGAAAAGGCTGTAAGTGTTGGAGAAAACTTACCTGGAAGGTGCCACGCCCACCAAGTTAGGCCCCAAGCCCCTGAAGAGAGAACGAGGTCCTTCTTTTTCCAAGATCAACCTGAATGTGAAGTTTTGACACGTTAGCAGAGAAATAAGTGCATCAGTTCCCAAACAAAAAACATGGGTATTCAGGTGTGTTTTTGTCAGCCAAGGGTGCTGACTTCTTCTGTCAGATAAAGCAGAGTATGCGTGTGGCTAACTGTGAAATGTCACTGATTCAACTGATAACTGAAATAGGACAAAGATGATGACATAGATGACACTGTGGTGGCTACTTCCTCTTCTTGTAAAGCTCATGGTTTGAACACATTGTGGATTGAGAAAGATTTAAATAGCCTTGAGTCACTTTATTACAGAGATGTATTAAGTATCATATCCAGTGATGGTGCCAGGAAATCAGAGGACCTTTGCCTGCATTTGGCTCCAGTGCCGTCTGTATTCGACAGCAGCCTCAAATTATGCCATGACTGATTTACTCAAGATTATGAAGCCAGCCTAAAGGCCCCTAAAAACAAAATTTATCTGCCACAGTGACTGGCACTTTATTTAAATTTGACTTGGTTCAGTGAAGCTGACAAGTGGCCTGGTGCCATAAAAAAACTCTTTCCCAGAGGCTCAGAGCAGACGTGACCTCTTTAGAAGAGACAAGGCCATTGTGTTACTGGTGGAGACGGTTATTGTGCCCTCAACATCACAACTGGAAATCTACCAAAATCAAAGAGGCAGTCCTTGGCACTGAGCAGACAGTGAGATAGGTGAAGGCTCTAGATCCTGAGGGACATAAATCTATAAGATTTTTGCAAATTAAAAAAAACTAACAAGAGTTTGATTTGTTCTCAGATTTCTTTCTTGGATCACTAAATGATTTGTGTCCTGCCTAAGATGACTAAGGATTTTTGCTTCAGTTTTTGGTCCCTACAAGACTACAGATTGAGTAATACTCCATTACTCTTGTTCAGGTCTCATGGTTTCCATTGGACCCTGCCCTTTTGACACATAAAGATGGAGAAGAGTAAGCTGATGAACAAAGATTTTGACTTTTGTTGACATTTCATTTTTTTTTTCATTTCAGAACAATCATATTCACATGCTATCTTGTTTAGCTACAGTTCCAGGATGCAAAGGGAGGTGCTGTGTATCTGCTTTCAAATATTCTGAAGCATGGGCATGCAGCAGCAGCAGCACAGCGTGAGTAGAAAGTCAGATATTGAGCAATACTGATAGTGCAATTGAAGAAACCAAAGTGGCTCAACCACTGAGCCAAGATGTTTGCAAGGTCAGGAATCTGACGACTGGCCAATTGGCTGCAGATATTTGATTGATTACTTAGATCTCAAGACACATCGACAGAATCAGCCAGAATTCAATGCTTTTTTCCTAATAACGTAACCCAAAGGCCTAACACTTTCAGTCCAGGCTTTCACAGTTTGGAGTTTGTTTGCTTTCTTTTCTTGAAAAAAAAAATAGTGAAGCACCAGTAGGGAGGTCCTGATACAACCTTTTCACTTCCAATACAAAACAAATATCGCAGTGTTGGGTCTTGGCTGATACCGTTAATGATCCGATACGTTGTCCTCACTAATGGTGGGACATTCAGCTCTAATTGTAGGTCTTCAGGGCCTGAATAAGCCTTGGGTGAATGATTAAAGTGTAAAAATATTAACCTCCTTCAGTTCTGTGCCACCACAAGAAACTTGTGCACGACAAATTTTGCACTCAGCTGCAACCTCTTTTTTTGGACTTACACAAAAAATACGGCCACATAGCCAACATCACCCCTACTCTTTGCTACTTAGCACACGCTCTTGTTGTGATCACGTGGGCTCTGCAGGCTGGATCTAGGCGCTGCTGGGTAGAAATGCTGGCATGAAGCCTGGAATGGACCCCTTCTATTGGAGACGCAAGCATGTTATCCAATATTCTTTTTTTTTTTTTTTTTTTGCTACCATCAGACTGATAATATCGGATTGGGACACCCCTAGTCACTTGTAGTTGCTCAACTCTGTCCCAGGTAACTGTGATTACACTGATTCTTTTCTGGTGACTCAGACTTGAGGACCCAAAACTCAAGCTTGAGGCCTGGTGACATAACTTCATCATGTCCAGGAGTGAGAGAGAACTGTGACCTGCACACATGCACACACTTTCCGCAAAAACTAAAAATTCAATACAGGCTTGTATTTTGTTTCATTAGGTTAAAGAAAATCTATGCATAATGTGAACAGCATGCATATAGAAAACCAGTCTTGCTTTTAAATCCTAGATTTGATCATTTATGGTGCCAAATATTTATCATATCTGGGGGGTTTTTGCCTCATTTTGCTCTCTGTATTAATGTTTGTCCTACTCACCACATGCACTCACACCCACAGTGAGCAGCAGAGCACATCAGGGGATTATTGGAAATTAACTATTGAAATTTACTTGTTTTGATTTGTCATATTTGAAGAAAGAGTTACATTGGAATTATAAATACCACTCTGTTCAAATGAATGGATGCATGACATCCAGATTGGTATAAGATATCAATTAAGCACTGCTGAAACAAGGAGTGTTATTAAGGAATGGAGATATCGATTCCTCGTGATTCACATCAGCTGACTTATAAAATGTTGGTCAGATGGTGATTATTATTATTGAGAACTCACTTGAGACAGTGCAGAGGGCCTGGTGGGGACATTCGGGTCACACTGGCCCCATTGACAGTGCTGAGTTGAACCTCAGATACATAGAGGGTGATGGAGGACGACTGCAGACGGGTCTTCACTACCTCCAGCGGACACGTCAATATGGCTCCTACTGTGCCCCCACATCTAGTAAAGGAAGACAAAATGAAAAAGGTGACGATGACACGGAAAAGCTCTTCAGTGTTCAACCAAGAAACCAATCCTCTATGAGTGCAATAAACAGAATATTTATAAGTGCGCAAATTCTTCATGTTCTTGTATAAATAAATTGACCAGTGATGTGTTGTGAGAATTCTAACAATTCCCGGCATGTAGACAAGAAATAGCTCAGTGTGGGAACAGAAAAACAGTCAGGAATGCTTTGTGTTTCTTGGAGAATAACAGCAAGCTTCTGTTCAGTGCAGCATTAAGCCCCAACCTTGTAGAATTACAAAAGTATCAATAATCAAAAAAGTAATATAGAAAACAAGAATCATACAAGAAATTCCACACTTGAATGTCACAATTAATCACTTACTTGATGTTAATTTGTCGTTTTTGTGTAGCTATTCCGATAAAAATATTACAAATAAATAAAATAAAAACCCTGTAAATCACAAAACACATCAGAAAATTGTTCAAATTTACAAATTCACAAAGCTGTAGAACATGTGTTCTTAAAATGCATGACTTTGTGCAGACAATGCCCTACATCTCTCCGTTTATGACCGGCTCAAGTTTTTTAGGACAGTAACCTGCTCAGGGAACAAATAAAAGACTGATAAGGTGGAGGGCAAAACAACATCTACATGAAAGCTATAAATAAAGTGAACCTGACTGAACTGAAGGAGCAGGGCAGGACCAGGCTGGAGGATATGAAAACAAAGTAAGAGAGATGTTTGTTATCTTTAGTTGGGGTTAATTTTCAATCAGCACCAAAACAGAAATAGATTATCTCTGTCAACAGGAGTTTTGGCAGAGATGGACTGATCAGTGTTGAGGTGCTACCACACCGAGCACAGGAAACACAAAGTACAGGCATTGAATGCACATAGGGGCACGGGAAAATGAAAAAGCAACCTTTATATTAAACCTTTTTTTACCTGGACTTCACTTCCTCAACCAAGCACATTCGGTTATCACTTTGAAATTTTAGCTGAGTTATTAATCTGCCCAAACAAGAGTATTATTTTCCTATGTTCGTCTGCAGTCTAGACAACAGTTGACCTCATTTAGAAGGAGATCTTAAGATTGAATTGTATTCAGACTTGAGCCAAAGTCATTTGTTGAGCACCCAGTTTTGGCAGCCCTGTTGGAGCTTAAATGCACTTTTCAGCAACTCTGTTTAGCTGAATTTATGGGGTCTACACGGTTATTTCGGAGTGACACTCTACTTATATTGTTCCTGATAAATACAGCTGTGCTCTTGTGAAATGCTGGCCTTTTGGAAAAAAAAAAAAAAAAAAAAAATTTGACTCGTCATGCAGGACACCTCTCTCTTGTTTTGACACTGTGGTCAGGTAAAGCCATTTTTAATCAAATAATTATGTGTCCCACTTTTAAATTGAGATGATAACAAGGAAACCTACAATGGCACTAAGCAAAATGTAAATACATTTAAATATGTGGCCTGAATTATTAAGGTTGATTATTGTGTTTAAATGGCTGTTCAGGTTAGGTAGCCCTGCAAAATTCATTAAGATCTGTAGGTTTGCTGGATATTGAGCGATGGGGAGAGCAAAACATCTCCCCAAGGATCTGTTACAAAAGGTATTTAGACTCTGAAAATAAGGAAAAAGGGTATAAAAGACATCAGAAGATTTGTAAATGCCAATCAGGAGTGTTAAAGTTCTGATCGAGATGGAGACTTTTACCTCATGAAAATTATGAGCACAACTGTAGGTGACACCAACAGTAAACTCACGTTTAGCAAAGTAGCAACTTAAAACACAAACCTAGCGAACGTTAAGTTACAAATAAAACATTTAACATTGCATTTGTTTTAAAACCTAACAAAGACTGAAGATTTGTGATTTCATCAGCCAACCCTTGCATTCATAATACGTCGAAGTGTCATTGTAAGTTATGACATTGAGCGTAACTCCTACGGGTACATGTCCGCGGCCAAATTTAGTAAGCTGACATCTGGCACACTGATGCTAAAACGGATCCTGATGTTAGGACTCGTGCCACTCACTAAATTCTTACATTATGAGCACTCAAAACAAACACTACATCCTGTGTAGCTCTTACATGACTGCCCAACGACAACATTGAGCCCTCAGTGTGGAGCTAACTAGCCCCTCTGCTGCTCGTAGCTCTCGGTGACATGAGAATATACTCACCCTCCAGCGAACAGATGAACTAAGGTATCTCTTTGACTCATGATGGATCATATTCGAGAACCTTCCACGGGTCACCAGCACAGGACAATGGATCTGGACCGGAGGAAACCGCAGGGGGACGACCCCAGCCTAGCTTGTGAACGATACTCAGTGTCTGTGTGTGTTGTATTGGAGGTCAGCTGCGTGGAAAAAAACGAGGCTAACACTGCGTTAGCTGGAGGTTAGCTCGCGGAGCTAACGGCTCTCCGTGGGTAAAGGTCGCAACCACAGCGACAGGTTTGCGTCTCCTGCTCCAGCACCGTATGGTTTCACATACTGAGCGTGTGAGGCTTAAATGTTGGTCAGTAGTTCCAGTCCTGGAGTATTATCAGCCACAGTGGAAACTCCTCGGCCCCTTTCACGTTGACGTGCGTCTCCTCACTGAGAGCCCAGGGGGTCAGGTCGCAATGTTTATCGTCGAATGGGAAGCCGCACAACAGAGACGCTGATTGGCTGAAAGGCAGCGAAGTCCCGCCCCATCACTACTCCTTCACGTGATAGCGCTTTTATTTTGAAGGGCATTGCTACCTACTTTGTGGCATATGTAGCAGTGTTTTTGATATAACTCTGCAATTTAGAGTTTTTTGGAGAAACATTTGAATGATAAGAAACTCAAAATATCTCACAGAGTGCATGGAGTAATATCCTGGACGTGTAAAGACTCAATGGCCCAACTAAAGCACTGACATGAAGTATGTGCACACCAAAAAAAAAAAAAAAAAAAAAAAAACTAAATCCAGCTTCCTCAAATCCTAGTAATGTCTGGATTTGTTGTTTCCACTGAAAAGAGGTTCTGCAAAACAGGCATCTATATCTTCATCACCTTTATCCAAATGTTGGTGGTTTTAGCAGTAAATGTGGCAAGATATGGTGAAGGAATATGTATGCTCTTTCTTTTAAGAGCATGCTCATGAACTAGTCACTAGTTAGATGACAACGTTACTGGTCACAACTGGTTTTGTTTTCCTCGGCCTTTGCCTGATGCACTGTAAAATAGGTCTCCAGTATGAAGATCAATTTCAGCTGTTGTCTAACTTTTCTTCCTATTGTATGGATTTTTTGCTTTATAACTGTGTCCTTTTTCTGCATGCATCATATCACTGCAGGATAACTTTCCTTTTTTTCTTTTCTTGAGTCAAAGGGTTGTAATGAAAATGACTACACCCTCATCCCTCTGGTTGATCTCCTTTATGTAACACCTCTGGACTTGACATGAATCCCAAAGATTTTGAAAGAACAACCTGATTGTTGCTGCTGGAAAATTGCCCCTGAGCTTACGTAAGACATAGTGGATTTAGGGGGGAAAATGTTTTTATTCACAGGCTGAGGAGTGAGCTTATTCTCTTTATGTACATTTGACAGAAATATTCTAAATTTCGTACAGTACTCTGTGTGCAGTTATGTTTGCTAACTGACTGTATATGTGTGTGTGGATGTGACTGTTTGTGTGGTGAAAGGAAAAAAAGAGGGAGGGGAATTGAGGCTTGAACCGCCCATGTAAACAGAAAATGAAGTTTTCCAATTTGGTCTGTAGAATAAAATCCGTGCGCCTCTTCATTTCATAATTAAAAATGTAATTTAACCAGGCCACATCACATGCTAGAGTTTGTAATGTTGCCTAATCACGTTACTGTCCAACTGTATGAAAGGCAAAGGAGGCTCATGAACTTTTCTGCTGCTCTCTGTCTCATTGGAAAGCAAATGTAACTAGGGGTACACATAAAGGTAACTGTGAATCTTCTTCTATATAAAACAAAGTCACAGTATTTTGATTGTAGGTTGTTATTAAAGCAGATCAAGCATCTGTGACTTTTGAAAAAGGTCACAAAAATTGTGTTAGAGGAAAAACAAAAAAGTAGATGATGAAATGAAAATGTTATTCCCTTTCAAAGAGGAATCTAAGAATCATTAACAAATGATAGATCACCCAGGTTGTTATATGACCTTACATAACTGAAAAACCTAGCAGTATATTCAAGCTATTTCACAAATTTGTTATATATTCAAAGTTTGTATTCCTGTCACATTAGGCTTTTTATCTAAAACAACATGTCCATGTTGCTAAAATAACTTTTTTCGGTGACTCCAAATCCTCTGATATTGCTGGAACGTCAGGTACCACAAACTTGTCTGCTCTCTAGTTACTTTATATGCCTATAGTTAACAGTTTTATCTTTAAACTCTAACCCATGTAAGCTGAGAACAGAGTCAACAAGTTTGAAAAAGATTAATGACAACAAAAACTCTGGGTTCATGAGCCGTGTGGATGTCTTCTTGTAAAAGGAAAGTGTATTTCCACCTCTGTTTGTTTTGGCAGTCAAATCAGAGGCTGGCATCTTGGTGTGCCCCATGCAGGTCTGTCTGGAAATAGTCAAATAAAAATGTTAGTTTGAACTTTGAGAGCAAACAAGTCTTCTTTTGGTTGGCCTCTGAGCACAAACATGAGGGCAGCTAAAAAAAAAAAAAAAAAGAAAAACTGAAGCAGAGCATGTTTTGGGCGATATACTGTACTTTGCATGGGATAGCTTTTCTGTTGTCCTTTTTAAGGGACAATAATCCTTCATTTATTCCAAACAATAACCCCTATAAATCAGTCAATCATCAATAAAACACAGACATGTTCTATTCAATACATTCCGGAGGTTTAGAAGTTCCACGCTAACTTAGTTGGACGGCAATGCAATAAATTATCATTTAAGCATGTGTTAGCAGACTTTGACCAACAATTTCTGTACAAATGAGACACTTATATAAGCCACGTGGCCCCTCCTGGAGCTCAAAATAGCTACATTGGTTTAGAATAAAATAGTGAGGCCAATCTAAAGTTGTCTTCACCACTGGTAGTTGCTGTTGTTATATGATATTTTTATGGTATAAGTATAATATAAGTATATAAGTATAATGTTCCTCTAGCAACCATGAAAACTATTCACGATCCACAGACACATTAGTGAAATAAAAGGCATAACCTACAGTGGCTCTGGAGAAAAATCATCACAGTATTGCAAGTTAATACAGCAGTCGCTAAACTTCACACGTCAACCCCTTGCTATCATTATGTCGTAAACACAGCTGGTAAGGTGTGTGTCTGTCTGAGTCACTCACATAGTTTCCTGTCACTTCTATATTAGGGGGAAACAGTGACTGTGTAGGGATGTGGAAACCATATTAGGGTGATCCCTTATATAGCAGATTGATTTGGGGAATCCCTCAGTGTGAAGTAATCCCTGGCAGCTTTTATGTGTCGATGCCACCATATTAGGAGATTAATGCCCTGTATTCTTGAACAAAGGTCATAAAGTTTGGTGTGAAAATTTAGCATGTATGAAAATGTTGTTCATTATGTTGGGATGTTTTTGTTAATCACCTTGCAAATTTATATCTGTTTTAATGACCATAATACATTTTGTGAATGAATTTGAGGAAAAAAGGAAAAAATTAAAGAGATTTTTTTCAAGTTTAAATGAACAAATCACCCTCCATAATGATGCTAATATTCGGCTTTTATTCCAATATATCCCTCTGGGTCAAATTCTAAAAGACGGCTAAAATCTTTGAAGCTTTTCACTGAACCTGTGGTAGGTCAATGCAATATCAATGATCAACTACTGTTTGTCCATCTGAGTGTCTGGACGATGAGCCGTGTTGATAGAGGTGAAAGCGTCCTTTTGTTTTTCTACCTTTACAGACCAGTTGTCTTCAAGAGAGCCATTTCCTCATGAGAATTATTTAAGTGATTATACAGAATTCTCTGAACAGGTACACGTTATGCTTTTTCTGTAAGGAAAAAAAAATCTTTACTTCATTGTAAACAAGTCAAAGCCTCCAGGCTGATAGGCCTTTGGTTAAAGTTTAACCATTTTCAGGTCACTGCATGCAGTCTTCAGAGATACCCATGCTCTGCACACGTGTGCACTGGCACCCTACATGCACCCACCCAGGACTAATTTTGGCCCCTAACTGTAGTTCTGTCCTGGTTTAACTAAACCCTTGAGCGGTAGTCTGTTTATGCCTTAAACTTGTTGCTTATATTTGAGACTGAAAAGTGACCCTGTGCTGGGTACTGAATTTAAGAGAAGGGGTTTTACAGGAGGCTACAGTAAATTGGAAACTATAAACCAGGCTGAAATCACTTTTGATCATATCATATCTTCATATTGTATCTTTTTTCTTCAAAAGTTGGTAATATATCCACTGTTTCATTCCAATTGTCAAAACTCCTCATCATTTTAATCATGATAAATCACATTCACATTATCATTTAGAAGGAAACACATGTTTTTCATCTGGCAAAGTAATCATATATTATTGATTAATGATAAAGCATAAGAAAAAAAACATTTATGTTCATTAAAGGTAAAATAACGTAGCTATTCCATTTCAGGTTTAAAAAATTATTCCTGAAAAGCATGTAACAGCCTCCCTGTTCTTTTGCTACCACACACCGTGTTCTTTATTCTAAGTTTATTTTGCTGTTAACAGTTAAGACTTTCATTGAAACCATCTACATAAGATCACTGTCCATTATCAAAATAATCTGAATAAATTGGTCATAGGTCACTGTATAACCATCTGTCTTTGTATAGCTCTTTGCTTCCATCCATATAAAGCTTTTTGCATTCATTCTACAATTTCATATATTTACAGTTTTCCTTAAAAGTTTACATACCCTGTAGAAATTATGATTTTTTTGGCCATGTGAAGGTTCTTGAGTGGCCATCTCAGTCTCCTGACCCAATATCATTGAGCCACCCTGAGGAGATCTCAAATCTGCAGTTCATACAAGACAGCTCAAGAATTTACAGGGACTGAAGGCTTTTTGTCAAGAAGAATGAGCAGTTTTACCATCTGAGATAATACAGATCCTCATCCACAATGACCACAACAGACTTTAAGCCGTCATTGATGTTCAAGGGGGCAATAAAAGGTATTAAGAACTGAGGTATGTAAACTTTTGATTGGGGTCATTTTGGAAATTTCTGTTGTTATCATGATTCAAAAAGAGTAAACACAGTTGTTTGTTAATAAATGGCACAACTGTATACCCTCTACAATGTGTTGTTGACATTCCAGTTAGCCAATGCAATGGAATTTCATTCAGAGTGCGTTTCTGTATAATTCGTGTCATGAAGTTAACAGAAGTCTCAGTCCACATTTCTAAAAGTTACAGACAAATGTTTCCCAGCATAGACTAAGAAAGCTGACTGTGCTAACAAGCTCACAGTTATTTTCTTAGGTTATTACTATTTCTGATCTTTACAGTATTCTTGATGAACACATGAGGAACAAAGCAGACCTGTTTCCAGCTGATAAATTGATGTTACCGCTCACGCAGGGGTGCCTCCTCATGCAGTTAAACTTACTTTATTCACAAATTTAACAAAGTTAAAGTTTGTCACGACTGATAGAGCAACTCAAAACTCCACATGATCTTTACACGGAAATAACATCCATGTAACAGTAAAGTCACATCAAAAAGAATATTGATCACTTCCGCTCACAACCTACAGATGTTTTGGGGACACACAAATGTAGTAATTGTGGCTTATTGAGAAAAAAAAAATGAAAGACAGAAAAGAAAATTGAAAGTCAACTTTCTTTGTAGTTGCATAAGGAGACAAATTGAAGACCAGCAAGAAATAATTTAGCTCCATTCATAGTGTACAGAGAGATGAAACTCATGACTAAGTGATGGAGAATGAAAGAGACTTCCAGGCATGCTTCCACTACAGGCTGTTACAATGAAGACAAATCAGTATCTCATGACACACACACACACACCCACACCCACACACACACATACTCAAGCTACATATTTGGTTGGGAAGCATGAGTTGGATTTTCAATGAAATCACAGAGTACTAGCATTGGACTGCACATACGAGTGTAATGGGCCCACATAGATACAACATAGATCTATTCTTACACTGTGCTTCCTTTAAGTTATCAACTACAGTCTGCCCCACTCCCAGAGTTATAAATATGTACACACCCACACACTCAGACATACTTTCACCAATCAGCAGCACCATCCCAGTCATCCATGTCTCATGACTTCTATTGGTGCAGAGTGGAGTGGGAAGGAAAGAGGTCGAGTTAAGTGGTTGCACGTTCAGCAGCTGGGCTCATATGACTGCCGTACCTTAAGATATTACTGCAGCTGAAGAGGGAGGATACTGGAAACAATGATCCACTGAAGGTCTGGGAGCTTTCTCTGGGATGCTTGATTCAATCACCAATAATCACAGACCGAGCTGAGTCTGTTACAGGACCTTTCTGCAAATGCAAGAGCCAGAGAGGAAGTTACAATCTAATTTCTTCAAAGGAACAGACATGTCACGAGAGCGGAGCGGTTGGAGCAATTATAATGATGAAGTAGCTGAAAAGTCATGTGTACTGAAATCAGGTAGACTTTTGCTCTGTGTAAGCAGTAACCCCATGCAGATGCAGATATAAAGACCTAACCAGGGAATACACGTGCAGAATACTAAACACATTTGCAGCTTTCTTGTCAATAGCAAGACATTAAGATAAATAACACCTTAAATGCTACATTCACTGGGTATATCTGCTGCTTTTTCTCCTCTTTTGACCACTCAGAGAGCTCTTATATAACATATCACATTCATTCACACCACATACTTGAATTGATGGCAGAGGCTTTTCTGTTAAGCCCTCTCAATATCAAATAATCTCATTAATCCAAGTGGGACAGTTTTTGGGGTTAAGGGTCTTTAGGACACCACAGCATGTGAACTGAGGGGCATGAGATCAGACTGCTGGTCAGATAACTGACCCTGGTAAACAGCTAGCTTGGCACAGTCCACTGCCAAATTTATCTGGATGCCAACTCAATCAAAACGTTCTAATTGAGTTATTCAAAGTCCTTTTTAAAATAGAAAAAATACTGATCTTGAATTATTTTGATAAAAGAAATGAAAAAATATTAAACACAATGCTATACCTGCTTCATCTTTAGGCTGCAAATGCATCTTCTATTCTTTAAAGCTTCTGTTATGGTAGTTTTGTTGAATCTGGCGCCCCCTCTGGACAAAGTAAGACCTCTCATCTCTGTACGGGTTTTGTTCTGTTCAAGTAGTCATTATTTTAAATCATTCTTTCACATCATCCTTCATCTTCCTTTATTTATGTGCAATAAATTTTGTGTTTGAGACTTAAAAAGGCCTTACTCTAGTAGCATGAGGTTCAGCAATCCCTGACACCTTCACTTTGTGGAATTAGACGTCACAAAAATCAAAAACAAATGATAAATAATAACAATCTGTCAAATCACTGGTGATCTGGTTTGTTTTTAAAAGTCACAAAGATTCAAAAGTCAGTGTATAGTAAGCAGATGAAAACTTCACCCTTTAAGAATTTCACCATATTTTTCTCCTACTTTGACACAGATTCACACAAAACCCTTTTCGCTGAGCTGAGTGAGTGATGTTAGTTGTGTTCTGTGTGAGTAAAGAGATTTTTTAAGGGTTACATAAGGAATCATACAGACTGACAGCACACGTCAGCTGATTCAACAATACTATCCAAAATTAATTTTGCTTTTTATTTATCCATTTTCACATCCCTTCCAAAAGAGACACTGGATTACACTAATTTATCAGAAGTCATTTATTTCACTAATAATCTGTCTTTAAATTGGTCAATACACTGTGCAATGTCAGTTTCAGAGTGCAATACCTGTCTGATACAGTTCATCTTCTCAAATCCATAATATAAATAGTTTTTATTTTGATCTATTAATTGTGTTTCATCCTTATTTTAATCTTTTTTTTCTACTTTACCTTGTTTGGTACTTGTAGCCTCACTGATAATTTTATTGGTGCCCTGTAGAGCTGCATGTTGGTAAAAATTGATATTGCATTATTTTTGTTTCCTGCGCTATATATTGCAATATATATCACATTATTATTTTTTAAAAGTTTACTGCTTCACACTGCTTCTAACCCTTAATGTGAAATATATAGCACTTTATGTGATATTAACTATAAGTGGATTATCAAAACACCTGCTATGTTCCACTCACATTCATTAACTGTGCTAGTTGTTGCACGCAATGTTGTGAAATGTATAAATGGACATTCATTTAGATTTATCAGTAATGTTACTTGGTGTGGACAGGCGATAAACTTTACTGAAAGGCTCAAATATATCATGATATATTGTATCTCTTGCAATCTGAATATTGCACATGCACGTATCATGATGACAATACCACAAAATATATTTTCCAGCTCTAGTACCGTATGCATCTTATTTTTATTACCTTATTCTTGTTATTTCCTGTATTCCTGTAATAAGCAACAGTCACACTGAATACCCCCTCCCTGGACGAATTAAGTTTCTGATTTTGATCCTGATGTTTCTTTGCTCATAAATGTATCTGATTCAGTTGTTTTGTTTTGTTCTGTGATGCGTCAGGAGTACACATACAGTACAGTATTTTTACACTTCGGGAAAATTCCAGTATTTTCATAGAGAAGTGAGAGTTTAAAAACAGGAACAATCATTCTGTGTCTAAAATATATTTATTCAATGGAAAGTTAAAAAGAAGGAACACATTTATTCTCTGTTCAGACCTGAATATGAGGCGACTGCAGCTTCTCAAGAATTATTCTGTAACAAACCATTAAAAGTTCTAATCTTGTTTTCCAAAGAAAAAAAGGCCTGTTAGATAACGACAGGAGAAGTGTTGGTTAGCTTTTCCTGCTTCTGTTCTTCTTTGTTCTCTATGTCTCTTCCTCTTTCCTTCACTTGACTCTGTTGTGGTGGGTGACACCTGTCCCCAGTCATGAAGGATGCATTCATTTTACAGATATATGGCGCAGGCAAAGACATTTGATCACCGAACCTAAGCCTGAAAAAATAAGATGATCACACTTTCTCTTACGTGATTGGCCACCTTCTCTGAAAGCAAAAGAAAACATCTCGCTAAAACAGCAAGATGTATTAAACTATAACTCCTGTTTCTGCATCAATACAAAATCAACCGTTATGAGGACAATCCCACAAAAAAAACACATAAGTTAAACACACGATCGAGACTTGAATGTCTGATCATGTCACCCTTTCAGGAAATGTTCAATCTTTTACATTTACACTTTGCCTCACCCTGAATTCATACAGGATTTATATAATAAGAAGTTCATTTAACTGTGTTTACATATGCAGGAGTTTGAGGATTTCTTGTGTGATGTATAAAGCTCAAAACCCATCAGTCAGCTTTTTTGATTTTAGGTTTGTTATTAAATGCTCAGTTGAATCACCTCATAACTCCTCTGTACTGTTTTATTTTTATTTGATTGTAGTGACTTCTGAAGCCTGATGACAGAAGATTTTAGTGAAGATGCTACAGATAATTTCTGTATCAATTCAATGCAATTTAATTTCCAAAAAGCTTTAATGGCACGACAAACATGCGTTTATGTTCATATACCAAAGCAGGTGTGACATGAAAAAATGTACACACAGTTCAACGTCTACTTAAACAAACTTAACAGATGTGCAACAAGAGCATGCAGTGCAAAATATAAAATAGAAATAAGATATTAATAAAAAAGACTACATCTCTGTACATTAGAAACATTACAAAATTACAATTATTACCTTTAAAGTCTAAAATATTATCAAAAAGTGTACAGTGTTTGATATTTCTACATTATTTACATTTTTAGGACTAGTCAAGGACTTGAGCCTCAGTCACTGTTAAAAGAGGGTCCTGGTCCTTGCTCTGGACTGGTGTGTCTTCCTGCACAGGAGCTGATGGTGGTTTTGGAATATGTATCTCTATATCTCTCTGTGTGTATCTCTGTCCACACCTCTCCAAAAACCTTGATGGTGTTATGATAGTTAAGTTTCTCTTAGGAGTTGTAACCTCTCTTCTCTTGTATCTCATTTCTGCAGCTTTAAAGTAAGCCTGATAACAATGAGATGAGTGATGCAAAGTAAACTGCCTGCTCCCCTCCAGACTCCAGCTGTCAGTCCCGTAGTGCAGCCGTCTGGTCGTCACTAATCAGTGTCATCCTCCCTCCAGGCTGCGGGCCACTGTCTGCTCATGTGGTTAGCATAGAGTTTACTCACATTCAGTCTCAGTCAGAGGGAGATGAGAACTGAGGCGTGACTCAGAGTCTGGAACAAGCTTATAATGGCGCTCGGTTATCAACGCAACAACACGCCGTCACACTGACTTCTTAGTCAGCTCTCCTGGTAGAAGCACAAACCAAACACTTTCATATTTCAGTTTTATTTGGCTCTTATCAGACACTTCAGTCTCAGGGCTTTTGTTGTGTTTGTGGTCATTTGTCTTCAGTTTAAAGCTGCAACATACACATTCTGGCCAAAAATCAAGTCGCCACCAAAAAAAAGGTCACACACTCTAATATTTCACTGGACCACCTTTTGCTTTGATTACAGCACACATTCACTGTGGCATTGTTTAGATAAGCTTCCAAAAGCAACCCCAGATCATAGCACTGCCCCCACAGGCTTGTACAGCAGGCACTAGGCATGATGGGATTATCACTTCACCTGCTTCTCTACTTACCCTGATGCGCCCATTACTCTGGAACAGGGTAAATCTGGACTCATCAGACCACATGACCCTCTTCCTTTCCTTTGAAGTCCAATTTTTATGCTCACTAGGAAACTGGAGCCTTTTTTTTTTTTACCAGTTATTCTTACTTATTAGTAGTTTTCTTAAGACTACACAGCTGTTCTAACCTCAATCCCTTGAGTTCCCTTTGCATTGTGCATGTAGAAATGCTCTTGCTTTCACTATTAAACATACTCCTGAGTTCAGCTGTAGTTTTCCCTTCATTTCATTCGATCAAATGTTTAAGTGATCGCCAATCATGATCATTTATGATTTTTTCTGACTACATTTCTTCCTGGAAGACGTTGGTTCTCCACCATCCTTCCAGTTCTTAATAATGTGTTGGACAGGTCTTCTCCTAATTTTAGTCGTTTCAGCATCAATCTCCTTCAATGTTTTCTCTGCTTGATGCCAATGATTTGACCCTTCATTAACAGACTAAAATCTTATCCACAGGTACAGGATGTGTCTTTCTCTATGGTTGTTTTGTCATGTTGCGGACTGAAATGAGGACTTAAACGTGGCACCGGAGTACAATCCAAATCATGGTCTTTATTCAAAAAAGGGGTCAGAACCAGGAATCGAGAATCAAGGCGGAGGTACAGGCAAAAGATGAAGACAGGGATCAGAAACAGGGTCGCAACAAGAGGTAAGTCGATCTGGCAGAGTGTTAGGGGAAATGCTGAGACTTTAAAGGGACGGGGATGCAGAAAACAAAACACATCTGAAACACAGGTGATCACACAGGAAGGAGGCAGAAATGAAAGAGAGGGAGAAAGGTGTTAGCAAAATGAGACGGACCAAAACCTAAAATGATATATGTAGACTGGTTAGACAACCTTTACATGATTAATGCTGATGCAATAGTTCCTCATTGCATCAGCTGAGGTTAAATAACTTGTTTCCAGCTGAAAGATAATCATCCATGCAGTAATCATCCAATAGGGGGCTTGTACCTATTTTCTTAGTTTAATCCAGGCGGTGACTTTAATTTTTTGGCCAGGTAGTATACTTATAAATTGAAACACTGAGTACCATCAATTTAGAGTTTCTAACACAAGACATCATATCCTGACTTTTTCACCAAAAATTTCATTTTCTCATCTACCGAAAGAATCTGAAATCCCATTCCAGAAAAGTATCATTCTTCAGCATCTATGGAGCTACATTTCTTAACTGGGAATCAGCCCTTGGTTTACAAAAAGCTTCTCATTGCACAATTTGTTGGCTTGTTAATGTTGATGCAGAGCTGCTGGCAGGATGTCAGGCTGCAAGCCCAGATACTGACTAATAAATCTTGTCAGATTATGTTTTCTATTTCTGTCACCAGGTAGCATTTCCTAAACCCACAAAACTGACAACAACTAGGGGGTTGCAGCAAGCTGGAACCACAAGATAGACTTAAATAGTAAAGAATCTTTTTTATTCATATCTGATCTAATTCACTCTGAAGAAAGTAACTATAACATTTACAGTTTATCTTGATATTGCTTATGACATAGGTGCGATGATGTCAGGGCCTGCAAGAAATCACAAAAAGATGTTTGCACAGCCAGCACTTTTTTGTCCCACCATTATCACAAATGTGACAACACATTAAGGCAGATGGCAACATATTATTAGGCTTTCCCAGTACTTGCAGTTTTGGTCAAGAAATAAGCATCATTGAAGGCATCATTTGGTCCACTACAAAAGCGGAATAGTCAGAGTCCCTGGGTCTAACACATTTCATATTATATCAAACAGCTGAGGAATAAATGGACTGTGAAATAATGCAGTACATAAAAGGACAGAAAAAAAAAGAAAAGGCACATAATGGATCAGTACAGTGTAACTTTGTGCTTTTCCACATAGTTTGAAATTTAAAAGAAAAACTGCTCTGAGGAAAAATAAAGATGATCTATCAAGCCACTCTGAGAAAAATGTCAGTATTAAAGAGCTCTTTCTTCTCCTTTATGATTAAATTCTCTTAAGTAAACCGGATCTAATAGTCCCATTCAAGAGCCTGAGGGTACATGTGCATTACTATCTCAATACCAGTAGATGGGGCAGCGAGTTTGGATTTTTTGCTTCTTGACCAGAAGCCAGTTAGGTAGACACACTTTTTCCACTACGGTCAAGTTGGAAAGTAAAACTGAAGCGATTCAGGAAAATGATGTGCTTTGCCTACAAAATAAAAGCACAAGTTAAACAACACCCCTTTATTGCATGTAGATAAAATTCAATATTCTAGCCTATAATAACAAAATATGTTTTAAAACACTATCACTTGGAATTGACTCAAATTTGGACTTCTTTTGTGCTGTCTTAAGTAAAGCTTTGTGGTATCATTTTTATTTATTTATTTTTTTTCCAGATTTTCAAACTGTTTTTTAATTATATGCTGTAGACATTTTGTGTAAATCACATCGTACAACTGAAGTCATGAGATCCTTGTTCTCAGCTGTGAGTCTGGCATCCCCGACGAACTGAGAGGTTGGCTAAGAGTAAAGTTTCCCAACGGCAGAAGCATTAATGGGGTTTTATAATTGACTGTTCATATATACATGAGTTGGTATGAGATTTCACTAATTGCTTGAAAATGTCATCACTGAAAATGCTGCACTGAAAAAAAAAAATAGCCACTTGGATCTAACTTAGCAAGTAGGTACAAGCCTCCTATTGTATAATTACTGCATGGGTGATTATCTTTCAGCTGGAAACAAGTTATTTAACCCCAGTTGATGCAATGGGTAACTTCTCATTTCTCAAACAACCATGAAGAGAGACACATCCTGTGGTCATGGAAAAGATGTTAGTCTATTTAAGAAGGGTCAAGCCATTGGCCTGCATCAAGCAGAGAAAACATCCAAGGAAATTGCAGAAACTACTAAAATTGGGTTAAGAACTGTCCAACTCATTATTAAAAACTGGATGGATGGTGGGGAACCATCATCTTGGGTGCATCAAGGTAAGAATAGAGGCAGGTGAAGGGATGCACCCATCATGCAGAGTGCCTACTGTACAAGCCTGTGGGTATAGTGCTTTGATTTGGGATGGCTGCAACTGTTTAGGTCTAGGTTTAGCAACATTAAGTGCTCAAAGAATTAGATCGGACTACATGAAATATTCTGGATGACCAGGTTTTTTCTCGAAACAACACCACAGTGAATGCATACTGTAAGAACGCTAAAGGCAGTCCAACCAAATGTCCCTATGTCTCTTCTTCTTCCCTCCACTTGACTCCGTTGTGGAGGGTGACACCTGTCCCCAGTCATGAAGGGTGCATTCATTTTACAGATATATGGCACAGTCGGTTGTAACAGGCAAAGACATTTGACCACTGAACATGGGCCTAGAAATGTAAGACGATCACACTTTTTCTGATGTGATTAGCCACCTTCCCTTAAAGGAAAAGAAAACACCTCACTAAAACAGCAAGATGTATTTTCAATTATGACTTCTGTTTCTGCAGCAATTTGACATCAACCGTTATTGGGACAATCCTTCGAAAACAAATAAATAAATAAATGAACAAAATATAAAAACACATAAGTTGAACACATGATAGAGACAGGTGGGTGAGATCACTACACCCTTTCAGAAAACGTTAAATTTTATATGTTTGCAAAATGCCTCACCCTGAATTCACATCTGATATTATAAGTAGTTGATGGGAAAAGTCTCCCCCCAAGTCAGGAGCAAGCTGGAACCACAAGATAGACCTATATAGTAAAGAGTCTTTTTTATTCATATCTGATCTAATTCACCCTAAGGAAAGTAACTATAACATTTACAGTTTATCTTGATTTTGCTTATTACATGAGTGTGATGATGTCAGGGCCTGCAAGAAATCACAAAAAGATGTTTGCATAGCCAGCACTTTTTTGTCCCACCATTATGACAAATGTGACAACACATTAAAGCAGATGGCAACATATGATTAGGCTTTCCCAGTACTTGTAGTTTTGGTCAAGAAATAAGCATCATTGAAGGCATCATTTGGTACACTACAAAAGCGGAATAGACAGAGTCCCTGGGTCTAACACATTTCATATTATATCAAACAACTGAGGAATAAATGGACTGTGAAATAATGCGGTACAAAAAAAAAAGGACAGAAAAAAACCCCAGAAAAGTCACAATGGAACAGTACACTGTAATTTTATGCTTTTCCACGTAGTTTTAAATTTTAAAGAAAAACTGCTCTGATGGGAAAAGTCTTCCCCCAAGTCAGGATAAACACATAAAACAGTGTTAACATATGCAGGAGTTTGAGTGTTTTTAAATGTTAGCATGTGTGCCTTTTTTATTTTTATTTTTGGCGACTTTTAGGGGGTTAGTGTGTCATTACTGTCCTATCAAATATTTCCCACATATTTTGCAGATGTTTTATTTTGAAAGTATTGACCGGATGTTGTGCTCCCTCTCCGGTGAGCTTTCCCCCGGTCTGCGCCGCTGTGTTGGCAGTCTGTCGTTCAGAAGACAGTGAAGCGCTGGATTCAAGTGTTTCACCTGGTCCCTATGGTTCCGAAACACTCAGTCCTTGCAGGTAAGAAAGATTTCAGAAAATCTGAGCATTTTGAACATTTAGAAACACGCATTCACCTGCTTGCTTCATGCTTTGGTCGTTTTCTGCGGTTTAGAGGTTGTTGAAGTGGGGTTTTAATTTCACGACTCGGTTGGTCTTTTGTTGAATAGCAACCTTAAGCTACACATCAACACTGGAGCATGTTTCGAGTTGTGTAAGAGCAACAAGTAGTGAGAAATAAAGTTTGTAGAAGTGCGCACTGATGTATGAGCAGTGTGGTGTGGTTTTTCCTCTGTGAGCTGACTGCAGCTCTCTCTCTCTCCTCTGGGATCAGTCAGTGCTAACCATGATTAATGAAGATAAGTAGCTGTAGCTAACTGTTAGCTGACCAGTTAACTAGCTGAGCGGTAACCAGATAACCAGTCAATGGACTTCAACACAAGCTTTTACACTGAAAACATGTCATGACTCTGTTATTCACTGTCGCATTGCTTCATGACAGCACCAGTATTTCATTTGTCGCAGGTACATGTTTTAGATTGTATTGTTGTCATGTATGTAGCTGTAAAATATTAGTGGTGAGTTACACTGAGTTAAAACAGCTGACACTCCTCATCAACAGGAGATAAAGATTTAAGCACAGGTGTGGATAAAACTTTGCACCATTTGTAATCTGTGCCTTTTGTTATGCTGTATATTGAGCTTCACCAATCACCTTTAAGATCTGAGAATCAGTCATGACTATTGGGTGTTATTAGCCTTACACTGGAATAACCACTACTCAAGTAAATGTCTCTATTTCAACCAAACGGGTCCCTCCACATCCTTAAAAAGGCTTAAATTAATGTATTTAAGACTAAGGCCTTAAAAAGTCTTAAGTTCATTAAAATGTTCTATTCTGGTCTTAAATAAATAACTCAAAGGTCTTACATTTGTCAGGGCAGGGTTTGCTAATGTTTTATTGATTTGATTTTTTTTTGTGGGACTTTTTGAGAAGGAGATTTTGAGTGAAAACTGTCGTACAAGCTGCTGCTGATATGATTTATCTACATACTAGCGAGACAGTCCATGACTATCTGCCACTGTTTGCACTTTTACCATTTAAAACTTGAACCATCTGCCATATTTATGTGTTTCTAGGCTTGAATTTCATTCAAAGTGGCATTAAAAAGGTCTTAAAAAGTCTTAAATTTGACTTGTCAAAAGTTAACTGTAAGGTTTTTCTTTGAAACAGAAAGATACATCTGTATGAGGAAAAAAATAACAGAGCAGAATGATATCCCTTTCCGTTTGCAGTCATTATCTCAGGCTTTTTATTTCATGGTTTTCATTCATGTTGTTTCAGAGAGGATGTGGGAATTAAGTGATTGTAAAGCAGGCGTCAGAAGCTATAATTTCTCTGAGCAAATAAATACATATGAAAAATAAATCAGGTCACACTTTTTTTGAAGGGGTATGCACAAGACTGACATGACACTGTCATAAACATGACATGAACTCTGTTATTAAGTTGAAAGGAGCTTCATGCTTGTTTTTGAATGTGGTCACTAAGTGTCATGTGGTCAATTATGTCTCCTTTAATGCAAAGTTGACATTGTTTGGGGATGTCTTTGTATGGAAACTCGACATTTACAAAGACAACATAACCTGCCACTGTATTTGTAAATGTGAAGTTGTCATTACAAATACTGACAACATTTATAAACATGCATGAAGATGTGCTATGACAGATGTCATTTCAGTCTTATGCACATCCCATCAAATGCAAATTAAGTGTCACCATTAATACAAATAAATAAATAAACAATCTTTATCACAAAGATAGTTGAAATACAGGTTATTTTTGCTTACTCTAAGGTAAATGTTTGGTGGAGAACAGATACAGGCATAGTTTGTTCCTATCGCTGCAACAGCAAGGAATGATCAAGGATGCAACATTTCAAGACCTGATATTTAAACCTTGACTTTGGTTTTGGCTAATAAATAATACTTATTTAGACCAATGTTAATTCAAGGATCTCTGCTCCCTCATGTAAGGATGAGACAAAGAATAATATTCAAAATAATCAAAATTGATTTATCAGAGGGTCCTTTTTGGGAACTTCAACTGAACTTGAAGCCCATTGCATCAATAATATGCTGCCAATATGTGATCTTTCTTTTTCAGTCCTAATACCAGGACTAAACTAGATCATGTTTTGTCCACATTATCTAAGTCAAGTAAAAATATTTAATACAAACACTTGGCGATCATGGACTAATTTGTATCAACAAAAGTGATATGAGATATAGTGAGTTAACTGTGCTCTTACAATGTTAGGACACAGTTTGTATTCTCCTTGCTCAGTTAAAAATCTCAGCTCCGATGCTTGACTTTTTTAGTGTTTCAGGTAGCTTGACTCAGAAATAGATGCTCGCAGCCTCACCTCTTATTGTCCCTATGCAGAAAACCAGCGCTCAGTCTGTGTGAAGTCAAGTGAAAATGAAAACAACATTAAAAAAGTTTTGAAGCCCTTTCGTCAAATCATTATCAATAATTATAAATTGATGCAGTTAATTGTCAATTAACAAATGTGTGCCCAGCTCTGGTAGGTTCGTATGATACACAATGTTGGATTTTTGCAGATTATTCCAGACTTATATTAGTTAATATTCAAATTGATTTGTGCACACATCTTTATTTCATTCTGAACTGTCTCAGGATGAATCTGTTTCTCTTGTTGTGACAATCTATTTAAGCAGCAGTTATCACTCAAGACAAACATTTGATTATATCACAAGTCATATTAATTTTCAAATGAAGAAAGTTTGTAACAAAAGACAACAGAAAATTCTGTGGATTTTGGAAAAAACTGCAGTGAGGCCTGTTGGAACCAAATTTGTAACAGTGACCATAAATATAATCAAATAAAAATGTAATAAAGTTCAAAATTTAATAACCTGTTTTGTTTTGGGTCAATAATTACAGCTTGGATTTAACAACATTTTTAGAAATTATATTTCAGCTCAGCCCTTCTGTTTCATTATCAACCAGTTATTATATTTTGGTTTTATGACATTTTTTGATTAAATTTCTGGTCATTATGACATATCGGGCTTTAACAAGGCTCACCATGATGATGAGACTAATGTTCTGTGTTCAGATGTCTGCAGTGAGTCTAACACGAGGAGCATTAGTGAGAAGCTTCTCTTCTCTTCGTGACTGAAGCAGATTTACAGTTCAGGTGAGGTTACATCTGAGGAGTAACCCCAGCCAGGCACGGCGTCTCTGGGCTCTGGGTGCATCATTAGTCTGCAGAGGAACACATCCTCCAGCACGCAGAACGGCGGGCCATCACAAGGAATAGATTCTTTTTTTTTTTTTTTTTTATGTTTGGCTCCTTTACTATTGGTTGGTGGATGCTAAGCTAAGATTTGTTACAAGTGGAGACAGCAGATTTAGAATTGTCAGACACTTTTGGTGCTGGAGCTGAACGATTTGCAAAAATATCATTTTGTGATTATTTTTCCTCATATGGCAAGTGCAGTTTTTTGTGGAAATATTTCTAGGTTCCCCATTCTGTGTGTTTTTAAACAATCAAAATGTAGGAAATGAACATTGTCATTGGTTACAGCACGACAACGACCCATAATATTTCTTTTTGGTATTTTTGACTGCTTTTTGTCCATTGTAGTCTCTTTTTTTGCCACTTTTTGACCATTTTTTACGACTCCATGACTGTTTTATCCCAACTTTCTTGACATTTTTTTTGTTGCTTTTGAGCTTTTGTATCTCTTTCCAATGTTTTTGTCACTGCGAACCCTTTTACTACCTTCTAACTTTTTTTCAAGTTTTCTTTAAAATTTCCAGCCAGTTTTTTGTTGCTTTTGGCCATTTTAGTCACTTTTCATTCTTTTTTTTTTTGTTTGTTTTTGCTATTTTCTGAGTATTTTCCAATGTGTCCCCAAATTGTCTTGCCAATTTTTGGAGCTTTTGGGGAATTTATGCTACCTCAATTTCATTTATATTAATTGCTACTCTTTGCTGTTTTTGCCACTTTTCTCCACTCAGATTGTTTCTCTTGCAAAAGTAGATATCAGTAGTTTGTCTCTTTGGTTGAGCAGGGTTGAGTAATATGGGTACAGAGCAGAAAACATCTTTGTAAAAACTGGATCTGGTATTCTTACACATTTCAGGGTATTGAAATATTGCACTGTCTGCTTTTAATATATTGCAACAAGACGTATTGCAATTTTATCTAATTTGACCTGTACATCACACACTGTTTGTTTCAAGCACTACAAAAACGAGCTGACATCTTATTGCATGTGCAAATTAGTGATGCATCACTATTTTGGCCGCAAGCCTTAGCAGACAATTTCAAATCCACCAATAACAGTTGTTAACTTTTGTAAACTTTTATCAGTCAACACTGGGATTTTATGCATCCTGAATACTAATCAGTCTTTATTGGCTCATATTTTCTGAACTGGTGCTGAACGTTTAACTTTGGCTCCATATCAGTGAAAACTACATGCAGCTATTTGACTGGTCTTTTGGTGCGACACATTCCAGAGCTACAGGTTAGCGTGCACATGCCGTGAAATAGTCCAGCATCATTTTACAGTACCTTGGTCAGACATGGGCTTAAGCGAAGGGTATTTTTAGACTGCATAATGGTAGGTTTTATTGTGTAGGGCAACATTTACTGCCTTACTCTGAGCTAGTTCCTCCCCTGTGTCTCTGTTTGGTTTCCAGCCCTCTGCCCTCGCACAGACTTTTCATGGAAACACGTAACTGCTGTGTTTCTGCTGGAAACTGGCACGGAGCCTCACAGGGCTGTGCCGACAGGAAACAAAAGACACTAAAGAAACAGCATGTGAGTCATTATTGAGATGGAAACCACATTTTCACTTGTGTCAGTCAAAAGCTGGAGAGTGGCAGACAGGAAAATAAACTATATAATTTAAAGAAAGTGAGACACATGATCAGAGAAGAGAAAGTAGTCAATGGATGATTTTCATATTGTTGCAGTAATGTCTGGTGTTGATGATGTCTTTATGAAAAATATACAAAGATATGTTTACGCCAACCCAAACTCCCCCTGCATGCTCTGTACATCTGATGTTATTTATTTTCTTAAATTTGAACCACACAGACTGAAGCTCCATTTTCTCTCCATCTGTCAGGTCCATCAGCTCCTCTGTTTCTGTCTTGTGGATGGACCTGACTGCTCTCACTCTTCTCTATCTATGTCAGAGCAGATGTTGTCAAGCTGTGAGCCGCACCTTTCGCAGGCATCATGGGAGATTTGATAGTGAGGTTGGCAGGAAGGAGAGATGTGAGGCAAAGATGAAGTGAAAGGGAAAGGTGCGAGGTGTTGTTAACGAACACTGAGCCTGTTACATCCTGTTCTTGACACAGTGTGAAGGACTGTATCTACTAAGTTTGTTTAGAGCTCATAGTTCTGACTCATTTCAAAGGACAGCTGCCTTATATCACAATTACATTACATAAGATCATTGTTTTGACATCCTGTGAAGTTAAAACCAGAATTGTCAACACACCTCTTAGTTTCCAACAAGATAACTCAGCACTGGTTTTATCAAGTCACATTTAGACTTTTTAAGACTTTTTGCTCCCTGGAATGAAATTCAACAATAAACCACTATAAATATAGGCAATGGTTGGGGGATCCAGCTGTTTTACAAGCCAAACAGACATTGTCCAGTCAACCCTCAATAGATTTGAAATGACCCATGGTGGCAGACTGGCCACTTAGCATGCAAATAACAGTTTATATCAGCAGCCAGTAAGGAAGTGGCCACTCCACATCCCCTTCTCAAAAAGCCCCACAAACAGAACAATATGCAGTACAGGCCAAAAGTTTGGACACACATTCTCATTCAATGCGTTTTCTTTATTTTCATGACTACATTTTAACCGAAGGCATCAAAACCTTGGAGGAACACGTGGATTTATGTACTTAACAAAAAAAGGTGAAATAACTGAAAACATGTCTTATATCCGAGTTTCTTCACTCCCTTTACTCTGATTACTGCTTTGTATACTTTTGCCATTCTTCAAGAGGTCGTCACCTCAAATGGTTTTAACTTCACAGCTGTGCCTTATCAGGGTTTATTAGTGGCATTTCTGGCTTTTTCAATGGGGTTGGGACCATCAGTTGTGTTGTGCAGAAGTCAGGTTAATACACAGCTGACAGTCCTATTGGACAACTGTTAAAATTCATATCATGGCAAGAACCAATCAGCTAGCTAAAGAAAAACAAGTGGCTATCATTACTTAAAGAAATGAGGGTCAGTCAGTCTAGTAAATAGTCTTAAAAATAAAGACAATGCAAATTGAATGAGAAGGTGTGTCCAAACTTTTGGCCTGTTCTGTATAACATTAACTAGCCCTGTCCTGACACATAAAAGATCTTTGTGTAATGTATTAGAGATCAGAATATGACATTTTAATGACTTCAAGACTTTTAGAGTGTGTGTACACCCTGACTGTTAGTGTTGAATGATATAAACCTATCACTTATGCATATTACCAATGTGTGCAGTTCATTTTAAACTTTCTATGTAGTAGTTCTGATGAGTATTTACACTTCATTTAAGGGGAAAAAAATCCATGATAGATTTGCCAAATCTCTGCCAATGCCAAACAGCTTATCCTGCTGTTACTATTTGCTGTGTATGGTTCTTCTACATGCAATTGCTGCTCCTTTGTAAAATAACTTGTTGTCAAGCTGCCAATAAGTCTTGTTTCTTAAGATTTTAATGATCCAATCCATCAAAGAAGAATCAACAGCAGAAAAAGCTATTCGGCATTGGTGGAGAAGATTTGGCAAAGTTTTCCTGGGTGCAACTTGCATGCTTAGTTATGCTACTCATTCCACAAATGCATGTTCCTTACAAGTGTGGCACCATTTAAAATGTAAATCAAGAGACTTTACAACTGTATAAGAGTGATTGCCAAGAAGCTTTAGTAAAATAAAGAGATAATGACCCAAACACCAACTTTTTTACCTCTTGTGTGAGGTTAGTGCTGTTCTTTTTCACTGAGAGTGCTTGAA
The DNA here is from genome assembly GCA_008086565.1 of Thalassoma bifasciatum. Taxonomy (NCBI): domain Eukaryota; kingdom Metazoa; phylum Chordata; class Actinopteri; order Labriformes; family Labridae; genus Thalassoma; species Thalassoma bifasciatum. The sequence goes on from RPOG01000998.1 coordinate 197,045, forward strand.
CCATTACATTTTCTTCATTCCTCTCTTTTGTCAGCCGGCTGACCTCACTACTGCCATCGCATTGACACCAATTATTCTGATGAAAGCTGACATCTGGGTTTCATCTGACTGGGCAAATGTTGTGGAAACATGGCGCATGCATCTTTGGCTCAGCTTCATTCGCTCAGATGTT